>JAZAVI010000011.1:600000-859209 GCA_036326025.1 Chrosomus eos | reverse complement strand
GTTAAACCACAGTTATTTCCCTAAGGGTTTCTAGGGAACTCTGACTTTGAAGAATCGCGCTGAAATTTGAAAGAAAACCCACTTAATTCCCTTCCTCAAAAGTCTGACCAATCTCAAACCCCCCTGCATTGTTGCTGCTGGTCAGTTGGGAGGACTGTCGATGCTAGAATAGCTTTTATTTGGGAAGTTTGGTGTCCAAAATGCGTTGCTGGAAGCCACAAAAGGGAAATGGGGATGCTTTAAATGTCTATAAAAATTGTCTTCCCTTTTCTGATTATCGTTCTCGGGTTTATTGCGCTTGCTCATGAGCACCCAAATCTCTGGCCATTGGGGGTTAAAAAAACCCTACAAGCGTTTCTAGGGTACTTCTTTTGGCCAGGATTGAAGCCCTAGTTTTTTCCAAATTTTGCAAGAGTTGCCATGTCTGCCAACTTGCGGGTAAACCGAACCGACTTTACCTCCTGCTCCCCTCCATCCGATTCCAATAGTGGGTGGGGCCGTTTGAACGGTTAATTTTTTGGATTGTGTTGGGCCGTTACCAAAATCAAAATCAGGGCATCAATATATTTTGACTTTGATGTGTGCTGCAACTCGGTTCCCAGAAGCTGTTCCGCTCCGTACTCTCAAAGCTAAGGCGGTGGTGAAGGAGATAGTTAAGTTCTGCTCAACGTTTGGATTGCCTAAAATTATCCAGACTGATCAAGGTACTAACTTCACTTCCAAAGTGTTTGCTCAAGTATTGAAGGAGCTAGGAGTTGATCATAAACTCTCCAGCGCATACCATCCAGAGTCCCAGGGTGCGCTGGAACGCTTTCACCAAACACTGAAATCAATGCTACGTGCATATTGTCTATGTACTGGCAAAGACTGGATTGAGGGTTTGCCGTTGTTAATGTCCGCAGCTAGAGAAACTGTGCAGGAGTCGTTGGGTTTCAGCCCTGCAGAACTTGTTTTTGGACATACTGTTCGTGGGCCCTTGAAACTGCTAAGTGAGCAGTTATTATCAAAGAACCCAGTGTCTAGTAATGTACTGGACTACGTGAGTGACTTTCGTGAACGCCTTCATAAGGTCTGTGATGTAGCCAAAGCCCATCTGGTATCTACACAATCCAAGATGAAATTGCGTTATGACAGGAGATGTGTAGAGCGCAATTTTCGACCCAACGATTAAGTTTTGGTTCTACTTCCGGTCCCAAGGACAGCATTACAGGCTAAATTCACAGGTCCTTATGCAGTTGAGAAAAGGCTTACTGACACTGATTATGTAATTTCAACTCCAGACCGTAGGAGAAAAAGTCGAGTATGTCATGTGAATATGTTGAAGGCTTATGTCACAAGCGAAGCCTCAAATGAAACCCCTGTCTCTGATGTTGTGTCTGCAGCTATTTCTACAGTGTTGTCTACTGCATATTGTCCATCAGAGGATAATCTGATTGAAAAAGAAGACCGAATGTCTTGTACCCGTCTAAACAATTCTGCGGTACTGAGTAACTTGGACTCGTATCTTGCTCACTTACCTCAGGAACAACGCTCAGATATAGTGGAGTTAATAAATGGGTATCCCATCTTGTTTTCTGATGTTTCCAGTCAAACTACTGTGCTCTCACACGACACCGACGTAGGTGACGCGGTGCCCATTAAGCAACATCCTTACCGTGTTAATCCACATAAACGGGAAGTAATGAAATCGGAGGTTGAATATTTGTTGCAACATGGTTTTGCTAGTCCCAGCCAAAGCCCCTGGAGTTCACCATGTTTGCTGGTTCCTAAATCTGACTCGTCCTTTCGCTTTTGCACTGACTACCGCAAGGTTAATAACGTTACCAAGCCAGACTCTTTTCCTCTACCTCGAATGGAGGACTGTGTTGACAGAGTTGGTTCTGCACGTTATGTCACCAAGTTGGATCTTTTAAAAGGATACTGGCAAGTGCCACTCACGCCTCGAGCCTCAGAAATCTCTGCTTTTGTTACCCCTGACAACTTCCTACAATATTCTGTTATGGCATTCGGGATGCGAAATGCGCCTGCGACCTTCCAACGCCTAATGCAGCATGTGTTGTCAGGAGTGACCAACTGTGAGGCCTACTTGGATGATGTGGTGATCTATTCAGATAGTTGGGAAAGCCATTTAAATAGTCTTAACCAAGTTTTTAGTAGGTTGTCCCAGGCGTCATTGACGTTAAACTTGATGAAATGTGAATTTGCGAAGGCTGTAGTTACCTATTTGGGTAAAAAGGTGGGCCAAGGACAAGTGAGGCCAGTTGAAGAAAAAGTTGCTGCCATACTGAATTTTCCCATTCCTAGTAACAAAAAAGAACTGAGACGATTTCTGGGTATGACTGGTTACTACAGGAGCTTCTGTAAGAACTTTGCTTCTGTGGTTGCCCCGTTGACAGATCTCCTGAGTACCTCCAGAAAATTTGTGTGGAGTCATGTTTGTAACAATGCCTTTAATTCTGCGAAAGACCTGTCATGCCATGCCCCCGTCCTTTCTGCTCCAAGTTTTACTCTGCCCTTCAAGTTGCAGGTGGATGCGAGTTCTGCAGGGGCAGGTGCTGTTCTGCTACAAGAAGACTCAGCCGGTGTAGAGCATCCTGTGAGTTACTACTCCAAGAAGTTTACCAAATGTCAACAGAAGTACAGTACTATCGAGAAAGAGGCTTTAGCCTTACTCTTAGCATTGCAACACTTCGAAGTTTACTTGGGTGGTAATTGTAATCCGGTGGTGGTTTACACTGATCACAACCCCTTAGTATTCCTTGGGAGAATGTGTAACTCAAACCAACGTCTGATGCGCTGGTCTTTAATCATTCAAGAATACAACCTTGACATTCAACATCTAAAAGGATCAGAAAATATTGTAGCCGATGCACTTTACAGAGTATATAGTGTGGATAACTAGGATGATGTGAATACCAAGTATGAAACTGTTATTGGAAATGACTAATTCATGAGTTTACAAACATTTCTTTGAGGGTATTGTTTGTAACTTATGGGTGGGGGTGTTACGTCCAAGGACGTATATTTTTGTGAAGTACATGGTACTGTGATCTGTGTGTGCTTTCTTTGTTTTGGTGTCTCCTGCTCTCTTTTGGCTCCTCCCACTTTTTCACTCTGGCAGGTAGCTGATTACGTCTCCAGCTGAACCTGCTTATCAACCAGGAGGGACACAGCATAAAAGCCAGCAGAACTATCATTCAGAGAGAACCTTTCTCCAGAGCATGGTCTGTGTCCTGCCCGGCCCTGTTGTTGAGAGCTGTTGTGTTCCTTGTTGTGGACCTGTTCAACACTGTGTTAGTTTTCTGTTGTTTTGGCCTAGAGAACTGTTGCTTATTGTGTATTACTGGAGCCACACACAACGTTGCTTATTTGTGAGACGATACCTTTTTGCTTTATCATTTAAGCTGTTATTTATCTGATTATTTGCTTTGTCTACTGTCTGGGAACTGTAGGGAGGTGGGTGCCATTTTT
Source organism: Chrosomus eos (assembly GCA_036326025.1). NCBI lineage: Eukaryota > Metazoa > Chordata > Actinopteri > Cypriniformes > Leuciscidae > Chrosomus > Chrosomus eos. The sequence continues at coordinate 855,738 of JAZAVI010000011.1, read as the reverse complement.
ATTTTGCTATCCCCTGTTTTCTCCTGGTTTGTGGTCAGGGAGAGTGTACATTTCTGTTATTTATTTGTATTTTCTTTGTGAGATTTAGTAAGAAATTGAATCCCCCAGGCAGATTAAACTTTTGTTTGTTATTTTGGCATTGCCCCCTCCTGAAGTCTTTGTTTCCTTCCCAATTTACTCTCGAAGTAAATTATTGTTAATTTTTTTGAATAAAATTGTTGAAAAGAACTCCGTTGTTGTGGTGCTGTGGCAGGGCCCTGACTATTGCTCTTTAAAAATCTTTACTATGTTACGTTCTGACCCCTAGACATACGTGGGACGTAACATATTCAATATCTATAGTTGTTGGAAGGATTGTTCTGCCTGGTCGATAACGTGGCGCAACATGACAAATTTCAGCAGTGCGTATTGTGCAAGTTACCATGTAATGATCAGTGACATCATCACTTTGCGGTATAATATCTATATCGGTTGGATTGGTTCCATATGATATAATTAAATCTAGTGTATGATTTAGACGATGAGTGGGACCACTGACGTTTTGCTTGACCCCGAAGGAGTTTAATAGATCTGTAAACGCAGCCCCTAACGCATCATTTGTATTATCTACGTGTATGTTAAAGTCGCCAACAATTATTGCTTTATCGACATTGACCAATAGATCTGATAGAAAGTCTGCAAACTCTTTTAGAAAATCGGCGTAAGGCCCTGGCGGACTATATACGGTAGCCAAGGCTAGAGATAAAAGGGATTTCTTTCTTACATCTAAGAGCGTAACATTTAGCACAAGTACTTCAAACGAATTAAACCTGTGCTGTGACCTGTTTTCTGAGTAACATTAAGAATATCTCTGTAGATTGTTGCAACACCGCCGCCACGACCGATCAGACGGGGCTCATGCTTATAACAGTATCCTGGTGGAGTAGACTCATTTAGACCGAAATAATCATTTGGTTTAAGCCACGTTTCAGTAAGGCAAAGTACATCGAAATTATTGTCTGTGACCATTTCATTTACAATAACCACCTTAGGTGTGAGTGATCTAATGATTAGAAGACCTAGCTTTAGAAATTGTTTTTGTTCACTGATATTGAGATTTTATGGTTTAATTACAATTAGATTTTCCCTAGATCCTACAGTAGATTTATTGTTTGGCCTCACTAAACGAGGAATAGACAAAGTTTCTATATAATGTTCTACATTGGTACTTATATCAATTAAGTTGGGATGGCAAAGACTGTGATTTGGTCTTTGACTTACTAGTCAGATGGTGTGTAGCCTCTTGGAGATGTTGTCCGACAGAATAGCCACTCCGACTCTACTGGGGTGCAGGCCATCAGGACGGAAGAGCCTAGGTCGCTCCCAAAACAGATTCCAATTATTTACAAAGAGCAGTTTCTGTTCATTACACCATGACATTAACCATTCATTTAAAGCAAATAATCTACTGAACCTTTCTTGTCCAAGTCGGTACGTGGGAAGTGGTCCAGACACGATGATCGTTGCTTCAGGCGATGTGCTGCGTACCGTCTCGATCAGGCTCCTGTAGTCCTTCTTCAGAACCTCCGTCTGCCGCAGCCTGATGTCGTTCGTTCCCGCGTGCAGCACGACAGCTCCGACGCGCTTGTCACCGTCCATTTGCCTCATCTTTCGGTTTCCTGTCGGTAAGGTTCGGTGTTGGTATTCCACTTATGTTTAACAATGCTTTTCTCAGGGTATAAGAAGGAAATGTAACTTGATCGGGGAGAAAGGCTTTAACCCCACCACTCCCACACACCGGTGCATAACCTCAAACTATGAGAAAGGCTTTTACGGCCTCAGTGTGCTATTTGTTACAACTAAGTTTTCTTTACAGTATGTTGTTTCATTCTGCTGTCTGTACTGTATATTTCAACATGTAACTTAAATTTTTTTTGATCATATTCAGTGAAATCGACACTATAATCCGACAGAACAACATAAATTAAGTGGTTTTAGAAAAATACTAATGTATTAGTAAATGTTATTTGTTTTGCAAAAATCCACCGCTCCCGGATCTTCGGGTCCCATCAGCGCAGGGGGGTGTGGGATCTGACTGTCAATCACAGATCGGGCATACGCCACCCCTCGCGCACGTTACAATCACATGACATAGTCTTCATCCGACCCTTGTATCTCACTTTCAAAACACTAACAAATCAAGTAAGCTCATTTAGAGTATAAATGACGTTAGCAATTGCAATCTATCGGTAGATTAGCCAGGGCACCATACCTCCAAACACTCCATGGTGTTGATGGATGCTGATGAGACGGGCGCGTTCACAGAAAACCTGGTGCACAGGCACTGACGAGCACGAACTCGGTGGGAGGGTATTCGTTGATAGTGGGGAGGGGCATGAGAGTTGTAAACATTCACATTTTTGCCTAAGTCCACTCAATCTGCCAGACTTGCCGACGGGAGCTTTAATAAATAACTTTGCATGCTTTAAAGGGTTTGATAATCTTTCCTTTTTTCACTGATGATGTTGAAAGCTAAAGTGAGTATAACTTTATCTAAACATTTACATTAAATCCTACATTTTCCTATCAGTTCTAAGAAAGACCTTTACCTTTATGAATAAAAGGTTAAAGAATAACAACAAGTTTAATGGAGACAGATTAGTTATATTAGAGTCAGATAAATATTTGAATTATACACGACACGTCATCTTTCAACTGCCTTTTGTTCCGATTATAGGTTCAAAATAGAAGCGTAAGTCAGGTCATCCTCAGTTATATAGCGCTTTTAACAATGTAGATTGTTTCAAAGCAGCTTCACAGAGATAAACATAATTTAAGGTAACAGAATGGTTTGGTTTTATAGCGGTTCTTGAATAATGTTGTTTCCAGCTAAAGTTAGTTTTGATCGATTCACTTCCGTCAAAATGATCATTTGTTATTAAATTAGGGGCCGCTAAGACGACGCCGTTCTCTCTAAACAGACTTTAAAGGCAAACCTGTGATAAACGCTGATGGTGTTCACATGCATTAAGAATTGATTTTCATGAATGTGTGTCTGCAATTCTCAGCACTTTAACGGCATAGCAGCTAAAGCTAAGATAAGGTGACCAGATGTCCGAGACCAAAACCGGGGACATAATCCCAAAATTTTGGAAAAAAACGGGGACATTTTAGTTTGACTGTCAATCTGATTGAAATACATACAAGTTTTATCTTCAAAAAACAGGGACATAGGTATTTTTTTCTGTATTTTCCCGGAGGCAACCAAAAAAAGGGACTGTCCCCTGAAACCGGGGACGTCTGGACATCCTAAGACTACCTTTTAAAATTCAGCACATTAGCGCAAATATATGTCATGATATTAAAAAGTTGATTCGGTTATCCTATAATTGGGTCTATTCTGTGCTACACTCATAGGCTATGTGTATAGCACAGTAGCGCTGTAGCAGATGCGGCTTTAACACAACACAGACTTCTTTGTGGTGCGCAAATAACAGCCTGTAATTGCTATCTACAAAGCAAACAGCATTTCACTTGCAAGTTTAAGTAATAGACAGTAAATTAGAATAAACACGTACAAATAGATGTACATAATAAACGGGGGAGATGCTGCAGCCCTTACTGCTAATGTTAGCCTATGCGTCGGCGATGACCGCCAGGCGAATGAGGATATTCTTCTTGGGGGAGACAGGAGCGAGGAGACTCGGGTGAGGAAAAAACCTGATAGATTTATTATTATTATTGGCCAAATGTGAATTGACGCTGTCAATGAATTGATGTACATTTTGAATTGAGACATTTGAATATAGTGCTCACTGCTCATATGCCTACATGTATGTAGTTGGTTAATAAATTACATATTAATTTATATGTATAATTTACAGTTAATAAGTTAATAAATTACATTTGAGAAATCACCTTGATTGTATATTATGGGGGGCTTTTGAGGTACCACACTGTCTTAATACGGCCTTGCGCACAAGTATCACTGTGATCGATGAAAACAATACAGATGTGAGTCTGTCGCTTAATCAAACTGTATAAAGTGTGTGTGATGGTTGTGTAAAGATGGGAAATACCGTGAACTGCTCTCCTCGCCTCAAAAGACTCGACACTGAAACTCTATGGGAATGGATCCATTTAGTTAACTGGAGATGTTTTATTTATTTGTATTAGGTACATACATGCCTGAATGTTTCAAAAAGTGTTGGGGGACAATATCGATCCTGAGAAAAAGTGTTGGGGGACAATATCGATCCTGAGAAAAAGTGTTGGGGGACAATATCGATCCTGAGAAAAGGTGTTGGGGGACAATATCGATCCTGAGAAAAGGTGTTGGGGGACAATATCGATCCTGAGAAAAGGTGTTGGGGGACAATATCGATCCTGAGAAAAGGTGTTGGGGACATGTCCCATCTGCAAATTACACCAATGATGACAACTTCACTGGATCTAAACAAATCAATCTAACCATAGATGTGACCAGTAGAGGGGGCTTTTTTAATCTATTTAAAAAAAAAATTGCAAGGCTTCTATGCCATTATTATATTTTTTCTTAAAACTTTTTCATTATTACAGTCATACATAAAAGTAATATAGCCAACACATCCCCTCAGTCTGCTTACACCAATGAAATGAGCTTTAAGTGTCAATTTACAGGAGATCTGAAGACATCAGCATAATAAATGAGGTGAAAACAGGAACTATTGTCATGAAATAAAGAGTGTTTTCAGCAGATCTGTTAATATTGATGATCCTCAGACTATCAACACTCATTCAACAAGACATTCAGGATCATCAGCAGCAGTGTTTGCTGTTAGAAACACATTATCTTAGTCAGGATAGAGGATGAAAGCCTGTAAAACTGCTCTACTGAAAGACAATACTGTAATTTCTCACAAAATGTCATGGATAAAACATCAAAAACACATTAATGACACCCATCTTCATTAATCACTACACCAGCACATTATGCATAATGGTAACACTTTAAAATAATGGTCCGTAGTTAACAAGTAGCTATGCAGGAAGTAATAGGTAGTACTGCATTAACACCGAATTTAATACTATTAACTAATATGGAAGCAATATTAACTAAGCAGTAAGTAATAGGTAATTTAGTACAAAGGTAGTTCCTTGGTAGGTATTTGATTATTACTAAAGAAATATATCCTCATTGAGAACTACTTGTGAACTAAGAAATAATAACCAATTAATTACTAATCACAAAAGTAACATTTTTAAAAAGTGAACAATTGTGGGGGTTTTACTCTTAACATGGTCATAACATTTCAGAAGCGTGTGCCTCAAATGAGTTCTTTGTGGAAACCAGTTTATGAATATTATATCCCCCCAAATACGTTAGCTACAGGTCGAGATTGTAACTACTACTCTTGCCAAAGGACAGACGTATGTTCTCTGTTTATTTCAAACTTAAACATAGAATAATACTAATAATGATAGTTTTTTTAAAATCTGAAATAATTAGGAAGTGATGCTGACACTCTCATGATTGGATTAGTTCACTATTATGAGCTCTATTGAGTGTCAGTTCAATATATCTCAGACTCCAACGACCTACCTTTATGTTACAGTAGCTGCCTGAGGAGGACTTCTCTTTAGGATATGAATATAAACCTTGATGTTCTCTTGTAAAAAATTTTTTGCATCTATAATGAAGAAATTGTCTGCATTTATGTTGCGATAATTGCAAAACCACATCTTCCAGATTACAGTGTTTGTTAGAATATTAGTGCCTCACAGAACCTGTACAGTATGTGTCAAATATAAAATAAAATAACGTGTATTATTTGTGAAAAACATGTTAACTCTTCACTAACTGCTCAAGTGTTACCTTGTCATCCCGCAGGAACTACTAGTGATGTGGCCCATTATTTTAAAGTGTAAAACATGTTAACTCCTCACTAACTACTCAAGCGTTACCATGTCATCCCGCAGGAACTACTAGTGATGTGGCCCATTATTTTAAAGTGAAAAACATGTTAACTCCTCACTAACTGCTCAAGTGTTACCTTGTCATCCCGCAGGAACTACTAGTGATGTGGCCCATTATTTTAAAGTGAAAAACATGTTAACTCCTCACTAACTGCTCAAGTGTTACCATGTCATCCCGCAGGAACTACTAGTGATGTGGCCCATTATTTTAAAGTGAAAAACATGTTAACTCCTCACTAACTGCTCAAGTGTTACCATGTCATCCCGCAGGAACTACTAGTGATGTGGCCCATTATTTTAAAGTGAAAAACATGTTAACTCCTCACTAACTACTCAAGTGTTATCTTGTCATCCTGCAGGAACTACTAGTGATGTGGCCCATTATTTTAAAGTGTAAAACATGCTAACTCCTCACTAACTGCTCAAGTGTTACCTTGTCATCCCGCAGGAACTACTAGTGATGTGGCCCATTATTTTAAAGTGTAAAACATGTTAACTCCTCACTAACTACTCAAGCGTTACCATGTCATCCCGCAGGAACTACTAGTGATGTGGCCCATTATTTTAAAGTGAAAAACATGTTAACTCTTCACTAACTACTCAAGTGTTACCTTGTCATCCCGCAGGAACTACTAGTGATGTGGCCCATTATTTTAAAGTGTAAAACATGTTAACTCCTCACTAACTGCTCAAGTGTTACCATGTCATCCCGCAGGAACTACTAGTGATGTGGCCCATTATTTTAAAGTGAAAAACATGTTAACTCCTCACTAACTACTCAAGTGTTACCTTGTCATCCCGCAGGAACTACTAGTGATGTGGCCCATTATTTTAAAGTGAAAAACATGTTAACTCCTCACTAACTGCTCAAGTGTTACCATGTCATCCCGCAGGAACTACTAGTGATGTGGCCCATTATTTTAAAGTGAAAAACATGTTAACTCCTCACTAACTGCTCAAGTGTTACCATGTCATCCCGCAGGAACTACTAGTGATGTGGCCCATTATTTTAAAGTGAAAAACATGTTAACTCCTCACTAACTACTCAAGTGTTATCTTGTCATCCTGCAGGAACTACTAGTGATGTGGCCCATTATTTTAAAGTGTAAAACATGCTAACTCCTCACTAACTGCTCAAGTGTTACCTTGTCATCCCGCAGGAACTACTAGTGATGTGGCCCATTATTTTAAAGTGTAAAACATGTTAACTCCTCACTAACTACTCAAGCGTTACCATGTCATCCCGCAGGAACTACTAGTGATGTGGCCCATTATTTTAAAGTGAAAAACATGTTAACTCTTCACTAACTACTCAAGTGTTACCTTGTCATCCCGCAGGAACTACTAGTGATGTGGCCCATTATTTTAAAGTGTAAAACATGTTAACTCCTCACTAACTGCTCAAGTGTTACCATGTCATCCCGCAGGAACTACTAGTGATGTGGCCCATTATTTTAAAGTGTAAAACATGTTAACTACTACGCAAACACTGGCTAACAAGAATTCACAACATTCTTTTTCAGTTACTGTAAAAGAATGTTGTGAATTGTTGTTCGCATTTCAGCGCGTTGTGGCGGAAAGAGCGTGTCTGTGGAGTAGGGGTCGACCGATTATCGGCCTGGCCGATTATCGGCGCCGATATTCAGCATTTTTATGGTTATCGGTATCGGCCATTTTCAAAACCGATTTGCCGATAAAATAATTTTATTTTGAAATGCGCTATATTTGGCTCTAACGCAGCCACCTCTGTCGGAACTCACCACTCTGTAGACTAGACTTATGTTCCCGCACATCTGATTTGTTGTGAGTCACGACTCACGAGTCTGGCCAATCAGCGCGAAAGCTGAGGCACTGAAAGTGTTACTGTCAGTCTCACATGGAGAGCAGAGAGCACTCGCACGCTGACTGGAGCTGCTTCACTGATCAGTAACACGCATCAGTCTCTCAAAGTTAAGGCAGTAGCAGACTTTGCTGAAGCAGCAATAGATTACTACACTGAAGTTGCAAAACACCTCAATATAATAGAGCCCTGTGATTTCCGCGATGCTGAAAACAGACGTAATCGCGGAATCCAGTCCTAAAAAAGAGAACTTACGGTATAAAGGCGCGGAATATCACGGAATTTGTCAACTTTTTGATGAATTAATAAAAAGCAGGTCAGTACAAATCAAACCGCAAAAAGACTATTTAAATATGAATCCTGGCTGCGTGTCTCTAAATTAATGGCGCAGACACGTGATTTCATTTACCACACACACACACACACACTGCACGCGTGACGCTTGCCTGTTTTCAGCCTCAGCCGCATCATTATGATGACATGATTGCATAAACATCATCTCCAGAGCCACTTAGTCACTTCATGAGCTTTTTAATGTTTCAACTGAGAAAAGTTATCGTCGTATCCATAGGGTCATATACACATAGACATCATATAGGTAGACGCCCTATCGACCGCAACTGCCTATTGGCACGGACGAGAATTGGAGCCGCCATCTTAAACCGGTCATCCGCTCCGCTCAGTGTAATCTTAATGGCAGGTGATATGAGCTGTCAGCGCATTAAATTAATCATATCTCACTGAATACTGAACTGATTTTCACGCGGTTTGTTTTGCTGCAAAGGTCATTCATGTAGCTATGATACAGGACACATGGTTCGGCGTATTTTAATATCCATAGTAGGCTTAACAGTAATATAATATTCTGCTATAAGATATAAAGTGATCAGACACAATATGTGTGATGAAGGATATAATGTATTTTATAAATCACACACTATAAATATAATAAAGAAGCAGAAACACATAGTTGCATTAAAGTAAGATATTTTAATAAGTTGAAGAAACAAGTTATGATTTGTGACACGCACTACACACGAACAGACACACAAACAAACACGGACTCTCCTCTCTCTCTCTCTCTCTCCCTCTCTCTCTCTCTCTCTCTCTCTCTCTCTCTCTCTCTCTCTCTCTCTCTCTCTCTCTCTCTCTCTCTCTCTCTCTCTCTCTCCTCTCTCTCTCTCTCTCTCTCTCTCTCTCTCTCTCTCTCTCTCTCTCTCTCTCTCTCTCTCTCTCTCTCTCTCCTCTCTCTCTCTCTCTCTCTCTCTCTCTCACACACAGAACGCAGCCACCGAATCCACCGAACGCAGCCACCTGTAATTAAAGTGAGAAGAAGCTTTTCAACGTGTTTGCATCAGTAATTTCTAAAAATTAAATTCAGACAACATTAAGCCTATACCTTTTTTATTGTATGTGGATGTGGGAGGCGAAAATGTCGAGACTAAAGCCCTATTCGGATTAACTTTACAAGGGTAGATGGAGTAAGTTAATGTAATTTTACCACAGGACTTCTTTAATATCAATAGCCAAATCGCATATGATAAGATATAGGTTATCAATAAAACTAGAAGTTGGAGGGGTAACTCAAATAAGCATCGCTGTCATGCATGTGTTACATTGCTTCCTGATATCATGTGCGCAAACACAAATAACCTATACAGCAGGGCAGTTGAATGCTTATCTGATAACCTAGAAGCTCTTGTAATTATTACTTTAACAGTTACTTCACCTCTCCATGCCGGGTGAACACCGGCTGATGCAGTAAACAGCATTTCACAACGATTTCAGTACAGTAATAGCAAATATCCTTGCTCCTTCTCGATTATCTGGTAATATTCTATTCACAAAATACAAACAATAGTACGGTAATGTTAAGACTTACTTGTGAAAAGCCCTATTTTCGATGGTCCAGCGATTAGAACAGGAAAATGCTCCACAAAGCTCTGGCATCTTATCTGCTGCCACGCAACCAAACTAGGAATACGACCGGTTCAAGATGGCGGCCGGATTTCTCGGTTTCCAGCGGCCAATAGGGCTTCTAGTCTCTATATGATTTCTATGCATATACAGACAGAAACTCAAAGATCTCAACGGCAACCCGTCAAAATAAAAGTTCGTTTTTTCATAGGGCCCTATAAATGTAATTTTTGTTAAACTGTAAATAAATTGAATAAGTTTGATGATTTTAATTGATTAGAAATGCTTTTTGATTACTAAAATTTTATTTAAACATTAAAATAGAGTCTTTAAGTTTTACAAAATGTTTACAGAATGCTGCTGAGTGCTCCCTGCACTTTTTACAAGATATTATTATTATTATTAATAACAGTTCTCAGATTCAAATATATGTTTAAAATAATTTAAAGAAAGTATTTGTCAAAACCCTTTGTTTTTCTTAATTTTGACATTAATTTACAGTTTTACACCAGACATTATATACTGTGTATATATATATATATATATATATATATAATATATATATATATATATATATATATTATATATATATATATATATATATAATAATCGGTTCAAAATATCGTTATCGTCTATTTGATCTGTAATAATCGGTATCGGCATCGGCCCTGAAAATCACATATCGGTCGACCCTACTGTGGAGCTAATCCTTCATGACAAGCACAGTCAAGTTCTCTTGAGCATTCGCAGCATTCTGTGCCATTGTAAGTTGTAATTAATAAAGTATATAATATAGGATGCGTTTGGTTGCGTTAATGAACGATGCAGTAGTGCTTCATTGTACCGGTGATCATCTTTATCTTTAATGTGCGCAGCTCAAACAGCAATGCACATTTATAACTATAATTGGGACTGTCATATGCATGCCATTATAATGAGAACACTATTGTAATAAAACGTTGAATTGTCTGGGTTTAGTGGCCGTTACAGCAAGTTGTTGTGGGAATAGCAGAAACTCAAAGATCTCAACGGCAACCCGTCAAAATAAAAGTTCGTTTTTTCATAGGGCCCTATAAATGTAATTTTTGTTAAACTGTACATAAATTGAATAAGTTTGATGATTTTAATTGATTAGAAATTTCTAATCATTTAATTGATTAGAAATTGAATAGAAATTATGCTAAATAATTGATTAGAAATCCCCAGAACAGGGATTAGCTACACATTATGACCAGCACAAGTTCGATTGTGCATTCACGTCATTTTGTGCAGATAAGTCGCAATATAAAGTTGATGTAATAGCCTATAAATATCTGATTATTCTCACATATGATGCGTTTCGTGGATTTAAAGTTTAAACAACCTGGTAGAAAAGTTCTTCAGTTTCCCGGTGCTCGTTCTCTTCAGCATTGCAGATTAAACAATGCAAAACATTAAAAGCTATGATTGGGACTTTCATATAATTATAAATGTATTCACTATTGTAAAACATTTGTAAATTCTTTCTTTGGGTTTGCATTCTTCAGCAACCGTTGAGTGGATTCTCCTTCTAGCAAAGCGATTCAGTTTCGTTCTCTTCAGCTTCAGCTTGCGCAGATCACACAGCAATGTCATTTGAAACAGTAACAAGCTATTAAAGATGTTTACTATTACTGTAATATTAAAAAGCTAAAAAAAATCTTTTTTTTTTTTTTTTTTTTTTTTTTTTTTTCTCTTCTCTCTTTTGCTTCTTTAAATTTCGGATAAGGCATGTGCCTTTCTTTGCATATTGAGTATTTATGTCTTGACCCTCTGTTTGTCTTTGTTTATATGTGTAAAGTCATTTTGTCCAATGTCTGTTTGTTAGTTTCGTATTCATGTTTAACACCACTACTACCTCTCAGCTCAACCACAACCCAAAACATTGGGAAATATCTTATACGAGATGTAACACACATTCACCCTATACTGACAAGAAGAAACATCCATGCCATATTTCCTCAATCAAACCCCCCTCTCTTCTCCCCTTCACTCTCTTTTTCTCTTTATCGCTTCATATGGCTCTTAACCTTTATATACGTTCTAGCCCACAACTTTGATACACTTGACATACACACATGCAATCACTTAAATTGATAACATGGAATATACGCGGCTTCCGTAATCAAACAAAAAGACTTAAAGTAATTAATCATTTAACTAAATTGAGGGCTGATGTTTGCTTCCTTCAAGAAACACACTTAACAGAAACAGAATCGCAACATCTTAATTTCAAACAATTTGACAAAATATACTCTTCAACATATAATAGCAAACAAAGAGGTGTCTCCATTCTAATAAATAAGGATATCCATTTTTCACTAAACCAATCTATCATAGATCCAGATGGTAGATTCATCATCATTAATGGAACTCTAAATCATATAACATTTACATTGGCAAATATTTATGGCCCTAATAATGATGACCCTAGTTTCTTTCACAATTTTTTCTCCACACTATCAAATTCAAACAACCTCATCATAGCAGGAGACTTCAATACAGTCATCAATCCCACAATTGACCGTTCAAGCACCTCTGGTAACTTAAGAAATTGGCACTCCACTGACATAATAAAACAATATATGGAGGACTATGGCCTTAGTGACAGTTGGAGATTGAGGAACCCTTTTTTAAGAGAATATTCATATTTTTCTACAGTTCATCAATGTTCATCTAGAATTGATTTATTTATCATTAGCAACTCGCTAATAACCAAGATATCAGATAACACAATCCATCCCATTGTAATCAGTGATCACGCCCCTATCTCTCTGTCTATAAACACTCAAATATATGCTAAAACTTCAACTACATGGCGTTTTAATACTTCACTATTAGAATACCCCAACTTTACAACTTATATAAGGCGAGAGTGGGCACTCTTCCTGGAGACGAACGACTCGGCAGACATTGCACCTTCATTGATATGGAAACTGGGAAGGCTGTAATCAGGGGAAAAATTATATCGTACTCTTCATATAGGAAAAAACAGCAACAACAATTGGAAAATATGTTAGAACAAAAAATTAAATCCCTAACACATGAAATATCTCGCCATCCCAGTGAACCAAAACAGAAGGAATTAAAGGAACTCAAAACACAAATTGATGACATCATACAGAAAAAAACACAATTTCAAATTCAGCAACTGAAACATAATGGTTTTCAATATAGTCATAAAGCAAACAGTAAATATTTAGCAAATTTACTCCAACACAAGAAAGAGAAATCAATCATTCCAGCCATTTTAGACGTTGCAGGAACCATCAATCAAAACCCACAGGATATAAATAACACATTTCGTAATTTCTACTGCAACCTCTATTCCCCCACTCATCAACCTACTCAATCAGAAATTGACACCTTCTTGAACAGTATAACATTGCCAAAATTAACTGCAGAAGAAACCAATATTCTAGAGGTACCCCTTAGTCTTAATTAACTTACTATAGCACTCAATACAATTCCTAGCAATAAATCTCCCGGGCCAGATGGATTTCCAGCTGAATTCTACCGACACTTCTGGGACATATTATCACCACTATTCAACAGAGTAATTATAGAAATTAAAACATCATCCACCATACCCACACACATGAATACAGCAGCCATTACATTACTGCTAAAACCCCAAAAAGATCCAACTCACCCTTCTAGCTACCGACCTCTTTCGCTATTGAATACTGACTTGAAAATCATTACCAAAGCTCTAGCAATCAGAATAGAAACAGTCACCTCCACACTTATCCATCCAGACCAGACAGGCTTCATTAAAAATAGACACGCTACAGATAATGTCTGCAGATTGTTTAACCTATTCAATATATCACAAGAAAGACAACAGAAAACCATTATCATTTCACTTGATGCAGAGAAAGCTTTTGATAAAGTAAACTGGTCTTTTTTATTTAATACGCTTCATAAGTTTGGTTTTGGAGAGTCGTTCATCCACTGGATTAAAATACTGTATACATCACCCAGAGCCACCATCACCACTAATGGAATTACATCACAGAGCTTTACATTGCATCAGGGCACCAGACAGGGATGCCCACTCTCGCCTTCTCTCTTTGCCATTTTTATCGAACCGCTCGCAGCAGCAATAAGACAAAACATCAAAATCAAAGGAATTCAGGTAGATAATGTACAACACAAAATCAGTTTATATGCAGATGATATCTTACTTTATTTACAACAACCTCGAGTATCACTTCAAGAAACGTTCAATATTATCAGCAGATTTTCTCTTGTCTCACATTACACTATCAACTGGAACAAGTCAATTTTACTACCACTCTCAGATGATGCATGGGATTCTGGAGCTCAGGACACATTATTTCACCTTAACACAGGAAACATCAAGTACCTAGGGATTCAGATTTCCCCCAGGCTGTCAGAGCTTTTCACCCTCAATTACACTCCACTCGTAAAGAAAATTGAAGACGAATATAAACGCTGGTCTAAACACCCACTCACACTCATCGAAAGAATTGCTGCTGTCAAAATGAAAACCCTACCCCAAATTAACTATCTTTTTTCTATGATTCCCATCACTCCTACAGATAAATGGTTCAAAACTCTTAATTCATTAACAACACAATTTTATTGGAAAAACAAAAAACCCAGAATATCACTTTCAACACTACAAAATAAAAAATTACATGGGGGGCTTGAGGCACCAAATTTCCATCACTATTTCTTGGCAAATCAATTACAATACCTAGTTAAATGGATCAATTTACATAAGCATACATACCCATGGCTGGAATTAGAACAAAACCAATGCATAAATATCCCAGTTGCAGACCTCCCCTTTCTCTCACAATCAATCAAGAAATCCAACATCTGCCAACCCATCACCATCTATTCGACTCTGACAGCCTGGTGGAAAACGATTCAAATCACAAAATCATCACAAGAATTAAATAAGCTAACCCCACTTTGGCACAATCCAGAATTCATGATACAGAATAAAACTCTTTATTTCCCCACATGGGCACAAAAAGGAATCACACAGCTTCACCACTTATTTGAGAACTATCATTTCATGTCATTTAACACACTCATACAGAAATATGGGGTTGGGAGGGAACAATTCCTTAAATATCAACAACTTAGACTCCTAATTAAAAATAAAACCACACTCACAAACAACAGATTACAACCTTCTCAGCTTATAGAAGAACTTATGAAAATTAATAACTTCAAAAAATTAACCTCTCAGCTATATACAATGATTTCCAACCAAACCATAACAATAACACTCCCAACAACCAAATGGGAAACCGACCTGGCCATCTCTTCCAACCTTGAGTACTGGGAACAAATTTGTAGGAACACATTTTTTATGACCAATAACACAAACCTGCAACTTATACAATATAAAGTCATTCACAGAACTCACATTACCCAAAGTAAAATGTTCAAAATGGGCCTACACAACACCCATATCTGTTCACAATGCACCTTAGGTAGCACTGACGACTATTTGCACGCCATGTGGCATTGCCAACCAGTTCACTCTTTTTGGATCACAGTCACTGAGACACTCTCCACCATCATGAGCCACAGAATCCCATTATCCCCAAAACTTTGTATAATAGGCGACCTTTCTGAAATTCATATCTCAGAAAAATATAGGAATCCTTTGCTCATCTCTCTAACTGTCGCTAAGAAAATAGTTCTCCAAAATTGGAAATCAAAGAAATCCTGCCACATCAATCACTGGATAAATTTAATCTCAGAATATATCTCAATGGAGAAATACAATGCACACAGAATAAAGCAAATATCAGCCTTTGAAAATATCTGGTCCCCTTTTCTTACATTTTTGACATCTTGATTCTTTTTAATCGCACAAACATAACTATAAGCCATGTATATTACCAGACACATACCTCAACCCTTCAGATACTGCAGTTATCACTGCATACATACATATAGGCATACACTATCCACACTCATGCATAACATGTTTTCAAACCTATCTCTTCCCTCAAACATTTTAACCGTGATCAAATAATGTACATCTCAGATTAACAGGAAAATTGTTTGTTGTTTGTAAGTTATTGTTTGTCTGTCACGTTGTTGTGTCCTTTGTTATGTGTTACACTTTGTACATCCCCCCTCTTCATTTATGTACCCAGGGATCTCAAAAGATCTCATTTGTTAATGCATTAACTAACACAAACTGACAGATAGCAATAGCCTTTGTTATTGTTAGTTAATAAAATATGTGTGTTCATGTTAGTTCACAGTGCATTGACTAATGTTAATACAACTTTCTTAAAAATGTCTTATAAAATGTTGAGCTTAACATGAACTAATTACTAAATGCTGTAGAAGTATTGTTCATTAATTGTTGGTTCATGCTAACTAATAACAAAATTAATCCTTATTATAAAGTTATAATATACTTATTTTAATAAAGAAAGTTGCCCATAGGAGTGTGCGATTAAAAAGTCACAATCAGCCTACTTTTTTTTTTTATAGTTTTATATGGCGGACATGGGCTTTCATTCTCTTTGATAGACCTACATGAGTCTTTACACAAGAGCGTCATCTCCAGAGCTGACATGAGTCACTTTGAGAACAAATAGACCTAAATAAATAATAACAATACAAAACTTTTATTCACTACAACCCACAAAAATAAAAGTTTGGTTCAACTTTATGAAATTATTGTAAAAAAAAAAAAATTGACAAAATTGGAGAAGTGCTGAAGCTAATTTCAAATTATCGTGTCT
Source organism: Chrosomus eos (assembly GCA_036326025.1). Lineage (NCBI taxonomy): Eukaryota > Metazoa > Chordata > Actinopteri > Cypriniformes > Leuciscidae > Chrosomus > Chrosomus eos. The sequence continues at coordinate 839,280 of JAZAVI010000011.1, read as the reverse complement.
AAATTGAGAAAATACTGTGAGTTATATTCAATTTGGTTTTATTGAGAATAAACAAAAGTTGCTCTGAAAGAGAGGCGCACGGGAGTTTGTGCGTCCACGCGCGCGTCTCATATGAGTATGTGCGCGGAGAGTTCTGCGCGTCTCGTGTGTGTAGAGTTTGCGTGCATTTCATATGTATTTGTTTGAGCACTGACGTTGACGAGTTAACTCCGTAGGTATCGAAATCTGGAACCGAACAACATGTCATTTTTTGATACTCGATAGTATCGAGGCAATTCGATCGATACCTAAAAAGTATCGAACTCGGTACCCAGCCCTACACAGTTATTGTTATGAGGGGGTCCTTGGAAATTTTTCTCCGCTCTAAGAGGTCCCTGGTCCCAAAAAGTTTGAGAACCCCTGCCTTAGAACACTCTAGCAGCACCATAGCAACCACCCAGAACACCCTAGCAACACCCCAAAATACCTTAGAACACCCTAGCAACACCATAGCAACCACCCAAAATACATTAAAACACCCTAGCAACCAAACAGAACACCCTAGCAACCGCCTAACAACAACCCAGAACAGCCTAGCAACCGCCTAACAACCCAGAACAGCCTAGCAACCACCCAAAATACCTTAGAACACCCTAGCAACCAACCAGAACACCTTAGCAACCACCCAAAATACATTAGAACACCCTAGTTACAGTAACACCATAGCAACCACCCAGAACACCCTAGCAACCACCTAAGGTTCACGTCCAGTCCGTTTGCAAAGCGTAAAAAAACAGGCGTGTTGGAGTGCTGCGAGTCCTCTACCTCAGCTAGAGCCAGTCAAAAGATAGCATGGCTACTGCAGATGCAGGATAGCCTGACTACGTCAGACTTCCTACTTCCGCTAATTTCATTTCGCTCCTGTAGTCAGTCTGAGATAGCAGCCTATCTTTCAGTTTTCCTCCGGCCTGAAAACAGCCGGGCCAATCAGCGAACAGAAGGCGGGCTGAAAGCCGTGACGTACTCGCCAAGCGCCGAGTTTAAGATTAGGTCAGAGAAATCGAAAACGACCGCGGACGAGACACTGATGCAATTCGCTCTGTTGTGGAGAATATTCCCGGCATTAGCAAACTGAAGCCCGAAAAAGAAGAGTGTGTATTAAACATTTTGAATGGAGGTGATGTTGTGGCCCTACTCCCTTTGAGAAAAGTTTAATGTATCAACTATTGCCGATCGTCAGCGAGAAACTGGGGAGCCTTTTGACAGGTCAGTGTCTCCTTTCTTTTCCAGGTCTTAAATACCGTAAAACTTCAAATAATAGCCCAGGCTTTTATTTGTCCAAATCATCTAGCTGCACCGGCTTGTATTTGAGACAGGCGTCTAACGTTATATGAGACAGGCCTTTATAATTTAGTGTTAGTGTTGAGATGTTGTTCATTGATATGTTGTTCCTAGAGTATCTAATCTCTAAAAATCTCCAAATGCTCCACGTGAAACTGAGGTGTTCCGACCTTTTACTAGTCGATTGATTTTGATTAATATTTGCGAGGGAGAGAGAGCAAGCCAGCGCTCGTGTTGTTTGTTTGAAGACGTGATAGTGCGCGCGTGCGGCCGGGGCTCGCTCGCTCGCTCGCTCTCTCTCTCTCTCTCTCTCTCTCTGCTTATTTGTGCCCTGTCAAGTGCAGCAGTTATTCTATTAAATCAATCACCGATCAAAAAAGTCGTTTACAGCCATGTTCACTCGGTATTTCGCTCGCATCATTAACTGTTTACAGTGGAAGTTCGATCATAGATTTGAGTTCGATGCATGATGTCTGTGGTTCGATACGGCTGTGTCGCCGCATAACATACGTCATAAACTTATCTGATTGGCTTACGGGTAACCAATGATTTTAAACTTCAGAAATCGCCCCCTAGCGAGAGAGAAAACACTTCTCTATTATGCTATGCCAGACTCTGTCTACGAAGCAAAGTGAAGTAGCAGAGTCTGGTATTACCAGGCTAGATGCAGGAGACCCATCGACAGGACTTGAACCCCCTCCTCTTTCACCGAAGTCGCCGGTGTGGGACAGTGTGAGTATTTGTGATTTTCAGTGAGTTATGTATATATATTTATATATTTCTCTTTTTAAAATAAAACAAGAAAAATATCAACGATATTGATTATGAGATACCTGAAATTATATATTGAACACGATACCGTCACATCAGATCTACATTCCATGTGTCCATGCGTTGTGTATGTAATAAAGTAATGTACAGTCCCAATGACAGTGTGTGAGTATGTGTATACTGTCCGCATCCAAAGCATTGAAGACTTGACCCTTCTGACGAACTTGACCTGCTCACAGCAATGAAGACCCGAACCACCGATGAACTCGATCTGCACACAGCAATCACGGTCGATCTGCATCAAGCTGATCAAGGGATCCACGGAGTCACGGCACCAGTGTAACGGATGTGGAAGGACACACTCACAACTGGGGTTCAGCTTGAATTTTTCTTTTTTTGGAAACAACAAGAAGAAAGAATTTACATTGGCTGATGACAGACTGCAGACATTCATATGGACCACAGCGTCGACACTTGAATCTGCTGATACTAACTCGTATTATACACATTAAACACATAGTAATGATATACAATCTGAAAAACTTAACATAATACTTATAATAAGTACACCAATGTAAATGTACAGAATAGTTATTTGCAAACAACATCAGTAATTCTTCATTAATTGTCAAATAACATTTGTTAACAGAATAAACACGAAAGCAACATACCTTTTTTTGGAAACAACAAGAAGAAAGAATTTACATTGGCTGGTGACAGACTGCAGACATTCATATGGACTAGAAAGATAGAGATTCCACATTCACTCAACGCATAATACAAATAATCGTCAGATAGTTAAGACAGACGCAATCGTCACGAGAAATGAATCCGTGCTCGCACATGTGACACACATGGAAATTCAATACATCTTATAATACTCTCAACAACCGTGTTTAAGTGCTAAATGCATTCTCTATATGTGTTAAAGATGTATGTACATTAATGGACTGGTTTGTCAACATCTCATCCTCAACCTCGATCAGAAGGTTTGTAAGCAAATACGTTCATGACAGCTTCAGTTCCCAAGCATTGATTTATTCCAATAAATCCACAAGTAGTTTGTTTACATGTAGGTTCATGAGTGTGGTTTCTGAAATAAATGAATAACAATGAATAAATTAAATAAACATGAAACATTTAACTACAATGCTGGTATATATATTACCATAATAAAGCAATACTAACTTTGGGAATTGCAGTGTTAAATGAAAGGAAACAAATGACCACCAGGCGGAGCTCTTGCTCCAGTAATAGAACAGAGTCACCAGATTTGGTGCTAAACAAATTCAAAATGGGCCTACTCGTGATAAATCACTTAAACAACACTCTCAAACTGTAAATAGAATACTAAATGATAACATCACACAAATATGTTAGCGATCAAGATCAGCATGGTTAATATTTGCGATAAACACCGAGTGAGACCGTATATTTGTGCATGTCTGTTAATCGAAACTCTCTTCTTACCAATAGCATGTGCATGAATATCACCACAAAACAACAATATAGCATTGAATAGACATACATGCGTCTACTTACACACATACACATTCACTTAAAGTATATTAATGAAAACTTACGTTGTCAAGAACGCACACACATCCAAACAAACACTTGCTCGTGCATGTCCCGACTCCGCCCACATGTGATGTCACAGATTAATTCAAATTAAGAGTTCGACAGGGATTTTATACAGCCGCCCTCCTAATTTGTGCAGCAAATTAGAAATCAAATAAGGGTCCCTGTTCTTTGAAGTTATGTGCCGTTGGTATCCGTGGGCATCTCTGGTAGCACTATAAGTTTAGAAACAGGGCGACTGTAAACACGGTTTCCAACAGTTACTTTCGCCACTCTTATTGTTCCATCACTGCTGGGAACAACTTGGTTTACTCTGCCTACTGGCCAGAGGGCTCTGGGCAGTTGAGAGTCCATAACCATAACTACTTGCCCCACCGATAGATTTGGTGTAGATTTCAGGCACTTCGCACGGGGTTGTAGACTTGGCAAAGTAATTCTGAATGAACTGTTTCCAGAAATGGTCAGCTATGACTTGACTATGTCGCCATTTCCTCTTTCCAATCAATTCTCTTGTGCCATAAACCACTTGAGGGAGGGAGGCATCCCGCCGCCCCATGAGCAAGAGATTTGGAGTAACTGGGTCTGCATCTGATATCTCCGATGATCCATAACCAAGTGGTTTAGAATTTAGTATTCCCTCCACTTCAATCAGAACAGTTAACAGTACTTCGTCAGATACAATTTGGTCTTTGAGTACTACTTGAAGACAGGATTTCACGGAGCGGATTTCACGCTCCCAGGCTCCACCAAAATGAGGTGCATGTGGAGGATTAAACTGAAATGAAATACTCTGTTCACTTAGTTTCTCTTTGATTGCTGGCTCAAGTGCAGAGAAACTTTCTTGGAGTTCTCGATTCCCACCACTGAAATTTGTGCCCTGGTCTGATATTAATTCAAAGGGTTTGCCTCGTCGTGCAATGAAACGACGTAACGCCATGAGAAAGGAGTCAGTGTCCATATTATGCAGAAGGTCTAAGTGGATACACCTCGCAGTGAGACACTTAAAAATGATTCCCCAGCGTTTTTCATGTCTTCTGCCTATCTTCACTGTAAATGGTCCGAAGCAATCAACTCCAGTTGACCAGAAAGGAGGTTGGTATAAGCGAAGACGAGCAGCAGGAAGATCAGCCATTTTGGGGTTAACTGGATTACTACGCCATTTCCTGCAGTCTCTGCATAGGTGTTGATATTTCTTTATAGCTTGTCTGCCTCGGATTATCCAGTATGTTCTTCGTACCTCTGCGAAGACACGTGCAGGACCAGGATGAAGTAGTCGGTTGTCGTAGTCTTGTATTATGAGTTTAGTGATGGGGTGTTCAGGTGCCAGTACAATTGGATGTAAAGTATCAATCTCAAGTTTCTCAGCTTTGCGAAGGCGACCTCCTACCCGAATTAATCCCATGGTTTGATCATATTCAGGTGACAGAGTCCTTAACCTACTGTTGGCGCGTATGACTTTAGCATTCTGCAGTGCATGGACTTCATCAGGGAAACTATCCTGCTGGGCTTGTCTCAGAAGAAGCAGTTCAGTATAAATGCGCTGTGAAGCTGACATTGCGGGTGTGACTGTCCCATGTACAGACTGGTAGGTAGCTTGGACTAAGTCTGCCCATGTTGTGTGCTGCTCTGGATCGGGTAGGGAGGATTGATGTATGGCAACATGAGCACAGAAAAAAGACTTTCTTAGCTCATTCTCATCTGATGAGTGTAAGGAAGGATGTGTTGGCCAGTTTTCTGTTGACTCTTGTAGGAACCGAGGGCCCTGAGTCCACTAACAAACATGAGATAGATCATTAAGAGATTTCCCTCTTGTAATATCATCAGCAGGGTTTAGTTCAGTTTAGTTTAGTTAGAACTCGCCACTCATAGATGTCAGGACTCCTCTCCTTTTCCATATCCCTCCACAAGAACCGCAGCAATGGCTGATCTTCTGGAAGTAGGCGCACTTGATGGAACATTGAACGAATGTCACCACTGATGGCCACAGGATATTGTCGGAATCTGAGGAGAACTCCCAATAAAGATGAACCCAACGTAGGTCCTGGAAGTAACTGATCATTCAGTGAAGCTTGGTGGAACTGATAAGAACAGTTGAACACAACCCTAGCTTTATTGTTGTGATGCACAAGGTGGTGGGGAATAAACCATGACTCCTTTGTAACTTTAGCCTCTTCAGGAGTGAGTTTAATTGCATATCGTGCTTGCTCCAGTTTGTGGATTTCTTTATTGTAGACATCTGCTAGCTCTGAGTTCTGGTTCAAACGGCGCTCAGTGGCCCTTAAAAGAGCCATGACTGATTCTGGACCTGCATGCAAGACCTTTGCACTACCTCTGCGAAGAAGAGGAGTTGCGTAGCGAGAGACTCCATCTACTTCTACTCTCTTTGTTCTTGTTTCCAGCATCTGAAGAGCATCTCTGTCTTGCTTGGATCGTGTAATGTCTTTCATGGGTTGAAAGGGAAGTATATCTACTTGCCATAACTTTTCAACATGATGAGACAGATCTTGTGTAGGGGCATGTAACAGCGAGATGTTCAAACAGGTAGTATCCAATGGTTGGTCTAGGAATGTAGTTGGACCCTGGATGGCCCAGCCCAAATGTGTACTAACTGCCACAGGACTGCCTAATGGGCCCATAAGTATTGGAGTTATCGGTGTGATGAGTTGTGGGTAATCAGAACCGATAAGGAGCATGGGCTGTACCTCTTTGAACGTTATAATAGGAACATCTCTCAGATGTGCAAACTTGTGCTTTAGAGTCTCTACAGGGCAGGTTTCCCATTTAGATGTGCTTGAGGACTTACGGGCTTATGTTCGATGAAGGCCAAGCTGCATTCCTGAATGGTGTGGCGAACCACTTTCGCACCACGGCCAACTTTGTAAGTTGTAGGTGAAAGCAAGGCTGGCAGCTGCCTCAGGACGAGTTCCCCAACCCCACCTGTAGGAAGACATAGGGGTCAATACGATGTGAAATGGCATACCTGTGATTCCACTACTCTGGAAATGTGTTGACGCTGAGTTTACATGGTGTACTGCACGTAAATGCATAAAAAGACTCTTGATACCCCCTGAAATTTGCCTTTTACACTTAAAGCAAGTATAAGCCATCTTCCAATGAAACTATTAAATACTTAGAAATAATAACAGTGTGTGGAAAACTGAAGAATTGAGCCTCTGATGTCTAGATTGATCTTACAAGTCCTCTAAATGTTTTGATGAACTTCAGCCTAGGGCCAGCTCTTGGGATCAACTGGTTGATGGTAGCATCATCTAAAATAATAAAACTCTCCTCATCAATCCCCTCCTCTGAAAGACAAAAATAGAAAACACAAAGACATCTTTGTTTTTACAACAGAGTACAAAACAAAAATGTATGGTTAATTAAAAAGACATAGTAATAAACATGGATATTCCATCATTTGTTATTACAAAATAGAATAAAGCACTGAAAGCCTAAAAGACATGTGCCCTATTCATCTATTTGAGTCACTTTGACACATTTCATGGAAGCTAGTGAAAAAAAGTAGGAAATTATATTTCATAAGAATTAATGTCTGAAAAGGGCTTGAGTAGCAATGGAGACTTGATATGCTGTGGATGGGAAAACAAATATTTCTTACCTTTAAATCTTTCAACAAGGTCTGTCAGCTGCCACTCTGTCAAAGTGTTAATGATAAAGCTGTCAATTGATCTGAAACAAACACAAAACGAGCTTATTTTAAACAGCCATTTTATTTAGCATCAAAAAATATAGAGAAGACAATCCTCCCTCTCTCCCTATGTGACGAGTGTATGTTGTTACATTAGATTATTGACAATTTAATCAATAACAGTATTATTTTATGGGACTCTTATTTTGAAAACATTTGTTTTGGAAACTGCATAGTTGTCAATGGTCATGTGATCATAAACTTAATAATTTGCGTTGTTTTTAATTCTTCATAAATGTATATTTCTTATTTTTTTTGTATTGCTTTTGGTTTCACGCTTGATAAATATTTTTACACTAAATTAAGGAAGCACTATTACGTAAGCTTCGTTATGCGTGAGGGTAATGCTGATGCAACTTGCGTGCGCACTCTCTCTTTCGCGGGATGTCGTGGCGAGAGGTATGTTTTTATCTGCTCCTCAGAGAAGTGTATAAATGTGCTTTATTGAGTGTTGTATAGGGATTTTCTGTAGGTAATGAGTTTATTTGCCGTCTTTTCTGTACTGAGCGATCAACAATCTGGGTTATAAATGTTATAAGAGTATGTTTGATCGAAGTACGAATTTGATTAATGGCCGCAGTTACACGTGCGGTATGCTTGTGAGTTTAGAACGATATATTTTTCGTTCACCTTTGCAGTTGAATTCAATATGAGTTATACATTAGTAATTGTGTAAAGTTGTATTTGTTTATTTTGAAGGATCCATGCAATGTTCAAATGTATTTTCTGTATATGAATTTACATTGTGATATCGTGTGTTGATTGACAGGCACGGCTAGACCAGAAATGCCAAGTATGCGTGCTTAAGTGTGATCGTGTCTGTTATTTCTTTTGACACAGGTATGTAGATGGATAATTTACTATTGTTATTTTTCTTTCTTTTATTAATTCATTTATTTCTATGATTAAGTGCTCTCTCTTTCGCGGGATGTCGTGGCGAGAGGCACGGCTAGACCAGAAATGCCAAGTATGCGTGCTTAAGTGTGATCGTGTCTGTTATTTCTTTTGACACAGACACAGCAAGGCTGAGAGTAAAGAAAAATCAAAAGTACATCATTGTGTGGGATCTCTTTCTTTAAAAATCAAACACAACGCAGAAGAAAACCCACTACACCTATACAATTCATATGACAAATTGCATACATGTAAATTGTCTATGCTTCACAAGAATGTTTGTGGCTGCTCACAGCATAACCTTCAGGGCACGACTGTCAGTATAACAGTCTATAGCAGTGGTTGCTGTACACCTACAGCAGTCCCACACTTTTTATTATTTCTCAACTGGCCCTTGTCGTTTGCCAGGCCACCATTTTATATAAAAATTTGTTCTTATCTATTGTGAGTCACTATGCATTTAGTCAGAAATATCAGGTTATCTCACTGTTTTTACATACTTTAATCAGTCGAACACTGTGTTATGCCTTCGCATTTCACATTAAACGGAGGGGAAAAAAAGAGCGCGCTCAATGAACTTATAGCCAGTGCTTCCATGATAACGGCTAAAGGCTGACGTTAGCTACATTGTTAGACAAACCAACCAACTAGCCTCGACAATATAAAAATATTACCTTAATAGGTAACACAGTACAGACAATGTGAATTAAACATGTAGTGTACACAAACCTTAATTTATTTGCCTCGCTGGATGAACAGTCCAGTCCGTGCGCTCGGTGTGTGGATTCGAATTCGATGGACTCTGAGTCTGGTGGTGATGACGATGTGATGACGTTCGAAGCACAAACAACCCACGTGCTGGGTCAACCGATGTATGTTGGGTAGATGGAATTTGGGTTATTTTGTGCAACTCATGTGTTGAGTCAAAATCCATATAAATAACCCATAATGGGTCAAACATTTCATAACCCAGCGGTTGGGTAGATTAAATAACCCAGCATTTTTTAGAGTGTAGTTAGTGGGCTGTTTTGTTTGTTATTGTAGGCCTTGCTCTCCCCTGAGCCAATGCTCCCTAAAATCATCTGATCTGTTCCTTATTTTCTCTTTTTGTTGTAAATAAAACCATTTCTTTGATATAAATATCATCTGGACTTGTCTTCACTCTGGGAAAGAGGATTGAAGTGTGTTCTCGCTTTTATTTTGTTTTATTTTCTTGGTTACCTCCCCTCGCGACCCCTAGACGGTGAGGGGAACGTAACACTGCTGCTAGAGTTCTTACTAGGTCAAGAAAATATGATCATATAACACCAATTTTATCATCTCTACACTGGTTACCTATTAAGTTGCGTATCAATTACAAAGTATTACTACTGACCTATAAAGCCCTAAATGGTTTAGCTCCTGTGTATTTAACAGACCTTCTATCGCCATACAATCCATCGCTGTTGTGAATTCTCTCCCTTTAAGTGTTAAGTTGACTGTGTGTGACGTTTTAAGTTGCGTTGTACGCAAATAACGCAGCGCAGCATTCTCAGCACGCACGGACTCAGTGTAATTGCCTATTCACCAAGCTATTCAGTTGAGCGATCATATCGCGTGAACACATTCACATGTTCAAGTGTTTATGTGCAAGATAAAGTTTGTGACAAAGTAAGTTTTCCCTTTATGTATATTGTTTATAACACACTGTCACTGTATCTCAAGTTAGACCAGGTTTGTGATGTAGTTGATGTTTAGCGATCTTTCTAAGTGTAATTTGATCCGGTTTAACGAGCGGATTAGCCCGCTAGCATCGCGGCTCGTATGTTTAGTTATTACCTTTAAGTGCATTTCTCCATGGGATAATATCCTTCACTAGTTATTATACTATTAATGAGACAGTCCAATTTCTATAATCTATATTTTGGTGTTCTTGTCAATTTCATTGCACTAAGTTATGCAGTTTGTTATTGTAGACTCATACTAATATATTTCTACATTGATATTTCATGTATCAGTGGACTTTACAGATATGTTTATATTTGGCTTTGCAATCTTTTAAGTTGTTGAATATGCTTAGACAGTGAGTATTTATTTCTGTTATATTATTTATTTCAGAAACTACCTCAAGTACACTATTATGTGTATGGTCACTCTTGTACAATAAACAGCTAAACTCTAGGCTATCTGATGACTCCGACTCCCTGACCAGAGTTCTGCAGCGGTCAATAATATAATCCACCAGCATTCAGTGGGGCAATCCCCAACAATCGCGCTCTTTAAGATCACTAAATTCGAGGCTTCTGGTCATTCCTAGGATATCTAAGTCCACTAGAGGAGGGAGGGCGTTCTCACATTTAGCTCCTAAACTCTGGAATAGCCTTCCTGATATTGTTCGAGACTCAGACTCGCTGTCCCAGTTTAAAACTAGATTAAAGACGCATCTCTTTAACCAAGCATTCACTTAATGCTTACCTTTTATACCACTGCTGAATCAGTTCGAATCCATTATGCTCAGCAGCTATGCTAATTATTTCCCATCTGCCTTTCTGCTGTTATCAATGTGTATTGTGAAAAGCGCTATACAAATAAATTTGAATTGAATTGAAATGGGTAGTGATCAAGAGGAATCTGTATTTATTCTTTTTTTTTTCTTTGATCTGAACTGACAAATTACTAGTGTTGGGCAGTAACACAGTTACTTTTGACAGTAACTCATACTGTAATGCATTACTTTTTAAAATAAATTAAATCCGTTATCGTTACCATATGGTGCGTTGTCCGTTACTTTTTTTAATTAATTAATTTTGGCTGAAGTGTCCCTTACGAAAATTAACCATGGTTTTACTACAGTAAAACTGTAGTTAACTATGACTGTAGTAACCGCGGTATTTTGGTGCGAACCATGGTTTTTAAAAACCATGGTTTTGATACCATGGTTTTACTACAGTTATATTGTAGTAATACTACAGTAAAACCATAGTAACCATGACTGTAGTAATTGGTATTTTTAAAAACCATGGTTTTAATACCATGGTTGTACTACAGTTATATTGTAGTAATACTATAGTAAAACTGTAGTTAACTATGATTGTAGTAACCGTGGTATTTTGGTGCGAACCATGGTTTTTAAAAACCATGGTTTTGATACCATGGTTTTACTACAGTTGTATTTTAGTAATACTATAGTAAAACCATAGTAACCATGACTGTAGTAACTGGTATTTTTAAAAACCATGGTTTTAATACCATGGTTTTACTAGTTATATTGTAGTAATACTATAGTAAAACTGTAGTTAACTATGATTGTAGTAACTGGAATTTTTAAAAAACATGGTTTTAATACCATGGTTGTACTACAGTTATATTGTAGTAATACTATAGTAAAACTGTAGTTAACTATGATTGTAGTAACCGTGGTATTTTGGTGCGAACCATGGTTTTTAAAAACGTCTCGGTTACTAATGTAACCCTCGTTCCCGAAGGAGGGAACGGGAGACGTGACGTCGACGTGACGACGCTAGGGGATCACTTCAGGGAGCCCTATCAACTTCGAGTATCTAGAGAACAAGCCAATGAACGTTGGCGTGCGTGAAACGCGTCACGCGCCCCGCCCCGCAGCGCGGGTATAAACAGGAAGCGGACGCCGCACTCATTGTTTTTCGCTGAGGAGCCGAGATTGAGTCGGCCGTACAGCGATGGTCAGCAACTGTGGCAGCGGGACGTCACGTCTCCCGTTCCCTCCTTCGGGGAACGAGGGTTACATTAGTAACCGAGACGTTCCCCTTCAGTCGCTCACGTTCGACGTGACGTCGACGTGACGACGCTAGGGGATCCCATGGAAGACGCCATCGGTTGCTGCCACATCCAGCGCCCTACGGAAGACTCTCAGACCCCCAAGTGGCTGGGGCGGAAGACCTGCGTAGAGGGAGTTCACTGTTGTTCCGTTAACCCACACAGTGGAACTCTTGGATAACACTGGGAAAGCGTGCCTTTCCAGAGGAGAGGGACGCTGCGGAAGCCACGTCCTGCCCGAAGGGAGGTAACGTGGAGAATACTCATATGGACTGGCCAGAGGGCAGTGCAACATATGGAATGTCACTGGGGTGGCTCCAGCCTGAGAAGGGAGAGGCTACACCAGACAGTGACGGCAGAGCGGACTCTGCCAAGGGAAAGACACGGGCTCACCGCAGGGAGCTGGTCGTGGAAGAATACTCATATGGGATCGCCGCAGGAATCACCACATATGGAACCCAGCCTAGCACAAGTTACACAAGCATACGAGCACTAGGCCTGGCGTCGGACGCTCCGCAACGTCCGACTGCCGGAGGGGTGCGGAGGAACTCACAGGGTTCGCCAGAGTGGGGAACTCGACTGGAGCAAAAAAGCGCACGTATCCGCTCCATGTGGAGGGGAGTGGCGCAGCAAGCCGACACAAGAGCGGAAACTTCGGTGTTACCGGCTGGTTGAAGCGAGCACACAGGAAGAAACCGGCTCAACACGTAGGCTATAAAACCTAGCGAACGTGTTAGGTGTCGCCCAGCCCGCAGCTCTACAGATATCTGTCAGCGAGGCGCCGTGTGCGCCCAAGAAGAAGCGACACCCCTAGTGGAGTGGGCTCTCAACCCGGGCGGGCAAGGCACGCCTTGGGCTTCGTAAGCCAAGGCGATGGCATCCACTATCCAGTGGGCCATCCTCTGCTTGGAGACAGCCTTTCCCTTCTGCTGGCCTCCGTAACAGACGAAGAGCTGATCTGAGGTCCTGAGGCTTTGCGTTCTGTCCACGTACAGACGCAGAGCGCGGACGGGACAGAGAAAAGCCAGGGCTGGGTCTGCCTCCTCCGAAGGCAGCGCTTGCAGGTTCACCACCTGGTCCCGGAAGGGAGTGGTAGGAACCTTGGGCACGTATCCGGGCCGGGGTCTCAGGATCACGTGAGAGTTAGCCGGGCCGAATTCCAGGCACGATTCGTCGACCGAAAATGCATGCAGGTCCCCTACCCTCTTGATGGAGGCCAATGCAACCAGGAGTACTGTTTTACAGGACAGAATTTTTAACTCAGCTGACTGCAAAGGCTCAAAGGGTGGTCTCTGAAGAGCCGAAAGGACCAGAGACAAGTCCCAAGAGGGTATAGAGAGTGGGCGAGGAGGATTTAGTCTCCTTGCTCCCCTCAGGAACCTGACGATCAGGTCGTGCTTTCCCAACGACTTACCTTCAACTGCATGGTGATGTGCGGCAATGGCGGCAACATACACTTTAAGGGTGGAGGGAGACAGCCTTCGCTCCAACCCATCTTGCAGGAAGGAAAGCACGGCTCGGATCGAGCAAGTTCGGGGGTTCTCCTCGTGAGAAGAACACCAGTCAACGAATAGGTTCCACTTCAGAGCATAGAGGCGCCTCGTAGAGGGGGCTCTAGCGGAAGTGATGGTGTCAACTACCGCTGGGGGTAGGTCACCTAGAACCTCCGCGTCCCGTCCAGGGACCAGACATGGAGTTTCCAGAGGTCCGGACGCGGGTGCCATAGGGTGCCCCGTCTCTGAGAGAGCAGGTCCTCTCTCAGAGGAATGGGCCAGGGAGGGGCTGTCGCGAGGAGCACTAGTTCGGGGAACCAGGTCCGGTTGGGCCAATACGGCGCAACTAACACGACCTGCTCCTCGTCCTCCCTGACTTTGCACAAGGTCTGTGCAAGAAGGCTCACTGGGGGAAACGCATACTTGCGTAGGCCCGGGGGCCAGCTGTGTGCCAGAGCATCCGTGCCGAGGGTCCCCTCGGTCAGGGAATAGAACAACTGGCAGTGAGACGTGTCCGGGGCGGCAAACAGATCTACCTGTGCGGTCCCGAAGCGCCTGAAAATCAGCTGGACCACCTGGGGATGGAGTCGCCATTCTCCCGGTAGCACCTGCTGCCGTGAGAGCTCGTCGGCTGCACGGTTGAGCAGGCCAGGAATATAAATGGCACGAAGCGACCTCAGATGCTTCTGACTCCAAAGGAGGAGATGGCGGGCGAGTTGTGACATGCGGCGGGAGCGTAAACCACCCTGACGGTTGATGTACGCAACGGTCGCAGTGCTGTCCGTACGGACCAGTACATGCTTGCCAGCACGGCCCGCCTCGAGATACCAATCGTCCAACCGAGAAGGCTCGGGACGTGGTGGAGGGTTCCACACAAGCCCGACCTTCTCGGCGGCCCGGGAAAGCATAGCCGCCCATTCTGGATCTGACTCGGGCAACGCCACACTCCCAGAGAGGGGTAACGCAGCCGAATCCTCATCTCCAGAGGACTGAGCTCCCCCTCCGATGCTGCGATCGACATCTGATCGTCAGGTGGGGCCCCAAAGGACACGGCTGGCCGACAACGAGAGGGGCCAGTGCGTTCGTTTGGGGGCTCCAACGGCGGCAGCGCTTGAGAGGCGTGAGGGGCCCACGGAGATTGCCTCGGCGGGGAAGCCCTCACGGTAATCCTCAGATCACCCTGACCATGCGCAAAAGTAGGTCCATTCTGAGGTCCAGAATAAACACTAGATCTGGGCATAGGCGAGGGGACTGCACCTCCCTTGAGGTAAGCGAGTCTTGATCTAAGCGCTGCCATAGTCATATTCCCGCAATGAGAACATGAACTATTCACAAAAGCTGCTTCAGCGTGCTGAATGCCCAAACACGAGAGGCAACAATTGTGGCCGTCTGCTGGCGCCAGGGAACGACCGCACCCAGAAACGCACAAGCGAAATGTCATCCTGAAAAGGACGCAGCGTCACGCTTGTGTTGCTCTTTTAGTTGAAAACAAAAAATATAAAGAGAAAAAATAACTCTCTCAGTGCTGAAGCACCCAGGGATAGCCGCGGTGTAATCGGGGTACACACACACGAGAGGAACGCCCACCGAGACCGACACATACAGACACACACACACACACAAGCAATGCTGTGAAAACAGCAGTTGTGAGCTGTAATGCTCGCGGCCACCGCTGATCGCGCCGTCACACCAGCACTGGAACAGAGTATTCTCTTTGAAGTCTTCAACGATCGATGCAGCAGTCTGCAGAAACTCAGAGTCAAAACGAAAGCTCGGCTCCGAAGCGAAAGACAATGAGTGCGGCGTCCGCTTCCTGTTTATACCCGCGCTGCGGGGCGGGGCGCGTGACGCGTTTCACGCACGCCAACGTTCATTGGCTTGTTCTCTAGATACTCGAAGTTGATAGGGCTCCCTGAAGTGATCCCCTAGCGTCGTCACGTCGACGTCACGTCGAACGTGAGCGACTGAAGGGGAACCATGGTTTTGATACCATGGTTTTACTACAGTTGTATTTTAGTAATACTATAGTAAAACCATAGTAACCATGACTGTAGTAACTGGTATTTTTAAAAACCATGGTTTTAATACCATGGTTTTACTAGTTATATTGTAGTAATACTATAGTAAAACTGTAGTTAACTATGACTGTAGTAACTGGAATTTTTAAAAAACATGGTTTTAATACCATGGTTGTACTACAGTTATATTGTAGTAATACTATAGTATAACTGCAGTTTTACTAAATGATCTTGAATTACATTTAAGCCATTTAATTACAACAAACATCTACAAAATAACAACAGCAAGAAGTTATCATTCTATGATACAGACTTTATTACAAAAATGACAATTTGAAAGAAAATATAAACTTGCATTTGTTCTCACATGTGACATAAAACAATAATTTGACTACAAAGTAATACAAAATTATTGGTAATAAAGTGATGCTGTGCAATGGTTAAATTCAGTTGCTAATTTACAAAATAAAAAAATAGCAATTTGTTCCACTGTAATAATGATTTATATACAAAAATAACATATTGTACAAATAAACATGACTTGGAGCACCTTTAAATCCACAGCATCTACCTCCTCTAAAATGTCTAAACTGTGAACAGGTGTCCAACACAAGCATGTTTGCAATTTATACTGTACATACATTAACAGGATTACAACAATATTACTTGACAAGAACAATAAATACTATAAATTCAGAAGAAATTAGCAGTTATTTTAAGAATGTTTTAAAGATATCCACTCACAAGAGATGAAGACATGGAGTCTCCTCCACACTTTAAATTCTAGGTGAAAGTTTTTGTTGAAAAACATGTGATGCCGCATCCATGCCAGTAGTTGTCAGTATGAAGTCTGTCATATGGCCAGTAGGTTACAGTTCAGCTTTGGTGTGGTTCTGTCTCGACCTTCAGCCCAAATGGACGCAGGAGCTAAAATGAGAAGAATACACACCACATTAACACACAAGCTGGAATACTCAACTGCTATTGGTCAGTTGCACTATCAAGTAGCCATGTAATAATGTCCATTCAGCCAGTGTTTTCATAAATAACCCATACATTATTAGGGCTCCAAAGGCCAAGCAGAAAGAATGTGCATTATATGATCAGCTGAGTGTATTCTCCTTTACTTATATTCTCGAAAGGTTAAACAAAACAAAAAGTACTAGTATAGAGTAAGTCTCATATATACATCATTTCACAAAAGATAAAATGGGTTGTAATAAAGGACAAAAGAGATGGAGAAAGTATTGGTTTGAGTAGACATCTGTAACTAACAAAGGGATAGAGCTCTAGACACTCCATTCAATCTGAAATGCATAATAATAAAGAATTGAGAAATACCAAGACCAATCAAGAAAGGGGGTTTCTCACACAAAGCTATTGTATTGTGTCAACCTGGAAAACATGAGTCATGTGGATGAGTCATTCCTTTTACAGTTTAAAAAAAGAGTTGCCTCTGTTAAATTTCACTACATGGAAAGAACAGATCAGAACATTCTTCCAAAGTTCTCGTTTTGTGTTCCACACAGTCATAAAGGTCTGAACGTGAGAATAGATGACGACAGTTATTTATCCCTTTAATGTTTACCATATTTAATTGGGAGAGTTATACTGACATAGACTAAAATTAATTGTTTTGTAAATGTACTTACCACTAATACACATGAATTGCCAATAGAACTCACTTTCTTCCAGTTCAAGAATTATTTTTTGGCACGCTGGGGACAAAAACAAACAAACAAAAAAACATAAAGACAAAAATTATTGTTAAACAGTACATACCATATAATCATTATATGTTTATTAATGGTATTCACTACGACTTCACTATTTACCTGGCAGACAACTGATGGTTTCACACACTCTCTTGTCTGTATAAAAGAAGATGAAAATTAAACATTTACATTTAATGGCTTTGGACAACTTGTGACAGGCAAACATGTAATTTCTAAGATCTGTGCATGGGATGGACAATTCTGTGTGAGTGTCAAAATATATTAATAATACGGAACAAAATTTTAGATTCAATTCAATTTGTTTTGGTTATAGATCTGCCAGGTTCACACCAGCCAATCACAGCACACTCCTTCTCCCACTTCGGGTTCACCTTCGGAACACAAATGAAGATATTTTGGTAAACACTTTGTTTACTAATGATTGATAGCGTGCAGTTATTATAGTTAATTCATCATTTATAAAGCATTAATAGACATTATAAAACATTAACAGTTTATAAATACAGCTATAAATGCTTTATTGTTGATTTAAAAGCATATCTATAATGTGTTTACTAATTGTATTTTCATACTTTATTAATGATCAATTTATCATTTCTAAATGAAGTATTGCATTATTTACAAACCAGTTATTTAAGAGTTGTCAGTGATTCATAAGATCACGTAGAAAGTGTGAGTAAATGGAGTGAATTCAGGTAGTTATAAAGCATTTAGTAGTGGCCAGTTAAAGAATAATTCCGGTATTTAGCACTTTGAGTCTATTTTCTAGTGTGTTTTGGATGAACTAGAGTGGTGGACACAGAAATGTTGACGATGGGTCCTGTCTCGACTTTTTGACTCTTTTAGAATCGCCTGTGGCTGTCTATGGGCATGCACAAACATGTCCTTAAAGGGATACTCCACTTTTTTGGGAAATAGGCTCATTTTACAACTCCCCCAGAGTTAAACAGTTGAGTTTTACCGTTTTTGAATCCATTCAGCCGATTTTCTGATATTTAGAAGAATATCAGTAAGCAGACAGTTTCTGGTCTTATTGACTCCCATAGTATATTTTTTTTCCTACTATGGGAGTCAATGAGACCAGAAACTGTCTGGTTACTGATATTCTTCTAAATATCAGAAAATCGGCTGAATGGATTCAAAAACGGTAAACGTCAACTGTTTAACTCTGGGGGAGTTGTAAAATGAGCCTATTTCCAAAAAAAGTGGAGTATCCCTTTAAAACAACCCTTAACGTTTGTTTTCAAAACTGTGCAACTCACCGAGTGGTTAGTGGTGTTCGTTGATGATTAAAAACAAATATATCGCCGCAATGTATGCTTTCAATCCCTGTTATTTACTATAGTGGAACTATATTTTCAGATACCTCACAACCGCGTATAAACTTCCGCTGGATATTTGAGTCTGAAGCGTGAGCACACTCCCGACCACTTGATGGCGACAACCACTTTGCCGCAGTTGCTCTGCTCACGCTAGCCTTCAGAGAGACGGAGAACCGAGCGAAAACACTACAACCAAATGTAAACAGACCCTTTCAGTATCCGGTAGCGCAGTAATATCAACGAGCAATGAGTCCTCCAACAGACATCAATGGAATTTTAAAAAATGCCAAATAAAACACTACAGAAACTGTATTTCGCTACGCTGCTTGTTTTGGATCATCAACGAACACCACTAACCACTCGGTGAGAGTCACAGTTTTGAAAACGAATGTTAAGGGTTGTTTTAAGGACATGTATGTGCATGCCCATAGACATCCACTCTGAAGCGCTCAGTCGATTCTAAAATTGTCAAAAAGTCGAGACAGGACCCAGTGTCAAAATTTCTAAGTCCACCACTCTAGTTCATCCAAAACAAACTAGAAAATAGACTCAAAGTGCTAAATACCCGAATTATCCTTTAACTATATTTGTGAGCTCATCTAAAGTGAGGACTATGTATGCCTTGTAAAGCATTTATAAAGGAGATTTAAAGGCTGTTAAATATTTCTATGTTCTGTATTACTGTGTTGTGTTTGTTTCTTTTTTCTGTTTAGAAGATAACTGAGTCTTTAAATCTCCTTTATAAATGCTTTACAAGGCATAACTAGTCCTCATTTTAGATGAGCTCACACAATAGTTAACTGGCCACTACTACATGCTTTATCACTACCTGAATTTACTACATTTTACTGTGTGAATTTAATACACACTGACAACTCTTAAACAACTGTAAATAATGCTATACTTCAATTAGAAATGATTAATTGATCATCAACAAAGTATGAAAATACAATTATTAAACATATTTATAATCTGCTTATATCTATTAATGCTTTATATATGATGAATTAACTGTTTACTCATGCTAAACTAATGATTAATAGCGTGTAGTTATTATAAAGTGTTACCGATATTTTTAATGAAATTCTTTGTCAATGGAGGCATTGGGAGCAATGCAATGAACACATTCAAGGCCCAGTGAATTACTACCAGCACTTTGTTCCAAACTATTCTGCCGTAACCAAGCCACTTTTTAATCTTCTGAAGGGTCAAAAGACGACAGCAAGGAATCTGAGGAAGCTGGGTCATGCTCGTCAGAATATGAAGCTGAAATCTAGTGACTGGACACAAGCGCAGGACCAGGCAGTCAAGCGGCTGAAAACATCATTGGTCGAAAGCGTTGTTCTTGCCCACCTGAGGTACTGGGAGAAACTTGTTGTCAGAAGTGGTATCTTGTACAGAGTGTCCTGTGACCAACTATCAAGGAAAAAACGCTTTCAGTTTGTGGTCCCAGAGTCTTTAGTGAGTGTGATTTTGAAAGGAATCCAAGACGACTGTGGTCACCAAGGTCAGTCGCGGAGTATTAGCCTTGCAAGGCAGCGCTTCTTTTGGCTGAACATGGAACAAAATGTGAGGGACTATGTGCGCTTGTGTCATCGCTGCACTGTGAGAAAAACGATTGATCCTTCTGGTAGAGCACCCCTGGAGAACATTTCAACAAGTAGACCATTAGAGCTTGTCTGCATAGACTTCTGGTCAGCTGAAGACTCTACTAACAAGTCTGTCGACGTTTTGGTGATAACCGATCACTTTACGAGGCTAGCACAAGCCTTTGTGTGTAGAGATCAATCTGCCAAACAGGTTGCCAGGATAATATGGGACAGGTATTTTTGCATCTACGGCCTGCCAGAACGCATCCATAGCGACCAGGGTCCGAGTTTTGAAAGTAAATTGATCCGAGAGCTTCTAAGGGTCTCTGGAGTGAACAAGTCGCGCACAACACCGTATCACCCAATGGTTAATGGAAGTGTTGTTACTACTGGCTCTCAGATAGTAACAAAGAAAGGCAGGAGAAAGTTCGGCAAACAAAAGGGTTTATTTGTTAACTCCAAAAGTTTACATTTGCGTACAAACAACAATTCAAACACCGAACAAAGCCGGTCTCTCCCGCGTTCTCTCGCCACACCCAAGCCGTCTTTTATGCCATCAGCTGGGACACGCCTCGCGCGCCGGCATCCCCATCAATTAAGCACAGGAAGTAACCTAGGATAACAAGAAGACACGAAACAGAAGAAATACCGAAACACAGACATCGCTGGATGTAACACCCCCAACCCCCCCCTTAAAAAACGGGTCTTGGAGGCATCCTACACCACCCCCATAATGTGAATAACACTACAGGAAACTTAGTACCCTGGTGTTAAGAGTGAATATTTAGTGCAGAAAAATGTGCAACACATCCAAAAGATATATACAAAAACACACTATACTCTATACAAATTTGTAACCCCTTATTTCAAATGCAACTTACAACTGTCCAACTTCTGTAATCCGGGCCCTGGAATGACAGAAGAGACAGGGAAGAAGACATAGGGTAACAACAGCAAAACATTAAGAAGCAGGGGCACGAGATAAGGCATCTGCAATCACATTATCTGTGCCTTTAATGTGACGAATATCCAAATGGTATGGTTGCAGAAAAAGAGCCCACCTCATTAGGCGCTGATTTGGATTCTGAAGTGAGTGCAAGAACGTTAACGGATTATGGTCACAGAAGACCACCAAAGAAAAAGCACCAGCTACATATACATCAAAATGTTGAAGCGCCCAGATTAACGCCAAAGCCTCTTTTTCAATGACAGCATAATGTGCCTGATAAGAAAGAAACTTTCGAGGAAAAAAAATAAACCGGATGATCAACACCGTGTTCATCTTCCTGGAGCAAAACAGCTCCAACTCCTACCTGACTATCATCAACTTGCAGCTTGAACGCCCAGTTCAACTGCGGTGCTGCAAGGACAGGAGAGGAGGTTAAGAGAGTTTTAAACGGATTCAAAGGAAGACTGGCAAACAGGTGTCCAGGTATACTCAACACTGGACTTAAGTAGATCAGTTAGCGGAGCAACAACCGAAGAGAAATTTGGGCAGAAACAACGATAAAACCCTGCCATACCTAAGAACCTCATCAACTCCTTTTTATTTTTAGGTGACGGATACTGATTTATGGCCAAAATCTTAGTACAAATGGGACACACTTGTCCTTGGCCTACCACCTTTCCCAGGTAAGTTACCGTCGCCCGCGCAAACTCACACTTTGCGAGATTGATAGTTAAGTGAGCCTGGGCAAGGCGTTGGAACAGAGCTTTAATTGAGTCCAAGTGTTCACCGCAACTGTTACTAAAGACCACCACATCGTCTAAGTACACTGCACAACCCTCTAGACCAGCGACCACGGTGTTCATCAGTCGCTGGAAGGTGGCAGGAGCATTTTGCAACCCAAAACTCATTACCTTATACGAGAACAACCCTTGCGAAGTGATAGAGCTGGACACCTCTTTTGCACGGTCAGTCAAGGGATCCTGCCAGTAGCCCTTAAGGAGGTCAAATTTACTAACAAATGTCGTGGCACCAACCTGGTCTTCACAATCCTCTATACGAGGTAAGGGAAAACTATCTTATTATTATTCGTTACATTTATATAGCGCTTTAACTGGGACCTCAAAGCGCTTTACATGGAAGAGGGGGAATCTCCTCAGCCACCACCAATGTGCAGCATCCACCTGGATGATGCGACGGCAGCCATATTGCGCCAGAACGCTCACCACACACCAGCTTACTGGTGGAGAGGAGACAGTGATGAAGCCAATCAGAATGGGGATGATTAGGAGGCCATGATGGACAGAGGCCAATGGGCAAATTTGGCCAGGATGCCGGGGTTACACCCCTACTCTTCATCGAAGGACATCCTGGGATTTTTTATGACCACAGAGAGTCAAAGAGTATCTGGCTTTGTGACCGCATTAAGTTTCCGATAATCGGTGCAAAACCTAAAGGTATCATCTGGCTTGTTTACCAGAAGGCATGGTGATGCCCAGGCCGATGCAGAAGGTTCAGCCAGCCCAGTGTCAAGAAGGTACTCTACCTCTGTGTCGATGTACTTCCGCTTTTTTTGAGAAGCATGATAAAACCGCTGCCTAATTGGAGAAGCCTCACCAACATCTATATCATGTTCCAAGAGATGCGTCTGAGTCGGAGTATCTGTGAAGAGATTTGGAAAGTCATTAATTAAATTAATTATCTCAGCACTCTTGTCCCCAGACAAATGCTGCAGCAACTGTGGAAGTTGCATCAATGTCTCAGAATTGTGCAAACGCGCACGCAAAACCCCATCATCAGGAGCTCTGATCTCCTCTTGCTCCTGCGCTGTCACCGAAGGAACACGAGAAAAACCAGGAGACAAACTGGCATCACTTAGAGCTACAGGCTGTGCAACAGTTTTACTCTTCAATGAATCTGAACGTTCGTGATACGGCTTAAGCAGGTTAAGGTGACACAACTGAGTACTTTTCCTTCTGTCCGGAGTGGCAAGTACATAATTAACATCTGAAACCTTATTGACAACCGTATACGGTCCGGAAAACTTTGCCTGGAAAGGAGATGACACAACCGGCAAAAGAGCCAACACTTTATCACCGACTACGAAAACACGACGCTCCGTTCGCTTATCATACTGCTCCTTCATTTTAGACTGAGTGTTTGTTAACTTCTCACGGGCCAACCTCCCCGCCTCATAAAGACGTCTCCTAAAACCATTGACATAATCACACAAGGCTTTTGTAGGTTTTTTGAGGTCCAAACCATCTTTTAGGACAGCCAAAGGTCCACGTACAGAATGGCCAAACACTAAATCATTAGGACTGAACCCTGTACTCTCTTGAACGACTTCCCTAGAGGCAAGCAACAGCCATGGCAAACCTTCCTCCCAGTCACGTCCCAACTCCATGCAATATGCACGGAGAAGCGACTTCAGTGTCTGGTGGAAAATTTCAAGAAAACCTTGACTCTGAGGATGGTAAGCCGAGGCTTTGTTGTGTTTAATATGAAGCTGGCGTAAGACCAGAGAAAAAACACGAGACATAAAATTTGAGCCTTGGTCAGTCTGGACAACTTTTGGTATACCAAATATAGAAAGAAACTGCGTAAGAGCTCTTACAATGGCCCTGGTAGTAATAGAGCTTAGTGGGTAGGCAGCAGGATAACGGGTTACCTGACACATTACAGTCAGCAAATACCTAGAGCCAGATTTAGCACCAACTAATGGCCCTACACAGTCCAACTGCAAATGTTCAAAGGGACCAGCTACAACAGGTATTGGATGCAGAGGTGCAGGCTTTATAACCTGATTGGGCTTTCCAGTCATCTGGCAAATGTGGCAGGTTTTAATGTAGGCCGCAACTTCTTTCTTTAATTTTGGCCAATAGAAATGACGCATAATACGATCATACGTCTTTCTCACCCCTAAATGCCCCAACATGTCATGAGCAGTCTTTAACACCAGCTGTCGAATGGTGGATGGCACAACAACCTGAACCCATGGTTCCCCCAGTGAAATGTTCGTTGTGGGTGTCCATTTCCTCATTAACAGACCATCAACAACACCATAACCATGATCCACACTTTCAAAACAGTCAGCAGGAACAGCTCGTTCAAACAACGAAGACAGAGATTGATCTGTATGCTGTTCCTTGACTAGCTCTTCTTGAGAAAGAGTCAAGGGAAAATCTGTTAAAGCGAAGCTAACCTTTCCTGCAGCAGCCTTAACCTCCAGGTCCTCCACATCAGCACGACTAGCAGCACGAGTTACTGCACAAGCAGCAACAACTTGAGGAAACTCTCTAAAATCATCATACAATTCAAACACCGAACAAAGCCGGTCTCTCCCGCGTTCTCTCGCCACACCCAAGCCGTCTTTTATGCCATCAGCTGGGACATGCCGGCATCCCCATCAATTAAGCACAGGAAGTAACCTAGGATAACAAGAAGACACGAAACAGAAGAAATACCGAAACACAGACATCGCTGGATGTAACAGTGTGGAGCGCTTTAATAGAACCCTTGGAAATATGATTCGGGCTTTGTCACCAGATGTGAAGAGATATTGGCCGAGACGGTTGCAGACACTGACATTTCTGTATAATTGCACAATCCATGAGACGACAGGATATGCTCCTTTTTATTTGATGTTCGGGCGTGTACCCCGTCTGCCCATTGACATTCTGTTTCGCTCTGTCTTGAATGATCCAGATGTGACCTGCTGTGACAAGTTCGTATCCACTCTGGTCAAAGATCTGAAAGAACCATTACAGATCGCGCAAGAGCATGCAATGAAAGAACAGAAAAGACATGCAGAGTTGTACAACCGAAGGGTAAAAGGACTACTCATCGAAGCAGGTGACCAGGTGCTCTTAGCGAATAAAACTGAAAGGGATAAGAAGTAAAGTTGCTGACAGGTGGGAGTCAACAGTTTACACTGTTGTGGATTGTAAACCAGATACTCATACTTACAGGATCCGTAATCCAGCCACAGGTCAGGAAAAAGTGGTTCATCGAAACTTGTTGATGTTGGTGAATTTCTTACCAGTGAACGTTGAGCACCCTCAGTTTGATCAACTTTCTGGTGTATCCACTTCTTGCCAGAGGTCATCTTCAGTCCTGTCATTGTGTGCAGTAGAGGGTGAGTCTTTAGGAGGAGATGCAGTAGTATCTGAGCTCACAGAGGATAGTTACAGCAGTGTTGCAATGGATGACTCTGTGATGACGAGAGGCAAGGTGATGGCCTCATGTGATGATGCTGACGTTAATTGTGAAGATGATTCTATGTCAGTTCAGGAATCTGGGTAACACTTTAGAATAATAGTACATGAATAATCATGTACTAATACCTGCATTAATAGTTACTTCAACATTAACTCATGATTAGTGAATTCAATTCAATTCAATTCAATTCAAGTTTATTTGTATAGCGCTTTTCACAATACACATTGTCTCAAAGCAGCTTTACAGAAAGTGCATTTCAGAAATGGACAAAGAAAAATACAGTTAGTTAATCATGTATAAATTTAGGCATAACATATCGCCGGTGTTTAGTCGTCTCTTCACAGGCGTCGAGTCGTCTCTCCACAGGCGTTTAGTCGTCTCATCACAGGTGTTGGGGCATCTGAAGTCTTCGTGAGAGGCTGGATACAAACTGGAGCTGACGAACGCTATTTACCTCGGGACTAGCGTCCCGAGATAACAGCAGAAAGACAGATGGGAAATAATTAGCATAGCTGATGTTCATAATATTAATGCATTCGAACTGATTCAGAAGTAGTATAAAAGTTAAGCATTAAGTGAATGCTTGGTTAAAGAGATGCGTCTTTAATCTAGTTTTAAACTGGGACAGCGAGTCTGAGTCTCGAACAATATCAGGAAGGCTATTCCAGAGTTTAGGAGCTAAATGTGAGAACGCCCTCCCTCCTTTAGTAGACTTAGATATCCTAGGAATGACCAGAAGCCTCAAATTTTGTGATCTTAAAGAGCGCGATGGATTGTAGGGCGATAGAAGGTCTGTTAAATACACAGGAGCTAAACCATTTAGAGCTTTATAAGTCAGTAGTAATACTTTGTAATTGATACGGAACTTAATAGGTAACCAGTGTAGAGATGATAAAATTGGTGTTATATGATCATATTTTCTTGATCTAGTAAGAACTCTAGCGGCTGCATTTTGGACTAACTGTAGCTTGTTTATTGAGGATGCAGGACAACCAGCTAATAAAGCATTACAGTAATCTAGTCTCGAGGTCATGAATGCATGAACTAACTTTTCTGCATCTGAAACAGATAGCATGTTACGTAGCTTAGCAATGTTTCTAAGGTGGAAAAAGGCTGTTCTTGTAACATATGAAATATGATTTTCGAAAGTCAAGTTGCGGTCTAGCATAACACCCAGGTCTTTTACTGTAGTGGATAAAGTAACAGGACATCCTTCTAAATTAAAGTTGTATTGTAAGGGATTTTGTGGGTAGTTTTTTAGACCAATAAGTAATACCTCCGTTTTATCTGAATTTAATAGCAGGAAATTACACGTCATCCAGCATTTTATATCTTTTAGACACTCTGTCAAGTTAGATAAGTTAGTGTTTTCATCTGGTCGTGATGAGATATATAATTGAGTGTCATCAGCATAACAGTGAAAATTAATTCCATGTTTTCTTATAATATTACCAAGTGGCAGCATATATATTGAGAATAGCAGAGGGCCTAGGACAGATCCTTGCGGCACTCCATAGTCTACTGATGTTATCTTCGATTTTTCCCCATTTAAACAGACGAAATGGTAACGGTCTGATAAGTACGATCTAAACCAGCTTAATGCCTGTCCCTGAACACCAGTGTAGTTTTGTAGTCGATCTAAGAGTATTTTATGATCTATAGTGTCGAACGCAGCACTAAGATCAAGTAGAACTAGTATTGAGATACAGCCTTGGTCAGAGGCTAAGAGTAAATCATTTGTAATTTTAACTAGCGCAGTTTCTGTGCTATGATGCGGTCTGAATCCCAACTGAAATTTTTCATAGATATCATTTTCTTGCAAGAAAGAGCACAATTGAGCGGACACAATTTTTTCTAGTATTTTAGACATAAATGGAAGATTTGAGATGGGTCTGTAATTTGCTAGGTTATTTGGATCTAATTGCGGTTTCTTAATGAGAGGTTTTATTACTGCCAGCTTGAATATTTTTGGAACATGACCTAAAAATAAAGACGAGTTAATAATATTGAGAAGAGGCTCTTCCACTACAGGTAACACTTCTTTAAGTAGTTTAGTGGGTATTGGATCTAATAAACATGTTGTTGGTTTAGATGCAATGATAAGTTTATTTAGTTCTTCCTGTCCTATAGTTGTAAAGCGGTTTAGTTGTTCTAGAGGGGCCATAATTGAGGCTGAGTCATAAGACACCATAGAGGATTGTACATTTACAATAGTGTTTCGGATGCTTTCTATTTTCTCATTGAAGTAATTCATAAAATCATTACTACTATATTGTAACGGAATATTTTGCTCTGGAGATGTCTGATTATTTGTTAGTCTAGCCACGGTGTTAAATAAAAACCTTGGATTATTTTGGTTATTTTCAATTAGTTTGCGGATATGCTCAGCCCTGGCTGATTTTAGAGCCCTTTTATAACGTGACATACTGTCTTTCCACGCGATTCTGAAGACCTCTAAATTAGTTCGTTTCCATTTACGCTCTAAGTTACGAGTTTCTCTCTTGATAGCATGCGTAGCACTGTTGTACCATGGTGTTTTAGTTTTTCTCTCTAACCTTTTTTAATCTAATTGGTGCAACAATATCTAGTGTACTAGAGAAAATGTTGCTCATACTGCTAGTCATTTCCTCTAGTTCATCTGTTTGTTTGGGTTTACTGAGCAGCTGAGATAGATCAGGTAAGCTATTTGAGAATCTATCTATAGTGGTTGGAAGGATTGTTCTGCCTGGTCTATAACGTGGTGCAACATGACAAATTTCAGCAGTGCGTATTATGCAAGTTACCATGTAATGATCAGTGAGATCGTCACTTTGCGGTATAATATCTATATCGGTTGGATCGGTTCCATATGATATAATTAAATCTAGTGTATGATTTAGACGATGAGTGGGACCACTGACGTTTTGCTTCACCCCAAAAGAGTTTAATAGATCTGTAAACGCAGCCCCTAACGCATCATTTGTATTATCTACGTGTATGTTAAAGTCGCCAATAATTATTGCTTTATCGACATTGACCAATAGGTCTGAGAGAAAGTCTGCAAAATCTTGTAGGAAATCAGCATATGGCCCTGGAGGTCTATATACGGTAGCCAGGGCTAGAGATAATAAGGATTTCTTTCTTACATCTAAGAGCGTAACATTTAGCACAAGTACTTCAAACGAATTAAACCTATGACAAGTTTTCTGAGTAACATTAAGAATATCTCTATAGATTGTTGCAACACCGCCGCCACGACCGATCAGACGGGGCTCATGCTTATAACAGTATCCTGGTGGAGTAGACTCATTTAGACCGAAATAATCATTTGGTTTAAGCCAGGTTTCAGTAAGGCACAGAACATCAAAATTATTATCTGTGACCATTTCATTTACAATAACCGCCTTAGGTGTGAGCGATCTAATGTTTAGAAGACCTAGCTTTAGAAATTGTTTTTGTTCACTGATATTTAGATTTTCTGGTTTAATTACAATAATATTCTTGCTAGATCTTACAGTAGATTTGTTGTTTGGCTTCACTAAGTGAGGAATAGACACAGTTTCTATATAATGTTCTACATTGGTACTTATATCAATTAATTTGGGACAGCAAAGACTATGATTTGGACTTTGACTTACTAGTCAGATGGTGTGTAGCGTCTTGGAGATGTTGTCCGACAGAACAGCCGCTCCGACTCTGCTGGGGTGCAGACCATCAGGACGGAAGAGCCTAGGTCGCTCCCAAAACAGATTCCAATTATTTACAAAGAGCAGTTTCTGTTCATTACACCATGACATTAACCATTCATTTAAAGCAAATAATCTACTGAACCTTTCTTGTCCAAGTCGGTACGTGGGAAGCGGTCCAGACACGACGATCGTTGCTCTAGGCGATGTGCTGCGTACCGTCTCGATCAGGCTCCTGTAGTCCTTCTTCAGAACCTCCGTCTGCCGCAGCCTGATGTCATTCGTCCCCGCGTGCAGCACGACAGCTCCGACGCGCTCGTCACCGTTCAGGATCTCGGGAACCTGCGCAGCGACATCAAGAACACGAGCACCAGGAAAGCAGTGAGTGCGCACCTTACCTTTACCCAAGGTAGCACGGACATGGCGGACCATGGAAGTGCCGATGATCACGGCGTCGTCGCGTTCCGACTCGCGAAGAGGGGAGAAGCGGTTCCGGGTGGAGATCTCGAAGACCGGGAGGGGCGGAGAGGTTCTTGCTCTGGTCCTGGCTCGTGTCGTGACCCAGGGTGCAGGAGTGATTGAAGGCAGAGATGATCGCGTCCTCCTGGGCAGAGAAACGCACGGAGTAGACGAAGTCGGAGTCAAAGTCAAAAAGTTACTAACCACTGACTTGTGAGCATCGGCGCGTGATGTTTCAAGCGCTGATCGCCGATCTCGCAGCTCGGCTTGCTTCTCCAGCAGAACACGAATCTGCTTCTCCACCGACTCCAGCTCCAATCGTACCGAAATCAGCTCGAATGTGTCCTCACCTGCACTCAGAGGTAACGTTAGACACACATCCGATACGTTCGCCATTATAACAGATGAACAGTAAATTAGTAGTAACAGTAAACAGTAAAGCAATCCGATTGTTTTTTTATAAGGAATAGTATCGAGGATAAGTTCACATGATATAAAAATAGAAAGTGCCTGTTTATAATTGAGTGGTAAAGAAGAAAATCAAGGATTAATGAATCAATTCGACGGAGCTCCAAACACAAACACAGACCGCACTCGCATGCGCTTATGCCCCGTTGATGCGGGCTCTAAGCACGATCAACGTGTGTCTGTACTTTCAGAGAAGCTTTCAGAGAAACGGGTGTAAGATGAGACGACGCTCGATAGGCGCGAGGCCACGCGTGAAATGCTAGCGGGCTAAAGGCTAGTAGCCGAGATTCGGAAAGTTGGATCTAAGTAGCGATATCAAAGCAATCCGATTGTTTTTTACAAGGAATATTATCGAGGATAAGTTCACACGATATAAAAATAGAAAGTGCCTGTTTATAATTGAGTGGTAAAGAAGAAAATCAAGGATTAATGAATCAATTCGACGGAGCTCCAAACACAAACACAGACCGCACGCGCATGCCTTCTCCTATATATGTCACTAATCATGAACCAATGAAGAGCAATCCTTAACTACAACAGGAGTCATACTGATTCATGCATGAATAACAGCAGCCTTATACATTTTAGTACATGTTTGATAGTTAATGCATTAATTAACATTTAGGGGTAAACTAAATCAATCGCTCTCTGTAAGAATAAATAAGAAGTAATCTAAATTTTAATTAAACATATAATTTAATACTGCCATAATTTAAACTGTAATATCATAATCTGCTATCTCTGGCAAGCATTGTGACAAATAATTGGAATGGCACATGATTTTTTAGCCATTAATTACAGATCCGTTTAATCAAAAGTGGAAAATAGACTAATAACTAGCACTAGTAAATTTAATTTTATCTAACCCGTTTTCTGATTTTTATAGTTTATTTAGGCCTATGTTTAGTAATAGCTACTTTTCTTCCCGGAACTACAGTATGTAGGGTTTGTTTCTGGTGGGACACTCATTAGTGACGCACTCGGTGCTCGTTCGGCACATTGGTTGTGTTATGGTAATGCTGGCATTTTAATCTCATAAATGTTGACTTCTTTGGTAAACAGAATTAATAATTAAAGACATGTTTGCATGTATGTTGTATTTTGGAGGTTTCAGGAGGTTAGGGTTAATTAACTGTATTTTTTGTTGTTTAAATGTATATGCTTCAATTAGCATTAGCTTATAGCCTATTTTACATGTAATCATGTCTTATGTGTGTCTTTACAGGTATGTTTGGACTTTCTTTTAAGTCCATATATGTTTAATTGTATAAATTAAAATGAAAGAACACAAGTTTTATATTTGTTTTTTTTGTACCATATTTTTAAATGAATAAGGATGGCACTCTTATTGTATGTATTTATTGATATTTTAGTTCATGATTTGTAAGTACATCATTGTGTCATGACTTTACTTGAGGAGGCACATCATCATTAATTCATTATTAACTAACCATACACTAACAATCAACTAATGGCTTGTTAATGCATCATTATGTCATGACTTTACTTGAGGGGGCACATCATCATTAATTCATTATTAACTAACCATACACTAATGGCTTATTAATGCATCATTATGTCATGACTTTACTTGAGGGGGCACATCATCACTAACTCATCATTAATTACTTATAAAGTAACATGAATTCATGACTTGTTAATGTATCATTATGTCATTTCTTGTCTTGGCCCTTCAAGAGTACATATTTAAAAAGTTATCAATTACACATGTTCTATACATATTCAGCTCTTCTAAATCAGATCAAACTTGGTGCTTTTCGGTGGTTTGTAAAGAAGTGGAAGAGCAGAGCCCAGAGGAAAATAAAATCTGAAAAGAGATCTCCAAAATGTTTCATTTATTTCTCCTAGACAACTTTGAGATCCATATGACACCAAACTGAGACAAAGGTTTATTTCTCCTGTGTCTCAGGCTTTTCTCTGGAGCAATAAGATGCACTAAATCTCAATTTAGTCTCCTTTTAAGTTTCAGAAGAGATCTCAACAAGCTCTAATATAATGCTCAGAGTTTCTCAACTTCTGTGTCTCTTTGTGATCTCAGACAGAGAAATCAGGGAGTTCTCTCCACGAACTCAATATACTCTCATCCCAGCTTCAATTCATGCATCTCATGCTAAACTCAGATAGAGCAAAGGAAGAGATTTCCACAAGTGCTCATTGAATTCTCAGACTTGGATCACTGTCTTGGTTGTTTCATATCATATGATTATCCACATGATTTTTTTTTTAATATAATGTATTACTGTATGAATAAATTAATTGTAAATATTTTATTTTAGGCTGCAAATACCCTCTTCTTTTCTATAATTTTCTATAAATGATTTGAAATATTTCACTGCATGTAATTCAGTAAAATAATTTTATTAACTACACAAAACACATTGTAAAATAAAAACAGTAATTTATTGGTAACTTGAGAGCAAAGAAATTACAATTTCAACATTTCAGATGTTTGAACTGCCAAAAACTCATATCATTAATAAATGTAATGTTGTATATTCAGATGTATGCATCTTCTCATAGCCCCAAAGTGACCTTTTTGTATGACAATAGATTTGCCCATATAAAAAAGTTGAGATGGCATCATAAACTATTTGTGGATCAACATATTTTACATTTTCAGTAAGGATTTTCAACTAGTTGGAAAAATCATGGGCTCTTCTGTTCAAAATAAGATCATATCTTTGACTTTATAATATCTTTAGTCCCTTTCAAGTTTGTTAGGGAAATGTGCAGCAAACACAATACCAGGCATTGAGGACAAATCAATGAACATCAACTTGCCCAAAATACTTTCAAGTCCTACCACTGTCTTTCTCACAGGAACTTCCAGGAGGCTAACAATATGAAAACATGTTCCACCAGTCAAAGTATCTTGTAGAAGATTTATGCTTGCAACTGCAAATTCATTCAAAAATGCAAGTTTTATCTCATTCTGACCTTCATTGGGTTCTTTGTAGGAACACAATAATTTAATCTGTCCATATTTGATCTGCGCACCATCACAAAATAACACTGTGTAATTGTTTCGTCTTTTGGTTTTGACATACTGCTGGGAAGTGTAAATTATTTTCCCAATTTGAGCTCTGTTATATGCCTTGACGACATTACTATGTAAAGCCTGACCAAGAAACTGTTCCAGAAGAAAAATATCATCAGTTTCAAGACATCTATTGAATGATGCCCCTAACATGGCCACAATATTGACAACATTACTTGGTTGATAACTGCTATTTGTCATTCTGGCCAAAAACTCAGTAGTTACTATGTTCAGCTTTATGTTTTGTGTAATGCTAGGGAGAGATTGTATAGTCTTTACAGCATTTACCATTTGGGCAGGTATATTCTGGGTTCCATGTATAAGACGCAGCAAGTACCCATTTTTGTCTTCAAAGTGAAAGCAAGAGTGTGTCCACAGAGGTCCAAGAGCTCTCACACTATCAGCTAAATGGACAAGTAAGTGCAAATTGGCTGTCATGTATCGCTCACCATAGAGTCCACTCATTTGAGAACAGAAATTCCAGAGTAGTTTCTCAGCATGATCTATTTGAGCAGGGGTTATTGACTCCATCAGAAGAATAAAGATTGCTTCACTAAGGAGCAGGAAATGGTTGTAGTACAGTCCTGCAAGCATGCCCCGGAATACAACTGGCCCGAAAAACAGCAAAATGTACCGATACTCAGATGCTTTAAAGAACATCCTGTGAGAAGACACAGAACGAGGGAATCGAATCATATATGGTGGCCTTATTTCTTTGAGACGTTTGTCAACTTCTTTGATTGATCTGACCATACTGAATTCACATCGAGAGAACTCTGTGGAAAACCACAAAAACATCAATAGACGCATTACTCCTAGTAGTACAGAATGCATGTAGTCTATACCTGTGCCCAAGACCAAATCATAGCTTGTTAGTCTGCTGAGAAACGTAGGTCCCTTCACCCCACGAACAACGCTGTTGGAATCATAGGCCATCTTAGCATAATCTACAAACCCCTTGTGAGTACGAGGCGGGCCTTTTGGATCTGTCTTCTGGAAAGGAAAGGCATGGACATGACCTCTCTCTCCAGTCTTCACTGTTTGACCTGGCTGTTCACACTTTAGACACCCAAAATGTCCATTGAATTGAACAGTATTAAGTACCAAAGCTTTTGCAGGCAAATCGCAGGTTCCTGCAATGGTAAAGGCTTTGCATATGAAAGGTTCTTGAGCTCCTGCAAACTGAAGAGAAATTCCTTCTCTTTCAATTTTGTTCAGAGTGCCACACAGTGGTTCAAGGAATGTCAACATTGACGGCTTTGAATCCCCAAACCAAACACCTGCAAATATCATGTTTTCTCGTTTCGTGCGTTCAACAAAATTTAACTCGTTTATGACACAATAAAAAGGCCATACAGAAAACTTTGAAGACTTAAAAATAGGTATGCCGTCTGTGTTCCACATTAACGAAATGTTTCTGGAATCACTGAGAGGCCCATTGCAAGTAGTAAGTTTCTGATAGGTTTTTCCGTCATATATTTCTTCAATACTGTCATGACACTTTTTATGTCTATTAAACCTGAACTTAAGTTTTTCTTCAAAACCTTCCTGAGCAAACAATCTCTTCAGTTGTGCTTCAATGGGAACCTCAATGAAATAGGAGGTTGACCCCTCCATCAACACATTGGCTTCACAGGTTTTACACTGGGTGTCTGCACTCTCAACAATCATGAAGCATGAGCTACAATATTTGTGCAAAAGCAGAGAGGAGGGATCATCAAAAAACTGTTTAAATTTGTGTAAATTTTTAAGACACTCAGTCTGTGTATCAGAGGGGCAGTGCACAGATATTAATGTAAGCAAATCACTGAGAGCTTTTCCTGTTATTTTGTGTCTGTTTGCAAAAGTCATTATGAGGAGAAGACTCTCTGCAACAGAAATTGGAGCATTTCTGTACAGTGGATGGTCTACAGTGTTTGTAGAGCTCTCAAGTTCTGTTCCCTCCTCGTGGTTAAGCTCAAAACTGTCTTCAAATGATAGGTCATCATCAATTGAAAAGTCTTCATCAAATAATGCATTGTCATCTAAAGTCCCTTCTTCAACAAATTCAGATATGTGCTCAGGAAATGTATCCATGTAAATAGGCTGTTCAGGCTCTGATTCAACATTAAGACCAGAGTGCATCTCACTTGTGTGTCCATAGCACTGGGATGAATGGTTGGCGTAATGGATGGTGTTTGAAGAGTCTTCCAAATTAGCAGATCTGGTCACTTGCTCGGTGCTGCAATCGTCTGACCTCCAGTTTGTAGCTTCTAGAAAAGAAAAAAAAATCAATTGATTAATTTGATTTTACTTGATTGGTGAATTTATGGCTTACTAGTCTCAACATGTTTATTTTTCATTATACTTATGCTAAACACATTACTGATTAATTACTAGATTATTAAAGTGTTATAATAATCACCTGAGCTGTCAGTATAACCCTTGACAACCCAAGTGAGGTTTGAAGGTCTCACTTCAGTAACAGTGTTTTATTGGACACATGAACTTTTATTTGAATTAACGCTCCAGTCGATCAAAATGTAAAGCTTTGCAACATGCGATTTCCACAGAATAAATAAACTACATGCCATCTTGGAGACTGAATGAAATGGAGTTAAGTTGTTTTACATTTTTGCACGTTTTACCTCTATTTTCCTGTCCTTGTGTGTCCTGCAGAAAAAGGAGAATGATAATACATTAAGCATATTTAACACTCGCATGCAAATTTATAAGGCATACCTAGGTTACAACAATACAGTATATACTATAGGAAATCCTGCTATAAATTCTCCCGTCTCGGGGATTAATATATTAACATTTTATTGGATCTGTTTAAAAGAGGTGATTATTTACTTGGATTGCCATTTTGAAAACTGTACTTTGCTGTTGAACACTACTAGGTCAGACATGTTCTTAATATTTTGCTAATCCCACATATAAAGGTGACCTTAACAGACTGTCATTTCAAACAAATATTTTTTTTTATATAAAATTATTGAGGAACATTGTCAGAACCATGGAGCTGATGAAATGTAGCTGATTAAAGAACATAGCAGCTAAATGTTTTTTTTTAATAAATTACCTGACAGTCACACTTCAGTAAAAGGGAAGTTGTTAAAATTAAAATATGACTTTGGTAGTTACCCACATGAAAAAGACTTTAGTAGAAGTATTAAAGTATATGATATCACAGTAAATGTACTTCAGTTTCAAAAGTGTAAGTAAATTACATAATATTTATGTATGGGTTAGTTGATTATGTCCTGGCCAATTATCGGATTTGTTATTGACCTAAATCAGTTAAGTCATTCATGTAAATTAATCTAAAAATGTGCTGTTTTGACTCTGAAGCTTCATGTAATCTGTAAAGCAAATGGAAACTATAGTTATCAGATAAATGTAGTGTAGTAAACATTAAAATATTATTTTTCCCTAAAATGTAGTGGAGTGGAAATATGTTCAGTAACACCTCAAATGGTACGTAAATACAGAACTTGGGTGAATGTGCTTATATTCAATCACTGCAGATGACAATATAAAAACAATAAAATGTAAATTTCCCAACCTTTCTTCTGTATCTTTTGCAAGTATTTTGCTGGCTCTTCACCTTTCTCCTCCAGCGTGAGTTGTACTTCTGCGCCATTTTTTTTTTTTTTTTAAATATATAGCTCCAACTGTAATACACACACACACAAATATAGAAGATGCTCTTCTTTGATGATGGTGGTATAGACAGTGCAGTCTAATACACAGTGTTAAATAGTCTTACACTTACCCCCCTTCTATCAAATGTATCAGTAACCTCTATGGAAGAGCAATATTGACTGGTGTCTGGGGCTGCAGGGAAAATAACCTGTGGTTGACCAAAAAAAAGGTACAGATAGTTCATAAAAGGACACAAAATAGATTAAATTTATTCAGACTGAAAATGGTTACATTAAATGAATAATTATACACACGTGCAAGCTTTCCTATTAAATAGAAATTGATTAACATAAAGTTGACTAAATTATGATCATAATTAAAATGATCGCAGTTGTAACATTTATTAGCTGTTACAGAATGCACAAGTATAAACTCTTGGCATGTGACAATCACTTATTTTACTAACCATTTCATTATTAGGGCTTCATAAGGTTATTGTAGTAAATGAAAACAAAATTATATGACACTGAAATAATGGACGTGTAAGAACTATTTCAAAAGGAGAACTCCGGTCAATTTTAACATTGAGCTAATTTTTTGTAAATTTGGAGTGCTGTCAGTACAGACAAAAACGACAAAAATCGGTGTTGCCTACCTCTTTTTAAAATTCGCTCCCTGTTGACTTCAATGGGTCAAGTTCTAAACCTGCTTTTAGCCTCTTAACATACTTGATTTGTCATTACAAGTGCACAGCCATGTGAGTGGTGTTATTAAGAGTGACCACGGTCAATCTGACTGCAGTAGATGTGAAAGATATTAATAAAAATTATGATAATTCAGCCAGCTCACATACCTACTTCCTGATTTTTGCCGAAGTCCACATAGTCAATTGTCGAGTTCGCGCGCGCGATCATTGGTAACTAAATGATGTTCAACATCTGATTCGGATGATCTATCCATTTGAGCTGATATTCTCAGAACACCACACAGCACCGTCATCGGCTGACAGCTGACAGTCTCCACTGTTGCTTTGTTACCAATGATCCCGCGCGCGAACTCGACAATTGACTACTGTGGACTTCGACCGAAAACAGGAAGTAAATACAGGTATGTGAGCTGGCTGAATTATCATAATTTTTATTAATATCTTTCACATCTACTGCAGTCAGATTGACCGTGGTCACTCTTAATAACACCACTCACATGGCTGTGCACTTGTAATGACATATCAAGTATGTTAAGAGGCTAAAAGCAGGTTTAGAACTTGACCCATTGAAGTCAACAGGGTGCGAATTTTAAAAAGAGATAAACACGGTGAAAAAAAAATAACACGGTGTAGGCAACACCGATTTTTGTTGTTTTTGCCTGTACTCCAAATGTACAAAAAATGAGCTCAATGTTAAAATTGACCGGAGATCTCCTTTAAATGAAATAAAAATAAAACTTGATTTTTTGAATGTAAAAATAAAAAATCAAGTACTAAAAGATAACGCGTTGTACATTTACAAAGCTCACAAAAACCTTAAATTACAAAGAAAACACAAAGTTTATTCTATTATTAAATAGCCGCTGTATCCACTCACCGCTTAAAGATGCTGCACCGCCACCTTTGTTTTCTTTTTTGAGCTTCAGTTGGCGACTTGGCGCAAAAACACAGTGAACCTTGAACCTTGTAGATGATGCAGGCACAACGTCAGCATTGGAAGAGAGCGCCATCAGTCACAAATGCTGCATCGTCATTGGTTAATTCACAGTGGAGGGGCGTTGCTGAATCAACGAGGTGAAGGCGCGCGTTAGTTAACGTCTGAGTTGAGTTGACGGATGACGGACATATTAACGTATGACGGAAGGGAGGAAAAAACAGTTGCAGGACTCAAAAGAAGGTAAGCAACATGTTTTTTTTAAAACAGAATTTGGGTACATTTTAAATGGCGAGTGTATCCGGGTTCTGATACTCTCTGAAGAAACTGGTCATATTTTGTAGTTGGCTAGGAAGGCCATGGTAATTAGCTTTCTGCAATAAACATCTTTATGCAAAAAAAAAATAATTGTTTTCTACATTCAGCGAGGCCTATACATTCTTGAAGTTACATAAATTGTGTATGATTGGAAACATTTGATCTCGTGCAGTGAGACCCCAATAATTAAATGTGTTGTTTTTTTTTTTGTTGTTTTTTTTACAGAATGAGTGCAGCTAATACAAAACTGCCCAAAAGAGCGCGAAACCCTCCGAAAAAGATGAGTTTGTATGAACCAGACAGCTCCCCCAGAGATAGCCAAGATGGTAATTGAGTTATTGTACTATACTACGGCTTAGGCTAGCTAATTTTGTTAAGTATTAAAACTGGTTTAAGTGGTTATTTTTAACGTACTTTGGACACTTTACTAACCAAAATATTTGTCAGTATTTCCTGGAATTTTTATAAATACTGTATATTGGTAGCTGGCACAATATTGATTACAGGAATTTTTAATGGAATGTCATGAAAAAGGAGTGCAACTTATTTGTACATTTTAGTGACTGAATTTTGCGAATCATCTAAAAATTTAAGGGATAAAATCATTTGTATAGGAATTGCAGCTCAAAGTTCTTTACAAAAAAAATATTCCTGCGCCATATACTCTTCATAGATAATGTGTAAAATAAATAAATAAATAAACAAATAAAATGTGTGATAATTAAATAATGAAAGGGATCAAAAACTTTGAAAAATAGAATAGAGAGTGCATAAATCAAAGAGTTGCAGGAGCGAATAAATTTGAAAATGCTAAAAGAATAAAGTTAATCCTAGTTGAAGGCTAAAATGAAGAGGTAATTTTGTTGCTTTGCTAAGAGGGTTAGAAATAAGACAATAAAGATATAGTAGCATGTTTAAGTAAGATTGATTTTTAGCCTGCACTGATTTACTCACAGTCTCCTTTTTGTTTACTTTGTGTTCATTTTCAGGACTTTTTGTATTTTTGACCTTTGAAGATGGATACACAGCAAAGATTTTTAATCTCTGTGATATTCTAAACAAAGATGATAAACCCATCGCTTGCTTTAGAGATCTGACACCAGGAGAAAAAGTACTTGCAAGATGGTCTGACAATAAGTTCTACAATGCTACAGTAGACTTCATTGGAACAGCTGACAAAACGGTGGATACCAAGAAGGCGACAAAGAAGGACATGAAAAAAAGAGATGCAGCTGCACAAAGATTCTACAACCTTCCATTCCTACCTCAAGCAGGCCAGTCCACCTCTGCACAGGATCACCCAAATACTGTGGACCAGAATGTCATTCAGCCTCCAACAACCTGGCCAATGTACCAGCCTCCACCTACAGTGTCATTTCTACCTGTCCAGCCACAACACCAGCATGCAACTGCCTGGCCACAGTACCAACTTCCAGTTTCCCAGTCATCACCAAATACGCCACAACATTACCAGCATTCACCAGTCCAGTCGCTCAACCAGTATGGAACTACTCTGTCTCCAATTCCACACAATTCCAGCCTTTCGCAGTATTCAAAACATCACCAGCCTCACACAGCACTACCCACACCTTCAGACCAAACACAACAGCAGCCTTTTTTGGCAGATTTGGATCAGCAAAGACAGCCACCAGCTCCTACAGCCAAAGAAAGCTTCCTCAAAATGTTGCACAGTCCTAATACACATCAAAAACCTGCTGTTCTTGGGGACCAGAGCCAGACAAGCACCTCGGTACATGAGACTTCTCCAAGCTCATCTGCAGATACTTTAATCATCGAGCGTGATCCAATTCCAGAATATGGAGAACCATGCATCATTTCGCCTGAGTCAGCAGAAGACAGATCATGGAAGCCATGCGAAGCATGCAGGACAGAGGTGGAAAAATTAGTGGAGGAAAAGGCCAAACTGCATGATGTGCTGTGTGGTATAAGTAAGTATGTTTTGTCTCTCTGTTGCAATTACTTGTTCTTTTAACACTTCTTTTTTTCTCTCACAGGTTTTCTAACACACCTAATATCTATTCAGAAGAGTTGTGTAAAAAAAAAAAACGTGGGTAATAATCTAGTGTATTAAATTGTGCAACATCAAATTGTAATTATGTTTTTATATTGGTATATGTTTAAAGTTCTACTACATTGTCTTACTACTTTGGACATTGGGAGTTATTTGATGCTTAAGCGAAATCTTAAAAACTTTAAACAATTTAGTAAAACGCTTATCCAATCATGAAATCTTTTGGACTTTTTAAAAACTTGTCTTTTTATTTTTATTTTTTACTTTATGAATGCTGCTGTGTCCCTGTAAGGTAATATACATCTTTTGTGTCACAGGTGGTGAGCACCTCGAGGCATTCAGAAGTTTTCTGGACAAAGTGGAACAGATCCAACCTCAGGCTGGTGTTTGGGCTCCAAAAGGCAGATCTCGGCAGCAGGAGCTATATCCAGGAAGTGGCCTCTTCTTGTCCTCGACTAACCTGGCTGCAATCCATGCAACTGCAAAGAAGGACTGCCTTCGCTTGTTCCATCTTCTTTTTGATGAATTCTTTACTGCAGAGGAGTGCCAGAATGCTGTGGCATTTGGGAAACACGGAAAGGTGCCAGATGGGAAGAGAGTCCTGGATAAGTTCAAAGTCAATGCAATTCTAAGTAAGTATGTTGCTCATGTGGTTGTTAACAATTTGTGGAAAAAGTTGTGAAAATTCATAGGTAAAAAAGGTGTGGGAACCCAGTAAGAGGTGTTGGATACCCATATATCACATGTTAAATGTTATGATTGTTTCACTGTCCTCACAGTTTTGCTGCATTTCCTTATGTGTGATCCATAGAGATATTACAACGTGAATTTTGTCGTATCAGGATGAAAAAAGTTGTTAAAGGATAATTCCGGTATTTAGCACTTTGAGTCTATTTTCTAGTGTGTTTTGGATGAACTAGAGTGGTAGACTTAGAATTTTTGACAATGGATCCTGTCTCGACTTTTTGACTCTTTTAGAATCGCCTCTGAGCGCTTCAGAGTGGCTGTCTACGAGCATACTGAAACATGTCCTTAAAACAACACTTAACATTAGTTTTCAAAACTGTGAAACTCACCGAGTGGTTAGTGGTGTTCGTTGATGATTAAAAACAAATATATCGGCGCAATGTATGCTTTCAATCCGTGTTATTTACTATAGTGGAACTATATTTTCAGATACCTCACAACCGCGTATAAACTTCCGCTGGATATTTGAGTCTGAAGCGTTAGCACACTCCCGACCACTTGATGGCGACAACCACTTTGCCGCAGTTGCTCTGCTCGCGCTAGCCTTCTGAGAGACGGAGAACCGAGCACTGAGGCTCCAACAGACATCAATGGAATTTAAAAAAATGGCAAATAAAACACGACAGAAACTGTATTTCGCTACGCTACTTGTTTTGGAACATCAACGAACACCAATAACCACTCAGTGAGTTGCACAGTTTTGAAAACGAACGTTAAGTGTTGTTTTAAGGACATGTTTGTGCATGCCCATAGACAGCCACTCTGAAGCGCTCAGAGGCGATCCTAAAATTGTCAAAAAGTCGAGACATCGTCAACATTTCTAAGTCCACCACTCTAGTTCATCCAAAACAAACTAGAAAATAGACTCAAAGTGCTAAATACCGGAATTATCCTTTAATACTGTTGTGGTAACTGCGGTTACTCAATGCAATCTGTAATTTGTGCTTTCTTTTCTTTTATTCTTGCAGCTTACGTCATGCGCTGTAGTACACTGGATGGTTGGACACCAGTTGAAAAAAGTAAGGTCAAAAAAGCCTTCATAAACAAATGCCGCATCAGGGCCACAACACTGTAAATATTGGATGGGGCACACAAGAGACATTTGTTGAAATGACAATGTTCACAAAAAGTCCTTGTTTTCAAATTATGTATGTTGGCGTCAGAGACTCAAGTTTGTTGTTGTGAATTGTTGTAAACCTGGCCTGCCACTGCTCATAACATTGTTAAAATTGTTACTGTTTTAAAAACAGAATTTTACACACAAAAAAAGCACTTTAGTTTTGTAATGACCATGTTTAAACAGTTTTTGCTGTCTTTAAATTTATTAATGTTATTTTGATTTAAATAAAGATTCAGATTCAAATTTCTTTATTTCTTTATTACATCAGCTAATCTGCCATTTGCTATAGATTTTTAAAGCCTGATGGTTGTGGATAGATCATCTGTCTGTCCTGCAGTGAAGAAAGAGTAGAATTCCCGTCCGTTGTTTCTTTGGTCCATCAAGATGTTCTGAAGTGAATGATCTGTGTTGTTTATAATGGTGAATCTAGTCTGGTAGGAGGAAAATGTCATATGATTGAATTAATAATTCATGTGTGTGCGTGTGTGTTTGTGTGCATGAGAGGGAGAGTGAGCGAGAGACTCGGATATTGCTCCATAGCAGCTCCAGTATTGCTCATTTTCTTTTTCAAAGGAGAAATAAAGGAGTCATCAGAATTGAGATTAGCAAGGCATCTCCTTTTAGTCTCAGGTATGACTCCCTCTGATTATTCTGTCTCACCTAGTGAATTTTAGGAGAAACATGAGAAACATTTTAGACAAAATAGAGATTAAAATGAGGCTTAGATGAGAATCTCAAATTTGTCTCCTAAAAGCAAGCTCTGAGCAGTAAAATTTTCCTCTGTCTCACCTATTGCTCCTAGTGAATTTTAGGAGAAACATATGAGAAACATTTTAGACAAAATAGAGATTAAAATAAGGCTTGCAAGAGAATCTCAAATTTGTCTCCTGAGCTATAGAAAAGCAAGCTTTGAGCAGTAAAATTTTCCTCTGGGAGGTGCTGTGTCGAATTTGAATGGAGAAGGAATTGAACGGTAGGAGGAAAGTGGACACATTTTGAGGGGGCAAGAAAACAAGACTAACATCCGACTGTATTTTGATATAAAGACAGTAAACCAATCCTCAAAATAACCACATAAATAACTGTCATCATGTGCTAACACTGATTTTAATTTTGAAAATTGCACTAGTTTAATGGATATATTAGTGTATGTATTTCACTCTTGATGGCAGCAGTGGAATAAATTAAAACGGAATGAGATTAAATTGTTTTTTTAAATGATGAATGCATCATTGTGTGTTCAATGAGTAAGGTTAAATGTAAATATTGCAAGACATCAAGTGTCATTCAATGATGTTTGTGACAGTTGCTGGTGGCAAATTTATGAACAATTTTACATTGTGCCCTTTTAATACATTCTTTCTTCTAATCTAGAGCATGTTTAATTTTAACAAGCATGTACTAACGTGTAGTTACGATGGTATATTCATGCAGGAATTCATATGACTCATGTCGTAGTTAAGGTTAGTTCTTCATTAGTACATGTCTTAAGTCATCATTAGTTCATAGTAAAGTAATTATTAATTCAGGTATTAGTACATGATTATTCATGTACTGTTATTGTAAAGTGTTACCGGAATCTGATACCAGAAACAGAACGATAAGTTGGGTTTCGGAGCTGCCTGACGGATCACATCATGAGTCTGATCAAACCCCAAGTGGAGTTCTGGTAGATCCTGTAGCTGAGGCCTTCCTTGCTGCACCAGAAAGCCTTGTATCTGACATGTCAAGAGATGCAAGAACATCTGTTTCTGATGGAGACACGAGAGGCGGTTCAGATTCACATCCATCTGATTCTGAGACAGTCCTGTCTGCCCAGCCACCCTCTCAAACTCCTACC
This sequence comes from Chrosomus eos, assembly GCA_036326025.1. Classification (NCBI taxonomy): domain Eukaryota; kingdom Metazoa; phylum Chordata; class Actinopteri; order Cypriniformes; family Leuciscidae; genus Chrosomus; species Chrosomus eos. The sequence continues at coordinate 794,932 of JAZAVI010000011.1, read as the reverse complement.
ATCACACATGTAGCTGAGAATGTACCACAAAATTCTAGCTCAGTCACACAGGTTAGGACACGTTTTGGTCGAGTCATTAGACCTGTTGAAAGATTAAAGCTCCAGTCGGCAAGTCTGACAGATTGAGTGGACTTAGGCAAAATTTTGAATGTTTACAACTCTCATGCCCCTCCCCCACCATCAACGGATACCCTCCCACCGACTCACCGAGTTCAGTGCGTGTGCAGGTTTTCTGTGAATGCGCCCGTCTCATCAGGATCCATCAACACCATGGAGTATTTGGAGGTATGCTGCCTTGGCTAATCTACCGATAGATTGCAATTGCTAACGTCATTTATACTCTAAATGAGCTTACTTGATCTGTTAGTGTTTTGAAAGTGAGATACATCCGCCATCACTCTTCGTTACTGCGAGAACTTCAGGCGTGTGCATGTGATTGTAACATGCGCGAGGGGTGGCGTGTGCCCGATCTGTGATTGACAGTCAGATCTCACACACCCCTGCGCTGATTGGACCCGATGAACAGGGAGCTGTGGATTTTTGCAAAACAAATAACACGCTCCAGGTGGAGTTAGAAACTCTGGTTTTTTTCTAAAACCACTTTATTTATGTTGTTCTGTCGGATTATAGTGTCGAATTCACTGAATATGATCAAAAAAATGTTGCCGACGGCAGCTTTAATACATGTAATGTATACACAGGCTGTGGTTCAGGATACAAAACACAATGTTCAAGCTGTTTGCAAGTCAGTGTTTAGGGCATTCTCTGCTTAGAACAAGACTTTTGGTTTCGTGCCTGTTGACATATTGTCTAAAATAGTGTTAAGGCTGTTTTATAGTCTAAAAGCAGAAGTTCAGATTAAGCACATACCTGAAGAAATGGGTTGCCTTCACATCTTTGAGTACACCTTGTGTCTCTCTACATTTTTTTTTTTTTTTTTTTTTTTTAAATCTGTTTTGGTATTTTAATGGTGAATAGAGTATGGAAGGATATTGCGGAATGTATGTAGATATTCTGCTGTCAGTAGCTGGTGAGAGAGCTTAGCGCTACTCTCTCATCACTTCGTCCTTAAGGGATAATTGGTTTTTGACTGTCCTTCTATAGGTGTTCCTTTCGTATTGTGAAGTTTATTATTGTGAACTGACGGAAAAGTGTTCCGTTGTTGAAAATTCCCCTGGTCATGCATATATTTTATGTAATTCAGTGGGGGTGGATGTAACAGGGTTAAAAAGAACATTTGATTTAAAGTATTGTGTGAATTTTATAAAATAAGGCATTTGGCTGTATTTATTGGTGTTAGAAGGCTCCCCTCCTGTGGCTATTAATGGTACTGCAGATATTGGATTTTGTCGCTCTTCTCTTGCCGTATCGCAGCAGATTCAAGTGTCGACTCTGTGGGTATGTATGGTTTTTCATGCTCTGACGCATTAACAAATTAATTGTGAAAATGATACGTTTCAAGTGAATCTTTTTGACGCAATATATTTTATACATATGTGAACATATAGAGAATGCATTTAGCACTTAAACACGGTTGTTGAGATTATTATAAGATGTAACGTATTGAATTTCCATGTGCGTCACATGTGCGAGCACGGATTCATTTCTCGTGACGATTGCGTCTGTCTTAACTATCTGACGATTATTTGTATTATGCGTTGAGTGAATGTGGAATCTCTATCTTTCTAGTCCATATGAATGTCTGCAGTCTGTCATCAGCCAATGAATGTAAATTCTTTCTTGTTGTTTCCAAAAAAAGGTATGTTGCTTTCGTGTTTATTCTGTTAACAAATGTTATTTGACAATTAATGAAGAATTACTGATGTTGTTTGCAATTAACTATTCTGTACATTTACATTGGTGTACTTATTATAAGTATTATGTTAAGTTTTTCAGATTGTATATCATTACTATGTGTTTAATGTGTATAATACGAGTTAGTATCAGCAGATTCAAGTGTCGACGCTGTGGTCCATATGAATGTCTGCAGTCTGTCATCAGCCAATGTAAATTCTTTCTTCTTGTTGTTTCCAAAAAAAGATAAATTCAAGCTGAACCCCATTTGTGAGTGTGTCCTTCCACATCCGTTACAGTTGCTCGTTCCTTTTACATTTTCACAAGTACTTTGTGAGTCAAGAGGAACTTTTGATGAACTTTGGACTCAATTCACCATTTAATGTAATCGTAATTGAATTACATCTGTTTATGAAAGATTACTTTTCGTTTTGTGTAGATGCAAGTATGCTTCTCTCTTTTCTTTTCCTTCCACCCATTCTGAATTAATGAGAAATTTCCTTCCGATGATGATGCTACTTTAGTCCATTTGTCCACAGAGGGAGGTTTTTACTTTCTGGGTTGAATAACGGTGACACAACACAACTAGATACGCCTCAAGTCACAGTTCATGTTAAAGCAGACCAAACCAGTGATATTTAAAGGTGACAGTCCTGATGATACTCTGTCTGAGATGACAAAATCTCAACTAAACAAACAGAAGTGTCCAGTATCCGACCCAGCTGATGAGATACTGTCAAGACTAATGGGACATCGTGAAAATTGGGTTGAAAATGATCAGGGATGGACAGTAACAAAGTACATTTACTTGAGTACTGCACTTAAGTACACTTTTTGAGTATCTGTACTTTACTTGAGTATTATTTTTTCTGGAAACTTTTTACTTCAACTTCACTACATTTGAAAGACAAATATTGTACATTTTACTCCATGTTTCTGTCAAAGTCCTTGAGTAGAAAGTAGTGATGTTGGTCAGGGAATGATTTTTTCCGTCTCTAAAACGTGATTGTTGTTTTTCCGGCTGACAGACAAGCCTATCGGTAATCACTCCTGTAGGGTCACGTGTAGTGAAAATGTTTTTTTTGCGCAAATAACATTTTTTCTCTTCTTTTTCAGAACTCGTCTCCTGTGCAGAGCCGGGGACATGTTTGGTAAACAAATAGGAAAAGAAAGAGGGTAATGTGGTCGCCAGGTTACAGGCCTCACCGTAACCACAACACACACACAAACTACATAGACACTTCCTCAAATCTGCTTCACAGCTTTATCAGCGTTTAATCTATTCTGAGAACAGAGCTATTCTCTGCATGTGTTCAAATGCATCTGCAAAATCTCCATCATCTGAAAATCACACTGAATGCTACACTTGAAGTCCATTTCAGAGTCTTATATCTGAGCTTTCTCTATTCTTCAGAGTAACTCTCTCAGTTAAATAATCTAAAAGACAACATTTGATATTTTGCATATGTGATAGTCTATTTCTCTTTATTTTGCAGATTTTAAACACACATAAACACTAACATTTGTGACCCGTTACAGAAACCAGGGACACAAGTCGGCAGCACAACTTGTGAGAAAAATGAGAAACAAGCGTTTTTTTCCAAAAATTTGTGATTTCCCGCTTTTTTGCAGAATCTCTTAGTTGAAATCACGAAGAAGCCTCTCCATGTTTGAGAGAGCAGTATTGGTATATTTAAAAGCTTACATTTTGAGGTTGAAATCGGCTTGTTTTCGTAGATTCTAGCACGCAGTAGGGGCGTGGCGTGTTATTGTCTGTGTGTATTTCCATACTGAATATGGTGCTTTTGTCCCCGGCCTCCAAGTGAACCGCATGGCTACTTATTATGCTGTGCTCTGGTCGGCTCAATTCAATTCAATGAAGATGGACGCCGCAAAGATTGTCGCAGACGAGCTGAACCTTGGCAGTTACAGTACACTGAAAATGTTTTCGCTGCACTTTGTGGGCTCGGGAAACTGAAGTCGCCGCGCGCCCTCGGTGTTTGAATACGGCGGCTCGGCTCGCTGACAACGGTAGCTGGCTTTTTCATATGTGACATCCCGATTGCTTTGAATGGGGAACGTTTTGTGAACAGGGAACAGACTTAATGGAGACTTAATGGACTGGCAACAATCTCCATAGAACATGAACTGGCACAGAGAATCGAAATGGAGGATGCAGTTAAGACCTTTGCTGTGATGAAGGCCTGAAACGTAAGTTAAGCTTCATTTGCTCTTTAGTCGTTATTTAAGATGCTGAACCTGCTGAGGATATAATGTGCTTGCGGACATTTCATTTGTGTGTGTATACGGACATAAGTGATGTAAAGAGATTTGCAACAGTAATTTGAGGAGTTGAAATGATTATTTGGAAAATTCCTGTCATGACTGCTTAAAGAAAAATGCCAGCAGACATTTGCCTCCTGCATAAACTTTAATATTGTTGACATTTTGGGCACACGCGCGTTGCGCACTATTTGCGTTATATGTATGCCTTTGGCATATTGGCCTTTGTGTGTTGTTGCGGGTTTTGCGTTATATGTATGGCATAAAGATATTGGTCTTTGTGTGTTGTTGCTGGTTGTGTGTTGTTGCTGGTTTTGCATTATATGTATGGCATATTGGTCTTTGTGTGTTGTTGCTGGTTTTGCGTTATATGTATGGCATAACGTTATTGGTCTTTGTGTGTTGTTGCTGGTTTTGCGTTATATGTATGGCATAACAGTATTGGTCTTTGTGTGTTGTTGCTGGTTTTGCGTTATATGTATATGGCATATTGGTCTTTGTGTGTTGTTGCTGGTTTTGCGTTATATGTGTGGCATATTGGTCTTTGTGTGTTGTTGCTGGTATACGTTGCAAATAGAGGGGCAGCACAATTGTTTTTCGCCTAGAGCGGCAGAAGTGCATTCGCCGGTCCTGGGGGTGAGTTTACATAAACTTTAAAGTTTGTCGTTTTGTGTTCATTCTAAGAACACGTACACGTTATCTCATGTTTAGTCTGTTTAGACCTTCCCATACCTACTATTGTTATTAGCTAGCTCAGGGAAGTAAAAAAGCTGTAAAGCACAGGGGGGAGCTTTACAGGGGTATGGCTTATCTAAATGAGATGTAAATGAGCCCTTTTGTCACTCCCAGCGGCAGAGAGAGGTGAGAACTGCAGATCTTTAAAAGGCTGTTATCTTAACTTTTAGTTATTTTAAGTGGCTACCTTCAAATGGCCACAACTTCTCCAAATATTATCAGATTTCCATGTGTTACACATCGTTGGAAAGCTTGGAGACTACACTTTCAGAATCTATGAATAACTCAAAATGCCCCAGAACCGACTTGTGTCCCTACTTTCCGTGTTTGGTCACATTTTACATTAAGCATTGCCTTTATCACATTTGCTGTCAATGAAGAAATCATTTTACTGCCATGATGGTGTTCCAGCATCTACCAGCAGAGGATTGATGAGATTATTCAGTCAATTCCTGACCCATTCCCAGATGAAAACAGAGGATCAGGCACTCTTTTAGAAAGACAAGTTTGTGGGTAATACTTTTGGACTCTGCTCATATATATATCATAAACATGTGCTTGTATTCAGACTGTTTAATGTACACGGCCAGCATGAATGTTCTTCCTCAGCTCAGGAACACTATCAACAAAATAGTGCCCGCAAAAATATCGTCAATTAAAAAATCATAAACATTATTTATTTTCACACGCTCAAACACAATACAACAATTTGTGCAGTAAAGGGCCTTATTCAATTTTTCACATCTTCTCACACAGGAAGTGACATCATGGTCTAAATGTGCAACTCTTGTACTTTAACCCTCTGGGGTCTGAGGTGTTTTCTGGGTTCTGGAGGTGTTCTGTCATGCTCTGACATTTGTGCTTATTTCTGTTACTTGTGACATTTTCATGGCTAAAGTCTTATTACACTGTATTCAGCATAAACTCTGCTACAATAATATGTCAGCAGCATGTAGGTAAAAGCTTGTAGTTTTGAGATAATGACGTTTATGCGTGGCTTGTGAAAAAACTAAAAAGAATTGTCACTGAAATAAGATCATAAAACCAATACTAATTATTTCTTCACAAGACTTTTGATAATTGTATCACGTAGCCTTGAATATTTGCTCCAAAACTATGTGAAAATCATCCTGACTACTCATTCAGATAAGACAATAAAGTATTTGAAAATTTGTATGACGTGTTTTGAGTAAGAAAGCTTTATGCGAGAAGGCGTAAACCACTGTGAATCTCTCATTAATATGTATGCTTTTCACACCTGAGGAAGACAAAGACCCTCCCTATAATGGCCCTATAAGGTGCTATCAGGCCCTATATCATTAGGAGAACAAAGAATGAGGAGAGTAGGGCTGGGCGATATGGCTGAAAACTGTATCACGATATCAGTGTTTCATATCGGTCGATATAGATAATTATTGATTTTTTTATGACCCATTTAAAATAAGGACCAGGAGAAAAAATATATTTCATTTAAACATTTTTATTTTAAACTTAACCTTCCTCTGATTATAATCCCAAGACAGAAATGTTAACACAACTATGGAAAACTCAAATAATTAAAACGTAAATATAAGTCTAAATTCAGTTCGGTTCAGACATCACGGTTCGGTACGATTTCGGTACAATGGAGTGAAAAGCAAAACAGAAATATAGAAGGCTTTTTTATAAATGTCTTAAGCCTTGTATTTTTTAAATAAGTTTAAAGACATAGAACCAGTTTATTTATAGTGCACTGATAATAGTTTTATATAATTAGTTTATTAAATTAATAAAAAGACCTTGAGATATGTTTAGTAATTGTACCTGAATGAATTTAAAATTTGCAATATTTCAGATCAATACTGTATATTTGTTTTCCTTAATTTGAATTAACCCTAACTTTATTCTCATCAGAATTAGCCTATAAATAATTGATTTTTTCTTTTTTAATTAATGTGTAACTTAAAAATAAACAGATTAGTGCTCTGTTTTGAGGACAAGAAATAAAAACCAATGCGATAAAAGATAGAAAACACAGACTGTTTTAAAAAGGGGTTGGATAAATATGTTTTGCTTTTAAAACGGTGTGTGTGTGTGTGTGTGTGTGTGTGTGTGTGTGTGTGTGTGTGTGTGTCAGTTGTAGGTTACAGTTTGACAAGAAATACAGTGTGAAAAAAGCACAATGTTGTGTTTTATTGCGAGTATAGGCCTACACAAATATGAGTAAACACTTCGCAGACTGAATGATGTTCTGTATTAACAAAATGACGGAGTATATTTTATGTCTCCACTGTTAGATCGCGCCCGCGTGTCTCACTCTCTCGTGCCTCTCTCTCTCGCGCCCGTGCATACTCTCTCTCTCTCGCGCGCGCACACACAAATGCACGCACACACACACCAGCATTGGAATCTTGACATTGCAAGCCTGTTCATTATGCTGTGTTCACATCAAACGCGAATAGAGCGAATTATCCAATGTTTCGCAATTCTAGCCTGAATGGCCTGCAGATGAAGGGCACTCATTTTCTGCTTCTCAATCGCCGGTTACTGAAGAGGAATCCAGCAGCACGAGACAACGTTATGGCGCGTCGCGCAACCAAACTGACACCGTTACATGATTGCCTGTTCGTGTGTCACTCCCTACGTTGCTAGGTAGGTTACCAGAGAGTGCGTGCCTTTGTTAATGCAACCAAACTTGCTTCACAACCTGTGGTTTCTTCCGACGAAGAAAAAAAATATCGAACGTTTTATCGAACACATTTTTTATTGATATCGATCACGTGTCTATCGCGATACATATCGTTATCGTTTTATCGCCCAGCCCTAGAGGAGAGCCTTAAAAAAGAATGGCTTTTTGATTGTTTGGATTTATTTACAACACAACATAATCCAAAGATACACAACAAATGACAAAAAAAGCACATTATTGAACACACTGATCTTTAGCTCACACACACTCTGTTCAATAGAGACCTTTGTGCCATTCCTGAAACATAGTCTACATACCTTTCATTTCCAATGTTTTTCACTTTACTATGAGAGACTCATGGTGAATGTTGAAGTCAGCAGGACTCAGTGGCATCAGCTGGTTCCTGTAAAAAAACTTTTTAGAAAAAAAAAAACCCACATGTGAACATGCTGATATCAAGAGCTATAGGGCTGCACGATTTTGGGATACATATTTCATAGGTTACTGCAAGCCTTTCCGTTCGTTATGACGTTATGAAATGAGATTGGAGTAAAAACATGAAGCCTAATGTTTGGTGCGTTTTGCTTTTCAAACTCACAGCATGAGTGACTCAAACTCACAGCGCGTGCACAGGGCATTTACTGAAGCGATCGAGCCGCACCAAACTATGAAACATTATTTTTACCATATCTACGTGTGAGCAGATATCCACAAACACAGTATTTAACAGTAAACACGGTCTAACTATTATAATATTCACCATGAATAAACACGCATACGAGCCTAAAGCCTACTGTTATATTGTGCTGTGTTTAATTATCGAACATAAAAACATTCTCGTGTCGTACATATAGGCTACATTTAGCATTAGGCTTCATGTTTTTACTTCAATCTCATTTCATATGTTGCCTGGCAACAGTTTAACTAGCTACAATGTAAAGTTAAGACTTACATCAATAAGCTAATCGTGTCTTACCTTAAAAATCGTTCTCATAATCAAATCGTGTTCTTCTAACTCTTCTGTGGTAACGTTACATCCAAGGTAAACAGCACAAACAGTCTTCAAACTCTTTGAAAAGCAGAGCAGGTCTGAAGAACACTGAAGTCGCTGATGCTTTGTTTAGGGTGAGGAGTGCGTTGCGTTCCACCGCGTGGCTAATTTGCATGTGAACAGCTCTCGCGAGCGTGGGTGTGGTCAAATTAGCGCTAATGTGCTGGGCCTGGAGAAACTGTAAATGTCGTTGCTTTCATACGAATTACTTAAACAGAGAATATTTGTTTTCGATATGATTTACATTATTTAATAATGGAGACTTCAAGCTTTGTGAAGACATATGTTTCATGTCACAGTGACAAGTATTAGCTGAGTTACAGGTCATGTTCTGTCGCGTTTCAGAATGAACTTCACATTGAGAGAGACGGGAGAACGCGCATCATGTTTATTTTCTTTATTTTACGAAAAACACAACATTTTGTTTTTATTATGAGTATACACAAATAAAAGAAGACATTTAACAGTTTTGAAAAATGTATAATACTTATATGTAAGATCAAAATCAACAGAGTATTTTGAGTCTCTTTTGCATAAGGAAAAAAGTGAGCTGGTATCGCCGGCGATAATGATGGGTTAATGATGTAAGATTGTATTTCATAGATGATTTCAGTATATTGACAATAAGAAAAAAGAAAAATCATTAGCAATAATTATAAGTTTTGTCATGTCTGATGATGAATTGATCTCTCACTGAACTCTACACATGGTCTGTTCTGCTAGTTTCCCTGTAGCTCTGATTACAAGAACTGTCTTCATATGACTGTTTCTCTCGCTCTCAGACTCCTTTATTGCTCTCTCTTTCTCCTCAGGATTCACAACCTTACAATCGACAGAAATGTCCTTGCTGTAACTCCTTAACAGGTAAGAGCTTAAATATATACTTACCTGTCAATGGGTGTTTGCCAAAGAAGGCGGAGTCTGGCCTATAAAAAGGGAGGACAGACAGGACTTGTTAACCAAGTCGGAGCGAGATTGCGGTGCCTCAAGCAAACCTTTGTGTACTGTGGATACGGTTTTCGCCTTTATTTTTTCTTTGCTACTTTTTAGGTTTTTGTGTGCACCTGGATATATACTTCACTGTGGACTGTCTTTCTTATTGGCACTGTAAATAAATTACACCTTGCACGAGAGTGCTCTGCGAGTACCAGACTGAGAGTCTTGACTGTAGGTAGGGCTGGGCGATAAAACGATAACGATAATTATCGCGATATAATTTTTCTCGATAAAACGATATCAAGAGGTCGATAAATGTTCGATAATGTGTATGCACCAAAAGCGGAGCGAAACTCATTTGAACCGTGCGTCGCGCGCCACACGGAGCATTTATCCGCTCGGCTCAAAGTCCAAACGGCAGCGCAGCGCGAGCTCACTAGAGCAGACACGTTTACTCTGATCGTCTCGCTCACGAGCTCCAGTGAGAAGCGCTTGAATTCAGCGAAGAACACAAATGTCTCAGTTTAAAGGCAGATAAAACAGCGCTGACAAACAGGAGAAACACTGTGCGCAACGATCAGTCAGAATCTGAATTGATACTGAATCCATTTAGCCCACCATGGATACTGTAACGTTAGCCTAATAATATTAACTGCACCATGAAATGTGGGATATACATATTGAATTGTATTATATTATTAATGTAGACAATGTATTAAATGACAAATGGAATATAATTACAGTATTTAATAATGTATTTAACTATTAGGCTACTGTTTTTCATACAAATACCATATTAGAAACCATAAAGTTACATTTTGCCATGCTAGTGAGGGCTATAGGCTATTTCTGGTTTTATCTGTGGTTATCATGATCTAAATGCTTGATACTGGATGACCAATGGTTCATTTTAATAAAACTCAAACAGTCAGAATATTACATTTTACCAAATAAAAATTTGGTCGTTAATTTTTTTTTTTTAAAACAGAAAATTGTTTACTGGTTTTGTTAATGGACATCAATTTAACATAGTAGTAGTATTAGTTTGAGTTAGGATGCAGATTTACTGTCAACTCACTGTCAAATATGCATTTTCAGACAAAACATGAATATTAATATTGCAGCTGCACTGCAAACTGTGCTGAAGAAATATTTTTCTATTCAGATATTTATTTTGTTAAGGAAAAATGAAAAATGTTTGAATGTTCTACCTCAGATTTGTGAAATGTTCTCCTGTTTGGCAAGTGTTTGTCATGATATGTTCTGACAATAAAGAGTAGCCTAGTTTAAAACCACAATTAACGCTCTGGGGCCGTATTCACAAAGAATTTTAAGGCTAAAAGTAGCTCCTAACTGGCGAATTTAGGAGCAACTCTTAAAATTAATGGGCGTGTCACTCCTAACTTTAGGACTCCTAATTTTTTTCACTAAGAGTAATTCACTAAGCATTTTAGCCCTAAAAGTAGCACCTAAGTCTGGGACAGCTTAAAAGAAGTCGAGAGGACTCCTAACTCACTAAGACCTATTCACAAAGGATTGTAGCGGACACCACCACCTCTCGCAGTTGCTGCGAATGCTGCGAATGCATTGATCTGCAAACAAATTCTATCCCATGTGTTTTGCTTGATATCCCAGTGCCGAATTTCCAATTTATGAATTTTTTTCAGCACCAACTGAGCCAGCAGCAGTAATGGTGTGTTCACACCGAACACGAGTTTAATTATTTGCGCGAGTAGATTACATACAAAGTCAATTCAAAGACGCCAATAGACGCATCATTCGCGCCGGGCGTTGCGAATGACGCGAATTGGGCGACGCGTTTGCCGCGAATGTCTTCCGTGCAGGTTAAAAAATGTGAACTCGAGCGAATGTTCAAGCGTCTAACTAGACGCGTATTTGACGCTCTATTCGCGTTCGGTGTGAACACACCATAACTGATCCTGCGTTATGGGCTTTCTTTTCCGTTTTGGTGAGTTCATATAATCCACCGTCATTCAACTATTACATTACTTCAATAGGAGCAACATTTCCTTGCTTTAAGTAGTCTATTTAGGCTAATAGAATGTCAATTAATGTGTTAATGCAAAGTGTTAATGCAAGTGTCGTTTTTCATTATTAGGCAAGTGGCGGTTTTCATTAGGGTATTAGGCTACCTTGATTTAATTTAATTTAATTCATGACTTTTTTTTCTCTCTCTCCTGCCTTTTTAGAATTACACTTCACTGGGGCCTGCAAAAACATGATATGCATTTCGATGACATTACTATTATTATTTTGTGTAGGACACAGACATATTTAGATGTCGTAATTCCATGATTTGTTGCGTCTGTGTTATGATCCGCATGATCGCCCTTTCATCTAACAACCAATCACCGTGATCATTGCGAGGAAGCTCGTGCATTAAAATTGACGTCATCCATAGCAACGAAGACTCACTCTTAGTTTAGGAGTTGTCATTTTTCCTTACTAAGAGTAGGTCTGAAAGGCGTTGTTAATAACTTTTAAGAGAAAACTCCTAGCTAAAATATTTTAGTGTGATTTAGGAGTACTCCTAGTGGTAAGATAAAATTATTTGTGAATACGGCCCCTGGTTTCTACAACTTTCACTTAGGAGCAAAAATCTGCCTTTAAACTTGAAAGAAATAAAAATTTGACATTTATGGTGATAATTATCGATATCGACTGATATAAAAAAAATATTGTGATATTTTTTTTGGCCATATCGCCCAGCCCTAACTGTAGGGATGGTGTTCTTGGGGTCATAGTCAGCATTTCTCTCCCTCCAAACACGGCGAGTTGAGTTGATGAGTGACTGTGGTCCCAAATTTGCCCATTGGGACATTTGACATTGACCTCTGTCCATCATGGCCTCCTAGTCATCTCCATATACTCATTGGATTCATCACTGTGTAACATTATCACATTAATGTAAAGGTTTGAGATATTACCTTTTATGGTGTCATAGAACGTATTACAGGGGTTATGAATAATATTCATGTATGATGAATGATGGATGTCATGTATATGGTATATGGTATAATGTATTCCTGTTGAATATACTAAGTGTCTAATGTGTATTTCGCTAATAATGGTGGATATCCCTTTAAGGTTTCTGACGCCCTTGATTATGGGACAAGGCGCACCTAAGGTTATTTTAATGGTGGTGAGGTGTGTTAGGGGAGAGAGGCACTCAATACTCAAAGGAGCACCTGTTTGTGGGAAAACACTGTTGAGGCGCTTGAGCAAAGCATGATATCAACACTGCAACAGTTTGAGGGCAAATTAGTGGAGTGTTTAAAGAGACGAGATGAAATGTGGAAAGCGGAACATGAAAGGCTTAAACGAGCCAGCCTTGTTGCTCTCTCTAGGCTTCTGCCACACACAAGTGCTACTATTCATCCACCTCATACTTGTTCTACTCCTGTTCAAGTTTCCTCCAGTGTTTTCCCACAAACAGGTGCTCCTTTGAGTATGGGAGTACAGGTTATGAGCCCATCGGTCAGCAGAATCACTCCCCCTGTGCTCAACAACATGACAACACCTGACCTGGCGGCTAGTTCTGACAGTACAGTTCAGTCCTTGAATCCTAATGCTCAAAATCACATTCCATGGCAACCAGTTCCTAGTGGGGTAGGTGCCCAGCTTCAGACAACTTTCACAAAAGCATTTTCCCAGCCACCTATACAGCCTTTTGTATCAAGCGCCAACCTTTCATCTCCTCTGGGTGCGTCATGTAGTCAAGACACCAGACCTCCTGTGGTTTATTCCAGGCCGGCTATTCAGATGGAGTTTCCTTCATTCAGTGGGTCCAGGGAAGTGGCCGATGTTCTTAACTTTGTTGATCGTTGCGAAACGTTTTTTGCAGTACGGCCATTGTCTGATGCAGAGCTGATAGGTGCCCTGTCTAACACTCTTAAAGGGCCTGTACATAGCTGGTGGATGGGGGCGAAAAACAATGTGCATAACTGGTCAGAGTTTAAAAATGCCTTTAATGATGCCTTCCTCCCGCCGGATTATCTCACCGAGGTAGAAGAAAAACTCCAGGACATGGTACAGTTGCCAGATCAGTGTCTGAGAGATTTTGCATATGATTATCATGCTCTTTGTTTGCGGTGGAAGCCAGATATAACAGAGACCGAGTTGGTTCGCAAGATCCTTAATAATTGCAATCCTCGAATAGCTGGGTGCTTCCGGGGTACTGTCACAAATGTGGACTAGTTGGTTCAGACTGGCACCTTGGTGGAGAAAGACTGCACCTCGTCTAGAGAAACTGGGGAAAGGTGGACCAGCAGAAGGCCAAAGAGAAGGGTTTAAAGAATATCCAGGACAAGGGGCCTGCTAAGGAGGCTAAGAAACACAGTAGTACAGCTGGGACGGAAGTCTCCAATGGAGCTCCTCTATGTCCCAGTAGGGGTGAGGGGAAAGCAGTGCCATGCTGTGTTCTGGATGCACATACTCACTTATGTGGGAAAGTCTTTGGCTGGAGTTGGCTCACGAAGGGGAGCGATTGACACCGACTGACAACCAAAGTTTTGCCTTGGCCGATGGGAAGACCTATGGTGCGGTGGGGAAAACCCAGATGGTGTACATATGGCATGAGGTGATATGGTCAATGGAGATGTTCATTATGGCTGACAACCACCTGGCTTTCCCTATCATCCTTGGTTTGGACTTCCTCAGAAAAACTGCTACCATCATTAATATGGGAGACCAGACCTATGGGGTGAAAGGACCCAGAGGCTATATTTTCCATTCTTTTCTGTCTCACCCGCTGGAGCGAACATTGAAGCAGGAGGTTGAAGGTTGTTCCAATGCTAGCCTGTATGTAGCTGTTCCTTACTGGAGGTCTTTGGATCCATTGCCATCATCAGGAATGGTGTCTCCTGTTTTTCTAGACCACCCTTCAGAGGTCAGGGAACTATTCCAGGCCTGGCCAAGAGTATGCTCTGGGACATTGGGTAAGACAAGGGTTGAAGAGCATCGGATCTTCACCACTGACGAGGTGCCTGTCCGCTGCAGGGCATACAGGGTTTCACCCTTTAAGCGGCAGGTCATCGCTGACCATGTGGAACAGATGCTCAAGGATGACATTATTTAGCCGTCACAGTCTCCTTGGGGTGCTCCGGTGGTCTTAGTTAAGAAGTCAGATGAGTCCATTCGATTTTGTGTGGATTTTAGACGGCTTAATGCAAAAACCCATCCAGATGCCTACCCCATGCCTATCATCCATGAATTACTGGAGTCTATGCATGGTGCTGCATTCTTCAGCACTCTCGACCTGAAGTCTGGATATTGGCAGGTCGCCATGTCCGAAGATAGTAAGGCCAAGACGGCCGTGATAACGACCATGGGTCTCTATCAGTTCCGGTGTATGCCTTTTGGGCTCAGGAATGCCGGAGCCACATTCCAGCGATTGATGGAGAAAGTCCTAGGGGAGCTTAGAGGGAGATTCTGCAGTGTGTACATAGACGATGTTATAGTCTTTTCACCCACGCATGTACGAAATCTTCGGGATCTGCACGCTGTCCTAGGGAAGCTCAATAAGGCTGAAGAATCTCAAGAAGTGTGCCTTGTTTCAACAGGAGCTGAGGTTCTTGGGCCACGTAGTCTCGGACAAGGGCGTGCAGGTGGATCCAGAAAAGACACGTGCAGTAATGGCGTATCCCAAGCCCACTAACATCAAGACCCTCCAGCGGTTCTTAGGCCTTGTTGGGTGGTACCAAAAATTTATCGATCATTTTGGAGACCTGAAGAGGAAAACCGTGGAATGGGTCTGGTCAGAAGAATGTCAGCAGAGTTTTGACCAGTTGAAGAGGGAGCTGGTGGACGCACCTATCCTCATGCAACCTGATATGTCTATCCCATTTGAAATCCACACCAACGCCAGTGATGTGGGATTGGGGGCTGTGCTGGTGCAGAAAACACTGGAAGGGGAGAAGGTGATCGCCTATGCATCCAGGGGAGTGCGGGGAGCAGAGTGCAATTACTCCACGTCTGAAAAGGAGTGTCTTGCAGTTGTTTGGGCAGTTGAAAAGTGGAGGCACTATCTTGAGGGGATTGAGTTCATTGTATATACTGATCATGCTGCCTTGACCTGGGCCTTCAACTGTCCAAAAACCTCCTCTCGCCTGACCCGCTGGATCCTGCGGCTCCAACAGTTTCAGTTTAGAGTCCAATACAGGAAAGGACTCCATAACATCGTGCCTGATGCTTTGTCCCGAGCGGTTATACCTCCTTCATCTGCTGCCGTCTATGCTGCAGCGAAGGCTTATGCTTCTTCTGATCTGCTTTCCTCCCTGTTTGAAATAAGGGAAGCCCAAGAGGAAGATTCAGAGGTCACTAACCTAGCCAAAGGGGCGGACGATCTTAGTATGCGTGACCGGATAGGCTTCACCAAACTACAAGGCCTCCTGTATTGACGGTCTCCTGTGAAGGACACAGGGGACAAATATCAACTGGTCGTTCCGAAGTCTCTTGTACCTGTTTTTTTTGGCCTATTTTCACGATCATCCTCTGAGCGGACATCTGGGCAGGTTGAAAACGCTTCTGAGGATCCTTGAGGTAGCCTGGTGGCCTTCTATTCGAAAGGATGTTTGGTATGAAAGGTGAGATATTAACTTTTATGGTGTCATAGAACGTATTACATGGGTTATGAATAATGTTCATGTATGATGAATGATGGATGTCATGTATATGGTTCATGGTATAATGTATTCCTGTTGAATATACTAAGTGTCTAATGTGTATTTCGGTAATAATGGTGGATATCCCTTTAAGGTTTCTGACACCCTTGATTATGGGACAAGGCGCACCTAAGCTTATTTTAATGGTGGTGAGGTGTGTTAGGGGAGAGAGGCACGCCAGTTTTGTTTACTGCAGCGTTACAGAGGTAAAGCTTGGTTTCCTTAGGGTTTGAGAGTTTTTTCAACCGATACGTCAAGAGATGGCTTTAATGGGACAAAAAATATTTTAACCACCTGGACTGTTTACTCGGGTGCGCGTTTCCAGCAAGAGGACGTGCTTGATCCCAAGTTTGAGAACTGTGTGAGTTGACATTGCCCGAAGATCTACAGAGCTGGTGAGATCTGACTCATTCTTTTTTTTATAGGAGTGGAACACCAGAGACTTAACGCTCTATATTTTTTCCTTGTTGTGGATTACGTTTTTTGTCACAGAGCCAACATAGGATTATTTCTCGCGAACTGACTGTATCTTGATTGGAAAGACTGTAGCGCGATCTTGGGCCAGCCTGAAAATCTTTTCGGGTAAAGTTTATGGACTGGGACAGAAGAGTGGGGAAAGTGTGGGGTTATACGCACAGAATAATTTTTTTTCATAATATACGGCGCTCAGCGCGTCATGTAAATGAACGGGTTGATATGTTTTTTTTTTTCTTTGAATGATCTTCAGCGCCGTCTGAAGATTTGTTTTGGTATGGTGTGTGTCATTAACTTCCATGCATTTGTGCTTGAGCAGTGTTATTTGAAGAAAACATTAAGAATGTGTTACGATTGAAGTGTATGATTTTTCTGATTATTGATTTCATTCTAAAAGTTCCCCTTGTGTGTTTATAGTGACACATCTGTTGACAACAAAGAAAATTGAAGGGCAGAGTGTTACAACTGTCTCCTCTCCACCAGTAAGCTAGTGTGTGTGTGTGTGTGTGTGTGTGTGTGTGTGTGTGTGTGTGTGTGTGTGTGTGTGTGTGTGTGTGTGTGTGTGTGTGTGTGTGTTCTGGCGCAGTATGGCTGCCGTCGCATCATCCAGGTGGAGCTACACATTAATGGTGGTTGAGGAGATTCCCTCTTCTATGTAAAGCACTTTGAGTACCAAGAAAAGTGCTGTATAAATGTAACAAATTACTTATTACTAGTAATTACTTACAAATTACTAGGATCGATTGCTCCTGTCTGCCTCGCTGCCTGCTGTTGTGTGTGAGTGTGTTTGCTCCGAGGCTGTTAGCTCCGTCTAAGCCTCGCATTTCTTTCTGTTTTGAACCATCGTTTACTATCATTTCTAGTTGTTTATACTACTAATTACAGTTTACCTAACATCGCTAGCTTCCGTTATTGTTAGCACAACACGCTAGTATCTCGCTAGCCTGTTAAGGCGCCACCCGTGCGCTCAGTTATTTATTTATTTTTCTCGTGCGTGCCCGCGCATCTGAGTTCATAAAAAGCCCAGGTGAGTAAGAATCAGTCAACAAACACGGTGAGTAATGTCTTGTCCTGTTATTGTCACTTGCACATCATGCCATATGTTTACCATAGCCTTCCCCGTCGGCATAGGGTTTATATGTGATAAATGCAAGGAGACAGTCAGGCTGACGGAGAAGATTTCAGAATTAGAGACACGCATCCAAACTTTAATTGAGGATAGTAAGTGTGCTCGAGCTTTAGATACTACTTTGGATGCGCCTAGCATAGTGAACCATTTACATGATTCGGTTCCGGCTGAGTTATTGCCTGTGCAGCCAGGCAGATGGGTGACGGTGAGAAATCGCTCTAGTCGCGGATCAAAAAACCACTCTTCTGTTCCGGTTACCATAACAAATCGATTTGCCCCTCTCAGTGAAACACCCACTGAGAATGCTGTTGATTGTGCCCTGGTAATTGGCGATTCTATTACACGGAACGTGAAAATAGAGACACCAGCCACCATAGTCACATGTTTGCCGGGAGCCAGAGCGCCTGACATCAAATCAAATTTAAAAGTGCTGGCTAATGCTAATCGTAAATTCTCTAAGATTGTTATTCACGTCGGCACTAATGATGTTCGACTTCGCCAGTCGGAGATCACCAAAATTAATATTAAAGAGGTGTTTGAACTCGCAAGTACGATGTCAGGCACTGTAATCTGCTCTGGCCCCCTTCCTGTTCGAAGGAGTGATGAGATAGTTAGTAGATTGTGTTCACTCAATGGCTGGTTGTCTAATTGGTGTCCGCAACATAATATAGAATTCATAGACAATTGGAAAAGTTTTTGGGGCAAGCCTGACCTGTTGAAAAGAGATGGTATTCATCCCACCTGGGATGGTGCTGCTCTTCTCTCTAGTAATTTGGCTCATAGTCTTAGAGATAAAACATGACAATCTGGGGCTCAGGTCAGGAAGCAGACAAACTGGCTAAACCGACCGTCTGCTAGCGGCCTCACGTCACCAAGGTCAGATAAATCTCATCACATAGAGTCTCTTTCACCTAGATATCATCATATAGAGACTGTGTCTGTTCCCCGAATTTGGAAATCCAAAAAACTGCCAAACCTTTCTAAGGTTAAAAATCTAATTGATGTTCAACAAATAAAAAACAGATATAATACAGATGAGCAAACGATAAAGCTTGGGTTGCTGAATATTCGATCCCTTAATTCAAAATCGCTCATAGTTAATGATAAGATTAAAGACTATAACCTAGATGTGCTGTGTTTGACAGAAACCTGGCTAAAACCAAACGATTACATTACTTTAAATGAGTCCACTCCGCAAGATTATTGTTATAAACATGAGCCTCGTCCGAAAGGCAAAGGGGGCGGTGTTGCTGTAATTTATAGTAATATTCTGAAAACCACTAAGAAATCTAGTTTTAAATATACTTCTTTTGAAGTGTTGGTGCTTAATGTAAAAATTTATAGTGTAAACAATAAATCACGTTTGAGAATTCTGCTGGCTACTGTATACAGGCCACCAGGGCACCATAAAGATTTTATCAAAGAATTTGCTGACTTTCTATCAGAATTAGTATTGGCTGCAGATAAAGTCCTAATTGTTGGTGATTTTAATATACATGTAGATAATGAAAAAGATGCATTGGGATTGGCATTTAAAGACATTATAAACTCAATTGGAGTGAGACAACACGTGTCAGGACCTACTCATTGTCGTAATCATACTCTTGATCTAATATTATCACATGGAATAGATGTTGATGGCGTTGAAATTCTGCAGCAGAGCGACGACATCTCCGATCACTATCTAGTCTCGTGTAAATTACATTTAGCCAAGGCTGCAAAGCCGACTCCGTGTTATAAATATGTTAGACCTATCACTTCTGCCACTAAAGATTGCTTTATCAATAATCTTCCAAATCAGTTTCATAATCTCAGCATCCCAGATAGCTTAGAAGAACTTGATATTGCAACAGAAACTTTTAACTCTCTCTTTTCCAGCACTTTAGACACAGTTGCTCCGCTGCGCTTAAAGAAGATCAAAGAAAATAGTCCAACGCCGTGGTACAATGAGCACACCCGGGCCCTTAAGAGAGCAGCCAGAAAAATGGAGCGAAACTGGAAGAAAACAAAACTAGAGGTATTTCGGATTTCATGGAAGGAGAGCTCGATTGCTTACAAGAGGCCTTAAAAGATGCTAGAACTAATTATTTTTCAACCCTATTAGAAGAAAATAAACATAATCCTAGGTATTTATTTGAACAAGTGACTAAACTAACGAAAAAGAAAGCTTCAAGCCCAGAAGTTTATAAGAAACACAGCAGTAATGACTTTATGAACTTCTTCACTTATAAGATTGATAATATCAGGGACAAAATTATAACTATGCAACCGTCTACTACAGTATCGCATCAGGGAGTATATTGTAGTCTCCGTGAGGAACATTTTGATTCATTTGTTGCTATAGGAGAGGAAGAATTTTGCAAACTCATTAATTCATCTAAATCGACAACTTGTATGCTAGACCCTATACCGACTAAGCTACTGAAAGAGATGCTTCCAGAGGTCATAGATCCTCTTCTAGATATCATTAATTCATCTTTGTCATTAGGATACGTACCAAAAACCTTTAAGTTGGCTATGATTAAACCGCTTGTTAAAAAAACGCAACTTGATCCTACAGAATTAGTCAATTACAGGCCAATCTCGAATCTGCCTTTTCTGTCAAAGATACTAGAAAAAGCAGTATCCTCACAACTGTGTTCCTTTTTAGAAAGAAATAATATCTGCGAGGATTTTCAGTCCGGATTTAGACCGTACCATAGTACTGAGACTGCTCTCATTAAAGTCACAAATGATTTGCTCCTATCATCCGATCGTGGTTGTATCTCTCTATTAGTGTTACTTGATCTTAGTGCTGCATTTGATACTATCGACCACAACATTCTTTTAAATAGACTAGAAAACTATGTTGGCATTAGCGGAATTGCACTAGCATGGTTTAAATCATATTTATCTGACCGTTTTCAGTTTGTAGCAGTAAATGAAGAGATGTCTTATAGATCACAAGTTCAGTATGGCGTACCACAAGGCTCAGTACTAGGACCGCTGCTCTTCACTCTGTACATGCTACCATTAGGAGATATCATTAGGAAATATGGAATTAGCTTTCACTGTTATGCTGATGATACTCAGCTGTATATTTCTTCAAAACCTAACGAAACTTACCAATTCACAAAATTAATGGAATGCATAGCTGATATAAAAAATTGGATGACCAGTAATTTCCTATTACTAAATTCTGAAAAAACAGATATTCTAATCATTGGACAAAAAACTTCCTCACCTAATAACCTAGAATACTGTCTAACACTTGATGGCTGCTCTGTTAAGTCTTCGACGTCAGTTAGGAACCTGGGTGTGCTCTTTGATACCAATCTTTCATTTGAAAGTCACGTGTCTAGTATCTGTAAAACCGCATTTTTCCATCTTAAAAATATATCTAAATTACGTCATATGCTCTCACTGACAAATGCGGAACAATTAGTTCATGCGTTCATGACCTCAAGGCTAGATTATTGTAATGCTCTACTGGGTGGTTGCCCTGCACGCTTATTAAACAAACTACAGCTAGTTCAAAATGCAGCCGCTAGAGTTCTTACCAGAACCAGGAAGTATGACCATATTAGCCCGGTTCTGTCAACACTGCATTGGCTGCCTATTAAACATCGTATAAATTTTAAAATATTGCTGATTACTTACAAAGCACTAAATGGTTTAGCTCCCCAGTACTTGAGCGAGCTCTTAACGCATTATAGTCCTTCACGTCTATTGCGATCTCAAAATTCTGGCCAGTTGATAATACCTAGAATATCAAAATCGACTGCTGGCGGTAGATCCTTTTCCTATTTAGCACCAAAACTTTGGAACAATCTTCCTAACACGGTCCGGGAAGCAGATACAGTCTGTCAGTTTAAATCTAGACTAAAAACACATCTCTTTGGCTTAGCATACACATAACACATTATAGATTTCTATAATTCAATGTTAGGCTGCATAGATTAGATCAGCCGGAACCGGGAACACTTCCCATAATTCCTGATGTACTTTGTACATCATAAGAAGGATGGCGTCTACGCTAATATTAGTCTCTCTGTTTATCCCGAGGTTTACCGCAGACCGCCGGATCCAGGGCATATCCAGATCTGATGAAGGACCATCACATGGACACGACGACACGCATTATCAGGGCTGTGAAGGCCCATGGACACCTCACCACTCATCTCCTCACCGGCCGGATGACCCAGCCCAACCAGATGAACTGGATAATATCGTGAAAGTTCTGATCCCATCTGACTCCTGACACTATGCTGCCTAACTCATAATCATACACTGTTCATTCGTTGGCCAAAGGAGGACTGGCCCCCCGACTGAGCCTGGGTTCTCCCAAGGTTTTTTTCTCCATTCTGTCACCTGATGGAGTTTTGGTTCCTTGCCACTGTTGCCTTCGCCTTTTGGCTTGCTTAGTTGGGGACATTTAATTTTCAATTGAACAATACTATTACAACATTGTTTTCCTGTTATCTCTGTAAAGCTGCTTTGAAACAATTTGTATTGTAAAAAGCGCTATATAAATAAAGGTGACTTGACTTGACTTATTATTATTATTATTATTATTATTAACTGCCTTGAGGTCATTAACAAGCTCCTCCCGTGTAGTTCTGGGCTGATCCCTGACCTTTCTCGTGACTTTCCTCATGAGGCCAGATCTTGCATGGAGCTACAGACCGAGGGCGATTGATTTTTCATTTTGTATTGCTTCTCCTTCTCTAAAAGCTTGCTTGATGGTCTTGTAGCCCATTCCAGCCTTGTGTATACCTACAATCTGGTCCCTGACGTGTGGTCTTGCCCATGCTGGTGGAGAGGTTGGAATGGAAGACACAGATTCTGTGGAGAAGGGTCCACTGACATTATGAGTACTTTCTTGAAGTGACAGGGCTAATCTGTGTTCCACATGGAGAGGAATGAAGAGGAGGAGCTGTAACTATATATAATGAAGAGGAGGAGTTGTAACTATATAATGAACAGGAGGAGCTGTAACTATATATAATGAAGAGGAGGATCTGTAACTATATATATATATATATAAGGAAGAGGAGGAGTTGTAACTATATATAATGAAGAGGAGGAGCTGTAACTATATATAATGAAGAGATGGAGCTGTACCTATATATAAGGAAGAGCAGGAGCTGTAACTGTATATAAGGAAGAGGAGGAGCTGTAACTATATAAAATGAAGAGGAGGAGCTGTAACTATATATAATGATGAAGAGGAAGAGCTGTCCGGATTTAGACCGTACCATAGTACTGAGACTGCTCTCATTAAAGTCACAAATGATTTGCTCCTATCATCCGATCGTGGTTGTATCTCTCTATTAGTGTTACTTGATCTTAGTGCTGCATTTGATACTATCGACCACAACATTCTTTTAAATAGACTAGAAAACTATGTTGGCATTAGCGGAATTGCACTAGCATGGTTTAAATCATATTTATCTGACCGTTTTCAGTTTGTAGCAGTAAATGAAGAGATGTCTTATAGATCACAAGTTCAGTATGGCGTACCACAAGGCTCAGTACTAGGACCGCTGCTCTTCACTCTGTACATGCTACCATTAGGAGATATCATTAGGAAATATGGAATTAGCTTTCACTGTTATGCTGATGATACTCAGCTGTATATTTCTTCAAAACCTAACGAAACTTACCAATTCACAAAATTAACGGAATGCATAGCTGATATAAAAAATTGGATGACCAGTAATTTCCTATTACTAAATTCTGAAAAAACAGATATTCTAATCATTGGACAAAAAACTTCCTCACCTAATAACCTAGAATACTGTCTAACACTTGATGGCTGCTCTGTTAAGTCTTCGACGTCAGTTAGGAACCTGGGTGTGCTCTTTGATACCAATCTTTCATTTGAAAGTCACGTGTCTAGTATCTGTAAAACCGCATTTTTCCATCTTAAAAATATATCTAAATTACGTCATATGCTCTCACTGACAAATGCGGAACAATTAGTTCATGCGTTCATGACCTCAAGGCTAGATTATTGTAATGCTCTACTGGGTGGTTGCCCTGCACGCTTATTAAACAAACTACAGCTAGTTCAAAATGCAGCCGCTAGAGTTCTTACCAGAACCAGGAAGTATGACCATATTAGCCCGGTTCTGTCAACACTGCATTGGCTGCCTATTAAACATCGTATAAATTTTAAAATATTGCTGATTACTTACAAAGCACTAAATGGTTTAGCTCCCCAGTACTTGAGCGAGCTCTTAACGCATTATAGTCCTTCACGTCTATTGCGATCTCAAAATTCTGGCCAGTTGATAATACCTAGAATATCAAAATCGACTGCTGGCGGTAGATCCTTTTCCTATTTAGCACCAAAACTTTGGAACAATCTTCCTAACACGGTCCGGGAAGCAGATACAGTCTGTCAGTTTAAATCTAGACTAAAAACACATCTCTTTGGCTTAGCATACACATAACACATTATAGATTTCTATAATTCAATGTTAGGCTGCATAGATTAGATCAGCCGGAACCGGGAACACTTCCCATAATTCCTGATGTACTTTGTACATCATAAGAAGGATGGCGTCTACGCTAATATTAGTCTCTCTGTTTATCCCGAGGTTTACCGCAGACCGCCGGATCCAGGGCATATCCAGATCTGATGAAGGACCATCACATGGACACGACGACACGCATTATCAGGGCTGTGAAGGCCCATGGACACCTCACCACTCATCTCCTCACCGGCCGGATGACCCAGCCCAACCAGATGAACTGGATAATATCGTGAAAGTTCTGATCCCATCTGACTCCTGACACTATGCTGCCTAACTCATAATCATACACTGTTCATTCGTTGGCCAAAGGAGGACTGGCCCCCCGACTGAGCCTGGGTTCTCCCAAGGTTTTTTTCTCCATTCTGTCACCTGATGGAGTTTTGGTTCCTTGCCACTGTTGCCTTCGCCTTTTGGCTTGCTTAGTTGGGGACATTTAATTTTCAATTGAACAATACTATTACAACATTGTTTTCCTGTTATCTCTGTAAAGCTGCTTTGAAACAATTTGTATTGTAAAAAGCGCTATATAAATAAAGGTGACTTGACTTGACTTATTATTATTATTATTATTATTATTATTAACTGCCTTGAGGTCATTAACAAGCTCCTCCCGTGTAGTTCTGGGCTGATCCCTGACCTTTCTCGTGACTTTCCTCATGAGGCCAGATCTTGCATGGAGCTACAGACCGAGGGCGATTGATTTTTCATTTTGTATTGCTTCTCCTTCTCTAAAAGCTTGCTTGATGGTCTTGTAGCCCATTCCAGCCTTGTGTATACCTACAATCTGGTCCCTGACGTGTGGTCTTGCCCATGCTGGTGGAGAGGTTGGAATGGAAGACACAGATTCTGTGGAGAAGGGTCCACTGACATTATGAGTACTTTCTTGAAGTGACAGGGCTAATCTGTGTTCCACATGGAGAGGAATGAAGAGGAGGAGCTGTAACTATATATAATGAAGAGGAGGAGTTGTAACTATATAATGAACAGGAGGAGCTGTAACTATATATAATGAAGAGGAGGATCTGTAACTATATATATATATATATAAGGAAGAGGAGGAGTTGTAACTATATATAATGAAGAGGAGGAGCTGTAACTATATATAATGAAGAGATGGAGCTGTACCTATATATAAGGAAGAGCAGGAGCTGTAACTGTATATAAGGAAGAGGAGGAGCTGTAACTATATAAAATGAAGAGGAGGAGCTGTAACTATATATAATGATGAAGAGGAAGAGCTGTAACTATATATAAGGAAGAGGAGGAGCTGTAACTATATATAATGAAGAGGAGGAGCTGTAACTATATATAATGAAGAGGAGGAGCTGTATATAAGGAAGAGGAGGAGCTGTAACTATATATAAGGAAGAGGAGGAGCTGTAACTATACATAAGGAAGAGGAGGAGCTGTAACTCTATATAATGAAGAGGAAGAGCAGTAACTATATATAATGAAGAGGATGAGCTGTAACTATATATAAGGAAGAGGAGGAGCTGTAACTATATATAATGAAGAGGAGGAGCTGTAACTATATATAATGAAGAGAAGGAGCTGTAACTATATTTAATGAAGAGGAGCTGTAACTGTATATAATGAAGAGGAGGAGCTGTAACTACATATAATGAAGAGGAGGAGCTGTAACTATATATAAGGAAGAAGAGGAGCTGTAACTATAGAAGGAAGAGGAGGAGCTGTAACTATATATAAGGAAGAGGAGGAGCTGTAACTATATATATAATGAAGAGGAGGAGTTGTCTCTATATATATAATGAAGAGGAGGAGCTGTAACTAATATATAACGAGAGGAGGAGCTGTCTCTATATATAATGAAGAGGAGGAGCTGTAACTCTATATAAATGAAGAGGAGGAGCTGTAACCTATAATAAGGAAGAGGAGGAGCTGTAACTATATATAAGAAGAGAGGAGCTGTCTCTATATATAGGGCTGGGCGATATGGCCAAAAAAAAATATCACAATATTTTTTTTATATCAGTCGATATCAATAATTATCACGATAAATGTCACATTTTTATTTCTTTCAAGTTTAAAGGCAGATTTTTGCTCCTAAGTGAAAGTTGTAGAAACCAGAGCGTTAATTGTGGTTTTAAACTAGGCCCTACTCTTTATTGTCAGAACATATCATGACAAACACTTTCCAAACGGGTGAACATTTCACAAATCTGAGGTAGAACATTCAAACATTTGTAATTTTTCCTTTACAAAATAAATATCTGAATAGAAAAATATTTCTTCAGCACAGTTGGCACTGCAGTGCAGGCTGCAATATTAATATTACGTTTTGTCTCAAAATGCATATTTGACAGTGAGTTGACAGTAAATCTGCATCCTAACTCAAACTAATACTACTAAGTTACTATGTTAAATGTATGTTCATTTAACAAAACCAGT
Source organism: Chrosomus eos (assembly GCA_036326025.1). Classification (NCBI taxonomy): domain Eukaryota; kingdom Metazoa; phylum Chordata; class Actinopteri; order Cypriniformes; family Leuciscidae; genus Chrosomus; species Chrosomus eos. The sequence continues at coordinate 768,249 of JAZAVI010000011.1, read as the reverse complement.
AACATCTGTTTATTAAAAAATTAACGACCACATTTTTTTTTGGTAAAATGTAATATTCTGACTGTTTGAGTTTTATTAAAATGAACCATTGGTCATCCAGTATCATGCATTTAGATCATGATAACCACAGATAAAACCAGGCATAGCCCATATATAACTTAGCACCTCACTAGCATGGCAAAATGTAACTTTATGGTTTCTATGGTTTTTGTATGAAAAACAGTAGCCTAATAGTTAAATACATTATTAAATACTGTAATTATATTCCATTAGTCATTTAATACATTGTCTACATTAATAATATAATACAATTCAATATGTATATCCCACATTTCGTGGTGCAGTTAATATTACTAGGCTTACGTTACAGTAAATCCATGGTAGGCTAAATGGATATTAATTCAGATTTTTACTGTATCGTTGCGCACAGTGTTTCTCCTGTTTGTCAGCGCTGACATTTGTGAGACATTTGTGTTCTTCGCTGAACTCAAGCGCTTCTCACTGGAGCTTGTGAGCGAGACGATCAGAGTAAACGCGTCTGCTCTAGTGAGACTATGGACTATGGACTTTGAGCCGAGCGGATAAATGCTCCGTGTGGCGCGCGCCGTTCAAATAAGTTTCGTTCCGCTTTTGGCGCATACACATTATCGAACATTTATCGACCTCTTGATATCGTTTTATCGAGAAAAATTATATCGCGATAATTATCGCTATCGTTTTATCGCCCAGCCCTATCTATATATAATGAAGAGGAGGAGCTGTCTCTATATATAATGAAGAGGAGGAGCTGTAACTCTATATAAGGAAGAGGAGGAGCTGTAACTATATATAATGAAGAGGAGGAGCTGTAACTATATATAATGAGGAGGGGGAGCTGTAACTATATATAATGAAGAGGAGGAGTTGTCTCTATATATAATGAAGAGGAGGAGCTGTCTCTATATATAATGAAGAGGAGGAGCTGTAACTATATAATGAAGAGGAGGAGCTGTAACTATATATAATGAAGAGGAGGAACTGTAACTATATTTAAGGAAGAGGAGGAGCTGTAACTATATATAATGAAGAGGAAGAGCTGTAACTATATATAATGAAGAGGAGGAGCTGTAACTCTATATAAGGAAGAGGAGGAGCTGTAACTATATATAAGGAAGATATAATGAAGAGGAAGACTGACAGAAACAGAAATGTCTGATAAGTGCGATCTGTGTCTGCTGGGACTGATCATTCTCTCTTCACTTCTCACAGGTAAAGAAATCTGTATTTTCTCTAAAGACATTTAGTGGAATTAGTCTGGAAAGAGTTCATTTGAACATGCTCAGTTTATTCTTGCACACATTCACGTTGTGATCTCAGAGTTATTGATACACACAGATCATACTGTATTATTCCTGATACTGGACATAGTGTCACTCAAACATCTGATGATGAAGAATGATCTTCATATTAAGAGTGTGTCAGTGATCTGAACAGCTCTCTGATAAACACTAATAGTTTATTCTGGAGAGTAATATATATATATATATATATATATATATATATATATATATATATATATATATATATATATATATATATATATATATATATATATATATATATATATATATATATCAATCACTAATATATAATATATATCATAATGATCACTGAGATATACTGTATTTCAGGCACCAGTGGAGTGAGTAAGTTCATCAGTTCTGGTGTAAATGTCTCTCTGTCCTGTAATAAAGCTCTTTCTGACTGCAAATCAACTACATGGATCTACTATAACAGATTCAGACTCTCAGGGACAGTTGAACTGATTACTGGAGGGATAAATATAGACACAGAGAGACATGAGAGACTGAGTCTGGAGTCTGACTGCTCTCTGAACATCAAGAACGTCACAGTAGAAGATTATGGAATATACACCTGCAGACAATCTGTGAATGGAGAACAAGGACCTGAGGAACATGCTTTTCTTCATGTTCTTCATGGTAAGTTTATGATTATGTGGTCAATTTAAAAAGGGCAGATTCTCCCTTTAAACTCAGATGATGATTGAAGAGTCTGTGATTTGTGTCTTGTGTTCAGTTTTAGTGTCTCCATCATCATCATCATCTTCATCGTCAACATCATCATTGTCATCTTCATCATCATCTTCATCCTCACAGACTGAGATCAGGCCAGGCCGCTCTGTGACTCTCTCCTGTCAGTTTTACTTACATACTAAATACACCTGTGATGATTGGGTTCGTTCTGAGGGATTTGAGCTGTTGTGGGTGAATCAGACTGGTGTTGATCTGAAGACAGACTCCAGATATCAGATATTATCATCATCAGATCAATATCGCTGTATCATCACTCTGACTACAACACTCCTGAATGAAGATAACAACAGAGAGTGGAGATGTCAGCTAACTCACAGAAATCAACCGAAGACCTCAGTCACATACACTGTCAAGTATTCAGGTGAGAAAACACTCTTTTCTGGCAGATTTGTGAAAACTTTCACAGATTGGCTCTACTCTTTCTGATGTGTTGGAGAGGAAAGTTCACTGCTAGGCTCTAGCTCTACTTGTTAGCAGTATACACTCCTGGGTGTCGGTCAGGACACAAAGAATAAGGAGACTGGTGCTTCTTTCCAAAGTGTATTGAATATTAGTCTAAAATAACAAAAGACAGATTACATTAGTAGAAGTATAAAGGTGTACATTAACAGATGAATCAGTCCCATCTGTATACAGAATACCAACATATTCAGTATCACCTCTAAATAACAGTTAAAGCTCAAAATATGGATAGGATGGGTAATGGAAGACAATATAAACTATTAGTTTGGTCACAAAATTGACTTGGGCATTAATATATATTACTAATGAATCCAGATGCATAAACAAATAACCTAAATTCCCGAATTGGAATAAACAAAGGGAAATACTACTTGATAATACTTCCACAGAATAATTAGTTAACATATTACAGACATATACAACGTAAAGTGTCACATTTGACTATATTTTGCAGAAATCACGTTACACATCTGGTTTATCTGTCAAACGTTCGCACATGAATCGGTACATGTCCGGGCATGCACATGTAAATACACAAGTTTCAATAATACACTTAAAACACGGTGAAAACACAGAGAAATCAGAGAAAACTTACTTTATGGTCATGTACTAATACTTTTTACACCAAATGCCAAACGAACATCCGAATAACAGGCAGGAAGAAACTTCTAGATGCCCAGCTGCCGTTCTTCTCCGTAATCTATATTGACGCAGCAGGCAGCAAAACAAAACAATAATGCCTCCTACTGAAAGCAACGGGTATCGCACTCTAAAATAAACATCAAAATAAAAGTCCCACAATAGAAGTCTTCTTTCCCTGAGAGCCTTTTATACAGCCGCCCCCAAAGGTGCTAGGCAACTTTGCTCCTACTAAAAGGCGACTTAACTTAAGGCGAGTTTCCAGGACGGTTTCCGTCATCTGGCAGAGCTGGGAGGATCACCAGACGTGCTACTGGTCGAGTGTGCACTTGCCCCTTTATTTCTATATCAGCAGACCTGACATGTCCATCCGGACTGCGGTGTGTCTTGATGACATGTCCAACAGGCCAGAGGGCCCTAGGCATCTGTGGATCTACAACCATGACAACCATTTTCTCAGTTAAGTCTGGGGGAGAGGACTGCCACTTTTGCCGGGTCTGAAGGCCTGGAAGGTAGTTTCGGATGAATCTGGACCAGAAGTTGTCTGATAGAACTTGTGAATGCCTCCAGTGTCTGCGACTCATCAATTCAGACCATGAGCAAACTTTTGGGTGTTACTGGGTCCATGTCTGCAACATCAGAGGACACGTACCCTAAGGGCTTTGAATTAAGAATAGCCTCCACCTCTAGGAGGACTGTCCGTAGGACTTCTTCAGGAACTGATTGAGCTCCCACGGTCGTGTAAAGGGCTGACTTTACAGATCGTACTTCTCTTTCCCACACTCCTCCGAAATGTGGGGCTGCTGGAGGGTTGAAGTGAAATTGGATCCTTTGACGAGCAAGCTGTTTCTGTAACTCAGGAGCCATTTCAGCAAAGGCTTCTCTGAGCTCTCTTTCACCCCCTTTGAAGTTTGTTCCCTGGTCTGACCACAGTTCCGCAGGTGTTCCCCGCCGGGCAACAAACCTCCTAAGGGCCATCAGGAAGGAATCAGCATTCATGGTACTGAGGAGGTCCAAGTGCACTGCTCTAGTGGTTAGACACTTGAAGATTATCCCCCAACGTTTCTCTGTGCGTCTCCCAATCTTAATAAGCATTGGCCCAAAGCAGTCTACTCCACATGAGTAAAAAGCAGGTTTGTGGAGACGGGCAGAAGGCAAGTCTGCCATTTTCGGAATAGTTGGTTTTGCCCTCCAACGCTGACAGTCTAGACACCCATGCTGGTGCCGACGAATGGCTTCACGTCCACGGATAATCCAATAATAACGCTGGATTTCGGCAAACACTCGCTCAGGTCCGGGATGATGCAGCTTGCAATCATAATGCTTAATCAGTAGCCGGGTAACTGGGTGATGAGCGTCCAACACAATGGGGTGTAAGGTAGATTCTTCAATGGACTCTGCTCTCCTTAATCGACCTCCCACTCGGATTAAACCATTAAATCTGTCCAGTTCAGGAGCTAAGGTAAGAAGGCGACTGTCTGAGGACACTGGTTTCCCAGTAACTAAACGCTGATAATCATTGGGGAAAGACTCTTGCTGAATTCGCTTGAGAATAAGGATCTCAGCCTGACGATAACCATCTACATCGGGAAAGGATTCAGAAGTAGGGTTTACCGGAATTTCCTTAGCAGTGGCATCCACGAGATCCTGCCAAGTATTGTGGTTCCAGACATCCGGGATGATTGATTGGGGTGGCACTGCAGTGGCGCCGCAGAAGACAGACTTACGTAGCTCTGTGTGGTCATCTTTCAGGTCTGTACTAGGCAATACTGGCCAGGTAGCTGGATCCTGAAGTAAGAAGGGAGGACCTTGAGACCATCTGTTTATCTCTGTAAGGACATTCAGAGGTTTTCCTCTAGTGAGGTCGTCGGCAGGATTGCTGGCTGAATCCACATAACGCCATGAACATGAACACTTCTCGGTTAGCTCTTGGATTTCGGCGACTCTAGTGCCAACAAAGACTTTGTAGTGGCAGGATTCAGAGTTCAGCCAGGTAAGGACTGTAGAGGAGTCCGTCCACAACACTGTGGTCTCTATTTGCAAGGTCAGTTCCTTCTTGAGCAATCTAGCTAACTGAGCGGCCACAAGAGCTCCACAAAGCTCCAATCGAGGAATGGAAAGAGAACGTTTGGGGGCCACTCGGGATCGAGCCACCACAAAAGACAGGTACACTTGGCCTCTCTTGTCAGTGGTCCTCAAGTATGCCACAGCTCCATATGCCTGCTCTGAGGCATCTGAAAATATGTGGACTTCATACGTGACACCATCCTTTACCTCAGGAGGGACATAAGTCCTAGGGAGAGTGATGTTTGGTAGGTACTGAAGTTCATTCTCCCAGACACGCCATGACTGCAGGAGCTCAGGTGGTAGGTTCGGGTCGTCCCAACCCCGCTGTTTACTCCATAGATGCCTAATAATGATCTTCGCTCGAGTAGTGTAGGGCAAAAGAAGTCCCAAAGGGTCGTACTGAGTGGCTAGGACCTTGTAGATATTCCTGAGGGCGGGAGTCTCATATACAACAGGTCGGTACTTGTACGACAGGGTATCAGTCTGCCAGTTCCAGCTTAGGTCTAAGGTTGACTCTGGTATGTCAGACTTGTCTTGAGCCAACCAAAGTTCCAAGCTCTCAGCTTGAGCTTCTGGGGGTAAGTGACTCAGAACACTGGGAACATTGCTGGCCCATTGCCGTATCTCAAATCCAGCTTAAGAAAGCATCTCCCTCAATCTGTCGACCAAGTGCCTGGCGGCCTCAGGGGTACATAGACTCTGAAGGCAGTTGTCCACATAAAAACATTTCTCCACTGAGAACCTGATGGACTCATCGGCAATGCTGTGCTCGATCACATGGTGCTGCAGAGCATAAGTGGCACAGCACGGACTACAGGTAGTGCCGAAGGGTAACACCTGCCATTCAAAGACTTTAGGAGGCTCATCCACTTTCAGATCACGCCAAAGGAACCGCAGCAGGGGGCGATCTTCAGGAAGGAGGTGGACCTGATGGAACATTGCCCTGATGTCACCACTTACTGCAGCTGGATGCTCCCTAAATCTGATGAGTACACCAAGCAATGATGCTCCAAGGGTAGGGCCAGGCAACAGATACTGGTTAAGACTTTGGCCATGATATTGATGGGAACAGTTGAAAACAACACGGGATTTCCCATTATGACTGACAAGGTGATGGGGTATATACCAACATTCATCAGAGTCTGTCTCCTTAGTTACTTCCTGGACAGCTCCTGTCTGAATGAGCTTCTCCATCTCTGCACTATAGGTTTTTGCTTTCACTGGATCCTTTAACAAACGCTTCTCGATACTGCGCAGATTTGGCATGACTGACTCCTTAGGGGCATGCAACCGAGGCATATCCTTCTGTCGGAGCAATGGCGTCCCCCAGTTGAAGAATTCCATTCACTTCTTGGTTTCAAGTAACTTTAAAGCCTCCTGATCTTTTTTCGATCGAGTCACCACTTTCTCATCCCTGTGTGGAACAGCTTCTATTTGCCAGAGTCTTTGGACATTCTTAAAAAGCTCATCTTGTGGTGGAAGGACAGATGTCAGTAGGCATTGTTGGGAGGAGGCAGGCCGCCCCATGAACGATGCAGGGCCCTGAAGGGTCCATCCCAGGCGTGTGTGGACAGCAACAGGTCCACCTGGAGAACCTAATCTGATAGGCTCAATTGGTGTAATGAGATGTGGCTGATCTGACCCAATCAGAAGTAGGGGCTGAGCATCTTTCACCGGCAAGATGGGAAGACCGCGTAAGTGTTTATACTTCCTCTGCAGTTGTTCCACGGGATAAGTCTGCCGTGACAGATTGAGGCGATCTGCAGTGAAAGCATATTCAATCTTGTAACAGGTTTGAGGCTTATGGGATGGGGATACTTGAAATGATATAGATGACCCATGAAGAACTTCAATGTCTTGACGTACGGTGTGCAATGGGAGATCTTCAGGTGTACCCTTTATGCCCAGGGCTTTGGCAGCAGTTGGGAGCAGAATGGTTCAGAGCCGTCATCTAAAAGCGCAAAGGTGTCTAAAGTACGGTCTTCATAATGAATATGTACAGGTACAACCTTGAGCATGACACGGGTCCCAACAACAGGTTTGTCCAGGTAAAATCTGTCGGGAGAGGAACTGGTAAGGCAACTCTTCTCAGCACTGACTGTATTCTCTTGGGAGGATCTCACATTCACATTGTGAAGAGGGCGAAGGTGTTTGCCTTGACACAGGTTACAGGGCTTCTTCAGATCACACTGAGCAGCATGATGAGTCCTGGCACAGCGCCAACAACGATTATTACCTCGAATCCAGTCTTTGGCCTGGTCAGTAGTAAGTTTAGCAAATGGTTTGCACTGACTCAAATAATGCTCGGTACTATCACAGAAGGGACAGAACCGCTTCACTTTGACTGACCTGGTCGGTGCGGTCATTCCCTTCTGAGGGGACAGGGAAGTTACATTTTGAGCCACTCCAACCCCATGAAGAATGGCTACAGACCTTTTACTCTGTACAGGTCTAGACGTCTGTCGGTCCTGAAATTCTCGGGAGGAAATACATGATGGCTTCATAAGTTTTGGAGTAGTAAAATATTAGTGGTCAAAGTCATAAACTGCACAGAAATCCGTATATTTCCCAATATTGACCTCCTACATGGGTAATATGATATATTGCATAGATCAGACGAGTGTATTAAAGACTAGTATGACCCATGTAGGAGTTCAGTTTTAGGAATTATAAGACTTATGTCACTCATTGAAGCCGAAGGTTTATTTGCAGCAGCTCAACTGTGTTTCACTCTCATATAAACCAGGAATAAATGATACAGTAACATCTCTCTTCTCCACTACTGCCACTGTAAACTGTGATGATGGAACACAGACTGCATGTCATGATCAATATGAAAATATTAATGTTGTACTACGAAAACCCTGAACCACAACGCTAAAGAAAAAAAAATCTGTAAAAAAATAAATAAAAACTAAATTTATGAGAATAAAGTTGAAACATTTTGAGAATAAAGTACAAATTTAAGAGATTCCAATCAGAAGCTCAAACTCTGAGAAGAAATCAAGCCGAACTACAGCAGCAGCTCCTACACAAGGTTCATGATCACATGATCACTGTCACACATCATCAGTCTCTCGCTTCAGTGGTTTGATCCCAACACAATAACATCAGCCGATAATTACATCAACTTAGTATTAAAACCATCAATATTTGTGCATTTGAAAGTTTTTATACATGAAACATTGTATGGTTTAGAATATGCTGTCAATATATAGATATTCCACATTTCAATGTTTCTGCAAAGTTAGATAACGCATCAAATATATGTATTTTTGGTCACTGGTGATAGTCATTCTCCTCCTGACAGTTTGATATTGAATTAAGAAGATAATAGATGACAGACTCGTGCACATATTCATCATTTCTGTGATGTGAAGCTGGAGTATTATGTGATGATGATGTTGTGTATATGTAGCTAGTGGCTCAATTTTAGCGACTACACCACCCCAGGTTAACGGGGAAAACAACCCAAATATAGCACACAAATACGTTCCACCTAGAAAAGGCAAGAGGCATGGGCTTCCGTACAAAAATGTTGTATTGACGCTAAAAGTTGATCAACAATGTTTAAAATCAGTAATTCACACTGGTCATGATTGAATTGAGCAAAGTCAAGAAAATAATAAACAAAGAAATAAATAAGATTCACAATAAATATCCACAAGATTTACAATAAACCCTCACAAGATTCACAATAAACCTTTACGAGATTCATAATACACCCTCACAGGGGCTGAGGCTTCCGGACAGGAGCAGGCTGGTGTGCCGGCACCAGGTCCACCATAAGAAGCACGCCAACCCAACTTCCACCCACCAAATTCACTGCAAATAGTCAAAGGTAGTGACACGCCAATAATGAAACTGCAATAACACTCTTAGTGAAACAACCTGCAGTGAGACAGACAACCAGCCCGCTCCAGGAAGTCCTCAGCTCCTAAAGAAAAGAAAAATAATATAGATAATTAATCAACTAAATATAAGTAAACAAAAAAACAAATTATTCAAAGTCAATTTATTGACTTTAACGTAACGAAAACCAAAAAAATGAAAGACAGACAATAAACAATTACAATGACCGCTGCAGGAACACCACACAAAATGAACTGCAGTACGCCCAGAAGTTATTGCAGACAGACCGGCCAATCAGAATCAAATAAATGCACGATAAACAGGACAGGTAATTTAACAAGAAAAAAATATATAAACAAAACACATTCAAGGTCGGTCTAATTCACTTAACAGTCCAACGTGACCGACGCACAAAAAAAGAGAAAACAATATTTACCTTGACCCAAAACAACCCAAAGTAAAAATACTCTAAACACTCGCGTTCACATCAAAAAAAAAAAAACAATAAACAAATACACAGTGTATTTGCCGCGGCAGAAACTCAGACCAAATACAGAGTCAACCGCAAGTTACGCCTGGAAGTGATTTCAGGCAGACACAGTCACTCAAAATCACATAACTAGAAAACAAATCTACAAAAGAAAACAAATATAAAGAAATGCCAACTAGTAGCAAAAGAAAGCAAAATAATCCTTCAAGCCTGGCCTGCATACACATGCTTGACTTAAACGTAACGATGTGGAGAAAGCAGCAGCGTGGCTTTAAAGAGCGAGTGGCGGAGAGGGAGAGCGCGTTGTTTAATGCGATTGCTCACTTAAGCCGCATTAGCGTCCACGAAGACCTTCAAAACAGTAAACAAGAAGGATTATGACTAACAAAGTAATCGACCAGTTACCCGCCCCGGTAAAGCCATAAAGTACTATCCCAGTTTACCTACCAGAGAGTACGATCCAGTTACACTTCAACATATACCATCAGAGAAACATTTAAAAGCATTGTGGACTGCAGCAGCTGGTGTTCCGATCGGTTAAGCTGCGATGCCACACCGATAGAAGCCCTGAAGGTGCATCATACTGAAACAAATTGCCACAACCTAAGTCAGGGAAAAAAAGAAAACTTCCCACTACGCCCCAAGATGGTACCAAGCCTACCTGGGAGTAAGCAGCCACCCACGCGCACAAACCCTCAGCAACCCAGCGGCACACTCAGTCTGTAGTTACAACGGAAGGGGCGGGCTTTTAACCATGACGCACCCCAAGAGGCCTGAATGAATGGTTTATATACCCCAAATGGGAGTTTGATCATTGGCCACCTATCAAATAGTACTGACGTCACACGACTTCACATTCATGTGGCATTATGTGTTGAACTGAACTAACAGACGTGATCCACAGATCCAGCTGATACAGCATCAGAAACTGCTGGATTATTATACAAAGGTACGACACGTTCATTTATACTGACAGCTTTATAACATTAAACTATCAGTCAGTCTGTAAATGCTTCATCAATAACTGTTGATAGTGTAATAGCCTTGACTTCAGTCATGTACAGTTTCTCTTCTTCCTCTCATGTTTCCTGCAGTGATTGTGAGTATTGTTGAGATCGCAGTGTTTGCTGCTCCTACTGTGATTCTTCTTCAGATCATCTGTGCAAGAAGAGCTGGTGAGTTTTGAGCCGCACACAATCTGATGATTCACACTCATCTGATCTGAACAATCTGCAATCATGATAAAACACATACGAGAGGTCAGTCAATGCTTTTATTTTGCAGGAGGAAGGACTCGAAGCACCCGGAGGAAATAGAGATGCCTACAATATTACAATAAAACACTGATGAGTTTACAGCCAATCTGCAACTATATTTACAATAGCAAAAACTCAAAGAGGATTGTTCATTTTTTCTCAGAAAACTCTGATCACCCTGAAGAAACAGTGACACCATCAACTTTAGATTAAAATGTTTTTGCAAATAACAGGCAAGATTTTTTTCATTTTTATGGATATTTGACTACAGTCATTTTCTTGTGCTTCATATGTTAACTGCTGCAAATATAATATTAAATACAGTAATGGACAGACTCAGACTGTATAATCTGTAATGTCTGTTTATTCTTGTTTTTAGCATCTTTTTGTTCATCTTGTATGATTGATACTAATATTCTTAATAAACCTCTGCAGTTGTGTTTAATATGTCTCCTTTCCTGAGATGTTTGTTCCCCTTCATGAGCTCGTAATGTATCGTAAAATAGAATAGTAAGTGTGAGTATTAATGAGTCTTTTTGCAAGCCTACCCAGGCCGACTAAATGAAGGACCTTATCAAGGCGAGGGAGTGTCTTCTGACTGCAGTTTTATTTCTAGAAGTTAACGGCATGCAGGAACTGCTAAAATAAGGAAGTGAAACTAACAGAAATGCTCTTGTGTGCAAAATAATATCCTTATGTTCAGAGTAGATGTGTGTTAAGTAAGTGCAGTTCACAATATGCACTTCTCAGACATGTTTCACACACATGTGAGACTTTGGTACTTTCCTGTTATCCAGACCCCACGATGGCCTACTCCTAGCCCCGCCCCTAAACCTACCCGTCACTAGGATAAGACCAATCAGGGATGACTATAGTTCCGAAATGGTATAATATATACATACATATTATGGTGGGGGTCCGGATAACAGGAAAGTACCGAGACTTTTAATATTCAACAATATTATTGATCTGCCTTACTTAGGGTTGGACGATGACGCAATTTTCTTCTAGAAACAAACTTTGTAGTATTATTTTCATGTTATCACTGTGAAGCTGCTTTGATACGATCTGTATTGTAAAAAGCACTATATAAATAAAGGTGACTTGACTTGACATGTAAAGAGACTTAACTGTGGTATAGTGTCAATAAATATCAATGATTTACACACTCAGATTGTCAGGAGTGTGACAGAGCCAAAATGTGTGTTACTGTATATGGTTCATGATACTTTAACATATACACATGTAGCACCTCTCCTTTAGATTTAAGCAGGTTAGTTTATTGATAGATGTCTCTAAGTAGCCTCTTAATATTATTAACTTTATTTCAATAAACCCTTATCTCAATATTGGTGTGCTTATGAACAGACCACAAAGTCTTGTAAGTGAAATAGTTTACTCAAAATAGTTAAATTCTAATAGCAATTGAAAATAAAATACAATTGAACCCTTTAAAGCTTTACAATGGGAGGATCTTTCCTCCTTTCAAACTCAAAATCAACAATTCACAGATAAAACACTGTATAATACTCTCTATATAGAGAACACCCAGGTGTCAGTGTTCAAAATTTCAACAAATAAAATAAACACATTGATCGGCCAAAAGTGAACCCCTTGAGTTCTCATCAGATCACTGTATCAGGACTCAGACTACAACACTCCTGAATGAAGATAACAACAGAGAGTGGAGATGTCAGCTTACTCTTAGAAATCAACTCAAGACCTCAGACACACACACACTGTCAAGAGTTCCCGTGAGAAAACAGACAAAACTTTCAGAGATTAATTTAGACTCTGGCTTCATACATTCTGTCATTGTGAAATAGTACTGATCTAAGCCATTACATTCATAAAGTGACTGCCAACATGGGCGTAATAGGCTAAAATAGACTGTTGTTTGTGAAACACAGTGCAGGCTAGAAAATAAGGACAGTTTTACTCTTTTAGATCATTCTCATGAAATCATCTATTTTCTTTTGAGACTGCAGTAGAGTTTTACGGAAACAAAGGAGATAATGATTAGGGATGGGAACTGTAAAAAACGATTATTAACGATTATTTTAGTTTTATTTAATTTTAAGAAGGGAATATTTGGCAAAATTCCATTGTTTTTATAATAAATAGATTTCTCTTTACAGCGTGTCTGGGCTGTGCTCTTAGTGTGACATTACATGATTTCCGTAGTGTTTTCATAGCTGTGATCTCACTGTTGAGGTCTGGAAACACTGGCCAATCCAACACTTTGTCACAACTTCACTATTCAACTAGGCCCGTCATCCATAACTCCATCACGGTCAGCCAGGAACCTTGGAGTTGTTATTGATGATCAATTGAACTTCACAGACCACATTACTAGAACTGCCCGGTCCTGCAGATTTGCTTTGTACAACATTAGGAAGATCAGGCGCTTTCTATCAGAGCATGCTACACAACTCCTTGTTCAGGCGCTTGTTCTATCCAGACTGGACTATTGTAATGCTCTCCTGGCTGGTCTACCAGCTTGCACGATCAAACCTCTGCAGCTAATCCAAAATGCTGCAGCTAGAGTGGTCTTTAACGAGCCGAAGAGAGCACACGTCACTCCTCTCCTTACAAAATTGCACTGGCTGCCAGTTGCAGCTCGCATCAAATTCAAGTCACTGACGCTTGCTTACAGAACAACTACTGGCTCTGCTCCCTTTTACCTAAACTCATTACTTCAGACTTATGTCCCATCCAGAAATTTGCGCTCTGCAAGTGAACGCCGCTTGTGGTGCCACGTCAAAGAGGCACAAAATCTCTTTCTCAGACCTTTACCATGACTGTTCCCTGCTGGTGGAATGACCTACCCAACTCAACCAGATCTGCTGAGTCCGTAGCCATTTTCAAGAAACGGTTGAAGACGCATCTCTTTCGGCAGCACTTGTTCCAGTAATTCTAACACTTTCTCTTCTCTTCCTTTCTATTATATAAAAAAAAATAAAAAATTACGGGTTCTACGTTAAATTAAACTGTGAAAGGTTATAGCACTTACATTTTGTTGTCCTGCTGTTAGTTTAACTGCTTCTATGGTTCTCATCTGTAAGTCGCTTTGGATAAAAGCGTCTGCTAAATGAATAAATGTAAATGGAAACATGTTACCGATGATGCATACAAATGATGCGTTAGGGGCTGCGTTTACAGATCTATTAAACTCTTTTGGGGTGAAGCAAAACGTCAGTGGTCCCACTCATCGTCTAAATCATACACTAGATTTAATTATATCATATGGAACCGATCCAACCGATATAGATTTTATACCGCAAAGTGACGATCTCACCGATCATTACATGGTAACTTGCATAATACATACTGCTGAAATTTGTCATGTTGCACCACGTTATAGACCAGGCAGAACAATCCTTCCAACCACTATAGATAGATTCTCAAATAGCTTACCTGATCTATCTCAGCTGCTCAGTAAACCCAAACAAACAGATGAACTAGAGGAAATGACTAGCAGTATGAGCAACATTTTCTCTAGTACGCTAGATATTGTTGCACCAATTAGATTAAAAAAGGTTAGAGAGAAAACTAAAGCACCATGGTACAACAGTGCTACGCATGCTATCAAGAGAGAAACTCGTAACTTAGAGCGTAAATGGAAACTAACTAATTTAGAGGTCTTCAGAATCGCGTGGAAAGACAGTATGTCACATTATAAAAAGGCTCTAAAATCAGCCAGGGCTGAGCATATCCGCAAACTAATAGAAAATAACCAAAATAATCCAAGGTTTTTATTTAACACCGTGGCTAGACTATCAAATAATCAGACATCTCCAGAGCAAAATATTCCGTTACAATATAGTAGTAATGATTTTATGAATTACTTCAATGAGAAAATAGAAAGCATCCGAAACACAATTGTAAATGTACAATCCTCTATGGTGTCTTATGACTCTGCCTCAATTATGGCCCCTCTAGAACAACTACACCGTTTTGCAACTATAGGACAGGAATAACTAAATAAACGTATCATTGCATCTAAACCAACAACATGTTTATTAGATCCAATACCCACTAAACTACTTAAAGAAGTGTTACCTGTAGTGGACGAGCCTCTTCTCACTATTATTAACTCGTCTTTATTTTTAGGTCATGTTCCAAAAATATTCAAGCTGGCAGTAATAAAACCTCTCATTAAGAAACCGCAATTAGATCCAAATAACCTAGCAAATTACAGACCCATCTCAAATCTTCCATTTATGTCTAAAATACTAGAAAAAATTTTGTCCGCTCAATTGTGCTCTTTCTTGCAAGAAAATGATATCTATGAAAAATTTCAGTCGGGATTCAGACCGCATCATAGCACAGAAACTGCGCTAGTTAAAATTACAAATGATTTACTCTTAGCCTCTGACCAAGGCTGTATCTCAATACTAGTTCTACTTGATCTTAGTGCTGCGTTCGACACTATAGATCATAAAATACTCTTAGATCGACTACAAAACTACACTGGTGTTCAGGGACAGGCATTAAGCTGGTTTAGATCGTACTTATCAGACCGTTACCATTTTGTCTGTTTAAATGGGGATAAATCGAAGGTAACATCAGTAGACTATGGAGTGCCGCAAGGATCTGTCCTAGGCCCTCTGCTATTCTCAATATATATGCTGCCACTTGGTAATATTATAAGAAAACATGGAATTAATTTTCACTGTTATGCTGATGACACTCAATTATATATCTCATCACGACCAGATGAAAACACTAACTTATCTAACTTGACAGAGTGTCTAAAAGATATAAAATGCTGGATGACGTGTAATTTCCTGCTATTAAATTCAGATAAAACGGAGGTATTACTTATTGGTCCAAAAAACTACCCACAAAATCCCTTACAATACAACTTTAATTTAGAAGGATGTCCTGTTACTTTATCCACTACAGTAAAAGACCTGGGTGTTATGCTAGACCGCAACTTGACTTTCGAAAATCATATTTCATATGTTACAAGAACAGCCTTTTTCCACCTTAGAAACATTGCTAAGCTACGTAACATGCTATCTGTTTCTGATGCAGAAAAGTTAGTTCATGCATTCATGACCTCGAGACTAGATTACTGTAATGCTTTATTAGCTGGTTGTCCTGCATCCTCAATAAACAAGCTACAGTTAGTGCAAAATGCAGCCGCTAGAGTTCTTACTAGATCAAGAAAATATGATCATATAACACCAATTTTATCATCTCTACACTGGTTACCTATTAAGTTCCGTATCAATTACAAAGTATTACTATTGACTTATAAAGCTCTAAATGGTTTAGCTCCTGTGTATTTAACAGACCTTCTATCGCCCTACAATCCATCGCGCTCTTTAAGATCACAAAATTCGAGGCTTCTGGTCATTCCTAGGATATCTAAGTCTACTAAAGGAGGGAGGGCGTTCTCACATTTATCTCCTAAACTCTGGAATAGCCTTCCTGATATTGTTCGAGACTCAGACTCGCTGTCCCAGTTTAAAACTAGATTAAAGACGCATCTCTTTAACCAAGCATTCACTTAATGCTTACCTTTTATACTACTTCTGAATCAGTTCGAATGCATTAATATTATGAACATCAGCTATGCTAATTATTTCCCATCTGTCTTTCTGCTGTTATCTCGGGACGCTAGTCCCGAGGTAAATAGCGTTCGTCAGCTCCAGTTTGTATCCAGCCTCTCACGGAGACTTCAGATGCCCCAACACCTGTGATGAGACGACTAAACGCCTGTGGAGAGACGACTCGACGCCTGTGAAGAGACGACTAAACACCGGCGATATGTTATGCCTAAATTTATACATGATTAACTAACTGTATTTTTCTTTGTACATTTCTGAAATGCACTTTCTGTAAAGCTGCTTTGAGACAATGTGTATTGTGAAAAGCGCTATACAAATAAACTTGAATTGAATTGAATTGAATTACCGATGAGTGTGAGAACTCACAGTTTGACCACAATAGAGCCGTGATCATCTCTGAACCCAGTTGATGAATTTAAAGACTGGCTTCTGCTGGTTCTGGCATCGGTCAAGAGAGCTGGCGATCTGTCTTATCTGCTCTTTCAGTGGACGCATGGTTCCTTGAGTTTGGGCCTAATCTCCAGTCATCCTCTGACCCCATCCCCTCACACCTTCTACAAGCCACCTCTCCCACACTTCTACTAGCACTCACACACACATCATCAACTGTTTGAATATACAAATAAAAAAAATGCAATACTTAAACATGAAACTAAACCGCCAATAGGTGGCGGCAAGTGATCGTCTTGAATAGTGAATCATTAAAATCATCAAAAATGGGTCATCAGAAACGAAGGGTCCGACCACAAGCTGAGAGTTTGGCGACAGTGCGGAGTCACTTGGACCCGGCATGAGCCGCTCTGCCACGCCCATCTCGGGACTCGATCGTGGACCCAGTGTTGTAGCGGGCTCATATGAAGCAATCCGAGCGGCGTTACCGCGGCTGCAGATGCCATATGCCCCAGGAGCCTCTGAAACAGTTTCAGTGGAGCCGCTGTTCTGCGTCTGAGCATGCTCACGCAGTTCAACACTGACTGGACGCGGGCCTCGGTGAGGCGCGTTGTCATGTTGATCGAGTCCAACTCCATACCGAGAAAAGAGATCCTCTGCCCGGGGGTGAGTTTGCTCTTTTTCCAGTTGACCCGAAGCCCTATGTGGCTGAGGTGACTGAGCACCATGTCCCTGAGTTTGCACAACTGCTCTCTCGACTGGGCGAGAATAAGCCAGTCGTGACAGGGCCAGCCCGAAGGGTAAGACTTTGTACTGATATGCCCGTCCCTCGAACGCAAAGCGAAGAAACGGTCTGTGTCAAGGGAGAATCGAGACATGAAAGTACGCGTCCCTCAGGTCGATCGCTGCAAACCAATCTTGGGGACGGATGCATTTGAAAATGTGTTTCTGCGTAAGCATCTTGAACGGCAGTCTGTGAAGGGACCGGTTCAAGACACGCAGGTCCAAGATTGGCCGTAACCCACCGCCTTTCTTGGGTACAATGAAGTATGGGCTGTAGAAGCCGGTCTTCATATCGGCTGGAGGGACCGGCTCGATCGCGTCCTTCGCCAGTAGGACTGCGATCTCTGCCCTGAGCACAGGGGCACTGTCCGCCAGAACACGGGTGAACAGAATGCCCCTGAATACAGGGGGACGCCGGTCGAACTGAATCGCATAGCCGAGTCTGACAGTACGGATGAGCCAGCGAGACGGACTGAGAAGCGCTAGCCGGGGTACACAGACGTACCCGGGGTGGGGCAGCGCGGCGGAATGCAGGGACCCGACTCGGACGGCATAGCGGCTCGGAGTGGGGTCTGAGTGTGTGGTGCAACACGTACCTGCTCGAAGGGCAGAGTGAGTGTGCGGAGGCATCAGTGTGTCCAGAACACAGCCACTGCTGCTCGCTGGTGATGAAAGAGGGGCTTCTGATGAGCAACTTGGCAACAATAGCAACAAGCCTTCACCACCTCCTGAAGAGCAACTTGGTCCACCTCTGGGTCGCCCGTCTCAGGTTCGTTAGTACCTGCGCTTGCCTCCTGGTTTTGCAGCGGGCTGGACGGGCATGGTCGACTTCCTGCGGCCTGCCCCACGCTGAGGCCTGGATGGTGGCTGCTGCTGCTAAGGCTTAGCGGGAGCGGAGGACGCCGCAGGAGGTCGACCTCGGCGACGAGCGGACGGAGGAGCGCCAGGGAACGAGACCGCACCCAGAAACGCACAAGCGGAATGTCATCCTGAAAAGGACGCAGCGTCACGCTTGTGTTGCTCTTTTAGTTGAAAACAAAAAATATAAAGAGAAAAAATAACTCTCTCAGTGCTGAAGCACCCAGGGATAGCCGCGGTGTAATCGGGGTACACACTCACGAGAGGAATGCCCACCGAGACCGACACATACAGACACACACCACGACGACAATGCTGTGAAAACAGCAGTTGTGAGCTGTAATGCTCGTGGCCAACGCTGATCGCGCCGTCACACCAGCACTGGAACAGAGTATTCTCTTTGAAGTCTTCAACGATCGATGCAGCAGTCTGCAGAAACTCAGAGTCAAAATGAAAGCTCGGCTCCAAAGTGAAAGAAAGAATGAGTGCGTGCGCCCGCTTCCTGTTTATACCCGCTGTTTAATCCATTTGTATTCTAGATTTTTTCACAATTCCCTAACCATAAAGTAGATCATACCAGTGAGCTCAACTAAAAGCTTCTTATGAAATAATGAAAACATTTCTGATAACTGAAAAGAGACAGTGGATTAACTATGGGTCTTTATCAATAGATATTGAAGAAATTGGAAGGAGGAAGTCGAGTGATGTCATCAGTGTGATTTTTATTTTAAAATAAGAGATTTTTGTTTAACGGTAACACCAGTGACACAACTCTAGGGGACCACTACTCTCATCATGAATTTTATAGTATTTATTTGGCTTTTTTAATGTCATATAATTAATATATCTGATAGTTATGTATACATCATTGCATTTTAAATGGTAGAAAAACCTGTTACTGACCTAAAAATAAAGCATTTTCCCTCTGTACATGACTGTGGGGACCAGCACTTCTGTGGTGTTTGGAATTCTATATAAAAAAAAATTTAAAAAACAAATATTGCCACATTGATGGCTCACAAAGGTGTAATTGGCGGTAAAGGAAACTCGTGAGTATGGTTTATAAAACTGAGGGGACGGATTGTAAAAACTGAGAGGAAAAGGAGACTTCCCAGGCTCCGTAGTAAAAAGTGCGGGGATTTTCGACTTTAATCTCAAAATATTTCGACTTTAACAATATTTCGACTTTAATCTCGAAATATTTCGACTTTAATCTCGAAATGCTTTTTTTTTTTACAGATTCATTAATGTTTTACATTGCGGTTCAGGGCTTCCATAGCATTGACCTCTTTCCACTGTTGAAAAACACTTATAATAGATATTATGTATGAGGTATACATTTCGGTAATTTGTGCTATATCTTTCAACATACATATTGTTCATTCATGTTTATTTACTATTAACTAGTAGTAAAGAGTAAGAGATGATCGGTTCACTGTTGAATTACAGCGATCTGTCAGGTCACATTTACAAGCGCCAAACCTGCATTTATTGTTGAATTTCGTGATAAAATGGACAGAATCTGAGAGCTGAGAATGTGTTTGATATCAACAGTAACTGATCTATCTTGTCTGTCGTGTCAGTGTCCTCTTTGCTTCGTGATTTATCTCTGGGTGAGAAATGGATGTGTGTCGAGCGTGTGTAAAGTGTTGATTGTGATTCTCAGCCTCGGCAGCCCTGCATGAAGTAAAATGAATGTCCATAACACATCACTGAGGACTTTGTTCTGCATGATATTTGCATTGACCAGCAGGTGTCGCTGTGTGCATTCGAAACCTCAAGAAATCAACCACTTATAAACACATCAGGCTGGAAAGCTTTAAAGCTTCATGAAGCGCTCACCATCACTATCTTCAGCTTCACTTAGCTCAACAGTTATACGGTATATTAGCAATAATGATAATTTTCATCCTTCATTCTGACCCTGTCTGAAATGACTGGTTTTAGTGGTGTGTCTCATAAAGGGATACTTTACTGTAGTAAATCACTTGCAACATTTTTTGAAGAATGTTCAAACATGTAAAAAAAAAGAGTTTTGGTTTCTTGCAACTGTCAATCAAACTCTACTTGACCCTTTTGTATGAGAACACAGAATAATGGATTTGAATTGAGCTGGATAATGACACTATTGTCTTCAATAGAGGTGAAGTGTACAGAACATCTTCAGTTTGCTGTTTACAGTGACATTTCACATGAAAGCATCCGTTCCCTTTCAGTCTGTAATGTTCGATATCGTCAGCTGAATCAAACTACTCACAACTGGTCACAGAAGGTCTGGCGGTAATATTTGACATTCAGCGTTTCCACAAATATTTATATGGAAGAAGGTTTGTCATTTGCACTGACCACAAACCTTTACTGTCTCTCTTCAATGAGATGAATCCTGTGCCTCAAATGTCTTCTGCTCGTAAACAGCGTTGGGCAGTAACCTTGAGAGCGTATTAGTACGAGATTGATTAGGAGCCAGGATGCGTTGAGTCGACTGCCTCTACCTCAACAGTCTGTGGAGAGAGAGCAGGAGGAGCGAGTGCTGATGATGGAGAATGTAACCCTCGTCTCGGCAGCTGAAATGAGCAGATGGACAAGCAGAGATCCGGTGTTGTCCAGAGTGACGCAGTTCGTCCAACAACCACAAGACCGGGACCCAGCTTTCCAACCATATACTGTTAGGAAAACAGAGTTAGTGTGCAAGATGGATGTGTACTGTGGGGCTCACGCGCAGTGGTGCGGCCGGGGCGGGACGCCTTGATACAGCAGCTACATCACAGTCACATCGGCATCACTAGAATGAAGGCATTAGCGCGAAGCTTCTTCTGGTGGCCAAAGTTAGATGCAGACATTCAAGCTGTAGTTAAAAGATGTGTCGCATGCCAAGAACACCGTAACTCTCCAGCTCCAGCACCACTTCATCCCTGGGAGTGGCCGAGCAAACCATGGCAAAGGTTACAGATTGACTATGCGGGACCTTTTATGGGACACATGTTTTTGATCCTGATGGACGCTCACTCCAAATGGATGGATTTTTACCCTGTAACAACCTCAACTTCAGCCATCATGATTGAGTGTCTAAGGAAGAGTTTCAGCAATCAAGGAATACCAGAGACAATTGTGTCTGATAACGACTCATGTTTTGTGAGTGCAGAATTCAGAGAATTTCTGCAGAAAAATGGGATCGAACACACTTCATGCTTCCTTCAATGGTTGTGCTGAGCGTGCAGTCCAGACATTCAAGTCACTGATGAAGAAGGCAGGTGACGGAAGTCTGGCCACTAAAGTGCTGTTTAGTTACCGCATTACACCACAGTCCACCACTGGGCTGTCATCTGCTGAAATGTTACAAGGCAGGAAGTTGAGATCGACATTAGACCTGATTCATCCGGACCACAGAAGGAAGGTGGAGCGGAAACAGAGCATTCAAAAGATACAGCATGATAAGCAAGGTTCAGGGAGAAGTTTCCAGGAAAGAGACGCAGTGATCACAAGGAATTTCAGTCATGGACCTAAGTGGATCCCCGGGTTCATTACCAAGATAACAGGTCCTGTCTCCTGCAAGGTCATGATAGGAGATGGCAACATTGTGCACAGACACCCTCGACCAGATATTCACAAGTTCTGAGGACAAGGACTTGATGGAACCAAAGATCATGGATCCCCTGGGGTTGTCTGAACCTCCAATCTCCTGCTTTTGCAGTGTCAGAGAGTTTCGTTCCTGAGGGAAACTGTTCCAGAAGCAAACACTCAGGGCAAAACCTGCTTCAGAAAAGGCCAAGCCATCAGTGATAGACACTCAACCTCCAGGTCCTCCAATGCAGTCACAATCTTCGACTGCACCGGCACGACGGTCGTTGAGACATATGTCGAAGCCAAGTTATTTGAAGGACTATGAGTGAAAGAAATGTGTGCCTTGTACTTTGGTGTTGATTGTTACTCAATATCAGAGTAAAATAGGAATGACTGACACGTTTAATTGATTTGGTGCAGGGAGATGTATGTTGTTGTTTTGTTTTTTCACAAGAATTGTATTCTGTTGAGATGTTTGTTCCAGGAAGAAGGGGGGAGGAGTGTTGTAGATGGGGAAGGTTATCTCTGTCATATTAGAAGTGTCCCCTAGGTGGCAGTATTAGTTCAGCTAAATCAGACTGCAGTGAGTAGCACAGGGCGGGAGCTAGCAGTGCTGGAGTCTGTCATGCTCATGTTTTTGCTCATCCAAGTGTTCAGTAAACTCCAGATAAACGCTACCTCACTATCTGTTTTCCTTTTACCAGTATTCAGGATACTACATCTGGCAACGAGGAGACCGAAATTGTTAACCAATCCAGTCATATTCCAACACAGGATGGAGAGTCTGGTGGCCGGCATCCCGAATGTGGCTGTCTATCTGGATGACATTTTGCTGACGGGCCAGAGTGACCAAGGTCACCTTGCAACACTGAACCAAGAAGCACCAGAAGCACCAGCACCGACCAATGTCACAGAACTGAGAGCGTACCTAGGACTGCTCAACTATGGCCTCTGTTATGATTGGTTAATGTCATTGCGTGTGTTGAAAACATTCATATATAATCATCATTTACAGACAAAGCATTATGAAGTTGTTCACTTGTGGTTTGTGATGCAGCTGTTGTCAGATCCAGTACAGTTGTGCTTCATGTTTCAACAAAAGTTTATTCACAAACTGTACATTTCCCCCGTGCACTTCAGCGCTATACAGAGAGAGATATAATACACTCAAAAAAATGATATGTTGGCTTAAATTAAGTTTTTTATGTCAACGTATGAATCTCAGCAATGGTGACAACTGGATCACCTCTGAACATAAGCTCATTATTTATTCATCCAGCAATGCATGATGGGAGCCTTGAATGAGTTTTAATTGGTGGCACCCAGAATCCACTGCAACATGCTTTATAATTCTCACCATTGTTGAGATTCACAGGCCAATTATTGATGTTTGTGTGTTCGACATAATAAGTGCTGCTATAATCCATAAGGTAAATGTTAAACTACTTAAAGCCTAGTTTGAGCTTGGCCTGCGAACTTAAGGGTCATTATTAGAAATGTGTTGTATGTGTGTAGTTATATTGAGACGACATGTGTAGGGTGGTTGAGACCACATGTATTTTAAAAAGGGAACTTTGAATATCGTTTGCGTCAGAGAAGGTGTAAAGCTAGAGAAAGGTCAAAGGGGCGGTGATAGAAGAACTCACCATATAAATCTCTTGTTTATGTGCTGCATAAAATAAGTGTGAAAAAGAAATAGAAAAAATGTAATATGTGCTTTTGCAAGCTTAGATTAATAAGGGAATAGGATAAGTCCCGAGTTTTAGCTTATAAGATAATTAGCTGTACTATAATATCAGCTGATAGTTAGAGGGCGGCCCATAAGAACAGGGTTAATATAAAAAGCATGAGAGAGGTATTTTTGGGGCCATATATCCGGTGAAGGCTTTTATGTGTTTCTGTTATTTTTGCCTTTGGAATTTTTATCTTTGTATTATTCTGAATCTTTTTATACAACGAAATCATGTTGTGGTGATTCGTAAAACTTTTTAACAAGACTATGAGTCATTTTTCCCTATCAATATTTCACAAATTTCTGTAATGAAATATTAATATTAGCAAAAGCCCCAAGCAACCGATCCCAGAGTTGAACTGGTTAGTGGCCCCGCCGAGGACCCTGGATCGACATCTTACATCTTTAATCTAAAGGTAAGGGCAATGTTTGATTGCAGTGGATTATGGATTATGGAGGATCTAGAGGTTACGGTGGGATAGAACGTCTCAGGTTACTATTGTAACCATAGTTCCCTGAGAAACAGGGAACGAGACGATGCGTCGAACGACACGGTGGGAACGCCTCTTGCGTGATTGCGTCTGAAGCATCTATGCCAACTAGTCCAATGGAATGAGAGAATGAGCGTCACGGGCGGGTGACGTCATGAACCAGGAAAGGATAAGAGCACTTCCGCTGCTCGCCGGCATTTAGCTTCGACAGTTGCCGAAGCAAGCCGATCGCAGGGACGCAGGAAGTATGGCAGGGGGACGCATCGTCTCGTTCCCTGTTTCTCAGGGAACTATGGTTACAATAGTAACCTGAGACGTTCCCTTTATCGAAAAAGGGAACTTCGAGATGCGTCGAACGACACGGTGGGAACGAGAATACCCAACCCGCCATAATTACAAGTACCTGAGTGTCAGTCTGTTGATCTAAGCACTCAGCACCTGAGAACCTGGGGCAGCATCCAGGTCCAAACTGTAAAATCTCACGAATGTGAGCGGAGAGGACCAGCCCGCCGCATCACAAACATCTTGAAGAGATACCCCCTGCAATATGGCTTTAGAAGCCGCCATACTCCTGGTCGAGTGAGCTCGGACCACCAAAGGACAAGGCTGGCCCGAGTACTCGTATGCCAGTGAAATAGCCTCGACTATCCACTTACTGACTGTCTGTTTGGAAGCAGGAAGACCTTTCTTAGGTGATCCAAAGCAAATCAGTAATTGGTCGGACTTCCTGATTGAGGATGTCCGACGTACATACGTGTCCAATGCTCGCACTGGACACAAGAGGTGCAGTCTTTCCTGGTCCGCAGTTGCAAAAGGAGGACAGAAAGCCTGCAGCACAATAGGCCTCGGAGTCAAGGTTGGAACCTTAGGGACGTATCCCTGTTTTGGATATAGGAACGCCTTGACCATCCCCGGTGCAAATTCAAGGCAGGTGGGGGAGACCGAAAGAGCCTGAAGGTCACCAACTCTCTTTAGGGACGAAATAGCTAGCAGAAAGAAGTCTTGAAAGTAAGGAACTTTTCTGAGACCGAATCTAAGGGCTCGAATGGAGCCCTAGACAGGCCTACTAGAACTACAGTCAAATCCCAAGCTGGCACCTTAGTGCGAATTGCAGGCCTCAGCCTCAAAGTGCCACGAAGGAAACGTGTAATCAGGGGGTCTCGACCCAAAGATATACCTCCCACTATGGTATGGTAAGCCGCAATGGCTGCCACGTAAACTTTTAGTGTGGAAGGACATAGACCTGACACAAAGCGCTCCTGCAGGAACTCGATTACTGTGTTGACAGAACAATTAACCGGATCCCACTGATGTCGGTGACACCATAAGGAGAAAACTCTCCATTTAAGCGCATACAGTTTCCTCGTAGCTGGAGCTCTGGAGCTTAGGATGGTCTCAACAGCCTCAGCTGAAAGACCACTATCTATAAGTTGGGCCCCCTCAGAGGCCAAACCCAAAGATTCCACATGTCTGGTCGAGGGTGAAATATTGTGCCCCCGGCCTGAGACAGAAGGTCCCTCCTCAAAGGGATCTCCAATGGAGGCCCGTCTAGCAGAAGGATCAGGTCCGCAAACCAGATCCGACTTGGCCAGCGTGGTGCTACTAGCAGTAGGCTTATTCCATACCGACGGACCCTCTCCAGAACTCCTGGGAGCAGAGCAACAGGGGGAAAGGCGTACAGACGTAGCCTCGGCCACGTCTGCACCATGGCGTCCAGCCCCAGGGGGGCTGGGTGCGTCAGAGAATACCAGAGAGGACAGTGCGTCGTGTTCTGAGACGCGAACAGATCCACCTCTGCCTGACCATATGCCTCCCAGATTTTCTCCACCGCCTCGGGGTGGAGTCTCCAATCCCCTGGCCTCAGCTCCTGCCTCGACAGGATGTCTGCTCCTATATTCTGGTCCCCAGGAATATACACTGCCCTCAGAGAGAGTACCTTCCCCAGAGACCACAGGAGGATCTGGTGCGCCAGTTTGCAAAGCGGACGCGAGCGCAGACCCCCCTGGCGGTTCAGATAAGAGACCACTGGTGTGTTGTCTGTTCGAACGAGCACATGATGGCCTCTTAGGTCCGGAAGGAAATGTCTCAACGCATTGAAGACGGCCATCATCTCCAGGCAATTTATGTGCCAAGAAAGATGATGGCTTTTCCACAGACCCTGAACCGAGCGGCCTTCCATTACCGCTCCCCAGCCGGTGAGAGAAGCATCTGTCGAGATCACTACTCGATGGCAAAGAGCTCCCAACACCGGACCCTGGGTTAAGAACCAGAATTTACATATAACTAAGGCACGAAAGCATCGCCGCGTGCCTTGATATGCAAAGTGGGTTTCCCCTCGGGGAGAACCTTCTGGTCCTGAGCCAGCACTGTGAAGGTCTCATGTACAGCATGCCAAAAGGAATTCCGTTGGACGCTGCTGCCAGTAGACCCAACAGTCTCTCGAACTGTTTTACAGTGCGTGACTGGCCTAGCCTCAGCTCTTCTGTGGCTGTTAGGATTATAAATCCCATACCACACCAAGGAAAGTGGTTCTCTGTACTGGAGAAAGTACACTCTTCTTGGCATTGAGCCTCAACCCCAACATCTCTATATGAGCGAGAACGACACCTCAGTGCCGAACCGCCAACTGCTCTGATTCCGCTAGAATCAGCCAGTCGATATAATTCAGAATGCGTATGCCCTGAAGCCTGAGAGGGGCTAAAGCTGCATCCATGCATTTCGTGAACGTGCGGGGTGACAAAGCTAGGCCGAAAGGAAGAACCCGATATTGGTATTCTTTGCCCCTGAAAGAAAACCTCAGGAACTTCCTGTGCTGAGGGAGGATGGAGATATGGAAGTATGCATCCTTTAGATCTATCGTGACGAACCAGTCCTCGGATCTGATTTGGGTCACGATCTGTTTGAGGGTCAGCTAACTTGAACTTTAGTTTCTGAACTGACCGAATAAACAGGCGAAGATCTAAAAGGGACGCAACCCTCCATCCTTTTTTGGAACAATGAAATAATGGCTGTAAAAACCCGACTCTCTGACGGGTGAGTACACCTGTTCTATAGCTTCTTTGCTAACAGGGCCTTTACTTCTTGTCCCATTACCAGAGCCTGCTCGGGATGCACCACTGTGGGCAGCACCCCGCTGTAATGAGGAGGACGAGAGCCAAACTGGATTCTGTATCCCTTCTCTACAAACTGCAGGACCCAATGAGAAATATTCGGCAGAAGCATCCACGCTGTCAGAAAATTTACTAAGGGAACCAGCCCCTCGAGGCTGGTCTCTGGTGTTACTGAGGGAGCCAAATCTGGAGCCTGAAACATAATGGCAGGAACTACCTGACCTGACTACTCAAAAGCCCCCCTCAGAGGGCGCGAAACCAATGCTGTACCGCAGCATAGCATCAGCGACTCGCTGGAGACCGCTGCGCCCTGAAGCACCGGAGGTGGCAGGGTTGGCAGGAGGGTCTCGTGAGGACCCCGAAATGGAACGGGCACCGTGAAATGAGGTGTACACCACTCTACTTCGGTCGGGGCTGTCCTCACAGGCCTGACGCCTAAAGTCAAGACCCTTGAACCGAAATTTTCTTCGCCTGAAGAACGGTCCTCAGATCCGGCTTAGGCTTAGACGACTTCGGTTGAGAGGGTTGCGTCTGTCTCCAGTATCTACGTGGAGGAACACGAGACGCAGCACTCTCTTTCTGTGCACATAATATGATGAACTCGACGGCTGGGGCTGCTCACGCCCAGCAGCCCCAGGGGGGCTGGACACAGCGAGGGAGAAACCTTATTATATATATATTTTATATATATCTTGTATCACCTAACAACGACCGCATGGAATGCGTCGCCGAAGAGACCCGAAGGCTCAAATTTCGCTATATCCAGAACCCCAGCAGATCGGCCTGATAAGCCTGGAGCATTATACTATAGATTTCTATAAACATTCTCCAGTTGACCTGCTGCCGTATAAGCTTTACCCATAAAACCAAAGTAGTTTTGCTTAAACCTACGCGCTGCCTCGGCAAACGCGAGATCCCAGCCACAGAATCTTATTTTTGCAAAATACACTCGAAATCTAAGCGGTGCCTCGGCAAACGCGAGATCCGAGCTAGATTCTGATTGCAACATTAAACCTACACGCTGCCTCGGCAAACGCGAGATTCTTTAGTATAGGCTTATGAGCAAAGCAGAGGCTTAAATGACGATGCTGGACCAGGTGAAAAAATAGCATTTTTCTATTTATTTATTTCTGTTCAGCCTGGGGCATCATATCATAACCGTAATCTTTCAACCCTCTAATCTTGAATAAATATTTAACACGAGGGCTGAAAGTAGTGATAAATACGGTTTATTCCATAATTTAAATATTCAATGTGTAAATCAGGGAAAAAATGGAAGCCTCGTGCTGGAGATAATGTGATAGAAATAAGAAAACGCTCGTCAAGTTTCTTAGGGCGAGCGTTCCTTTTTCTCAGCTGGCCATTAAATATTTAATTTACTAACAGCACGGGACAAAACCTCCACCAGTTCATCATATACTGGAAAAATAGATGGCGAATCTAATTCAACAGTGTGTGTGCTTGCTTTCACTTTCAATATTCTCAAACACAAACCTCCTCGGAGGAAGAATATGAAGGAAAAAAGGGGCTCTCTCTCCCCGAGCGGAAGAAACCGCAGAGCGTGCTTCCAACACCGGGGACATAGAGCTGGATCTTCCGGGCAAGGAAGAAGAAAAGGCCCTCGGACCGTTCTCCCACCCCTCCAAAAGATCCTTTTGCGATCCCCAGGAATGCATTCTCCGCGCCGCCTCGGCAAACGCGGGTCCTGCATCCCGTGAGAATCGCGAGCCTGCCACTATCATACAGAGTGACAGGCGAGAGCAGAGCATGCTAATCTGGTAGTTTCACTTTCACAATGTTAGCACTCAGCATGCTCTTACTCTCAAACAAAATGACACAAAGCTGTGTGTGTCCCCACCCGTTTAAATAAACGCGGGCAGGGAGGAACACACTGTTTGTACATTTGATTCGCCATAACGTTTCCGACAATATTGTAACAGACAACAATAAATAGACAGAGACAGTTTGACACAGATCGCTTGCTGAGGCAACAGAAGCTAAATGCCGGCGAGCAGCGGAAGTGCTCTTATCCTTTCCTGGTTCATGACGTCACCCGCCCGTGACGCTCATTCTCTCATTCCATTGGACTAGTTGGCATAGATGCTTCAGACGCAATCACGCAAGAGGCGTTCCCACCGTGTCGTTCGACGCATCTCGAAGTTCCCTTTTTCGATAAAGGGAACACCGGGGTGATCTCGCTTCAAATGCGTGGCCATGCTTGATGTGTTTCCACTGTCATATGGCTTTCTTGTGCCACAGTGCCTACACACCGTCACGGTTTTATCCACTAACCTCTTTCCTTCATCATTATATTTGACAAGGAAGCCAAAATGCTCCCATAAAGGCTATTTAAATGACGCGGGGCATTCAAGCTCCTCCGTTCCTCCGCTCGCATGACCTCGCTGTGTGTGGACTGAACATGCGCAAAACTTTTTTTTTCAAAAATCAATCCGCAGATCATGTGTATGCCGAACCGAAGATATTGATCCAAAGATTGAACTTCATTGACAACTTCAATCTGGGCTCCACACAAAGAAACTTGGTTCAAGAGTGCTAAAGGACAATATCTTCTTCTCAATCCATCATCCTTCTGCAGTGTGTGCCAATCCACTCAACCTGAATGGCACACACACACCTGGACACAGTATGAATGACCACAGGACTTCACTTCTGCACCTGAATGGACATGCGGCTGACACATCACACAAGGACAATGATAATACCACTCAGCCACAACAACCTCTGCTCACGGACACAATCTCAGCTGAGTCCTGCCCACAGAGCTCACCACAGACAGACTGTGACATACTAGAACTGCTAGAAGATTCGGCACCCAAGGACGACTTTCTGGAAAACAGCCAGGAAATCCAGGACAGCATATTACAGCCTCCGATAACACCAGAGCAACAGCCCCCCTCACCAGACACGCTATCCCTCTCTCCAGCAACTCCACTTCTGTGCTTCTCAGAGAAAATGGAACAGCTGGTGTATGCTGGAACCAAACTATCCCATTCTTTTGCTGCAAGCCCCCAAATGTCAACCAAAAAACGGCAGGCCCCACAACCACCAAAGCCTGCGGGCCCAACTCGCCCTCCCCCTCCCCCTCCTCCTGTGAGAGCTCTTCGGCCTCTGCCACAGCGCCAGGGCTCACACCCTCCTCCAGCGGCTCGCGGTGAACCAAAAACAACTGATACCAGCTCTCAGTGATATGTGTCGGGTCCCCGCTATGATAACAGTAACTTTCTTAAATGTTTACAAAACAAGCGGGAACCCAGTGTGCATGAATCTTTCTTTATTGCTGTTCAATTACATGATAGAAGGTCTAAGGCCTTCAAAAGCCGTACAGCAAACCCATCTAATCTGGTGCCTATTACACGCCAAACTAAGATCGCTGTGGGGACAAAAAGTAAGACTGTTAAGTTAGCACTTTTAAACATCCGCTCACTTAAAAATAAATCACTTCTAGTCAACGACTTAATAACCACATACAACCTGGACTTTATGTTTCTAAATGAAACTTGGCTAGAAGACAGCTGCAGTGCAACAGTCCTCAATGAAACATCCCCTCCTAACTTTACTTTTATGAGTGTTTGCAGAGCGGGTAAGAGAGGCGGTTAGCTGCTCTTTTTAAAGATGTCTATCAATGTAAGCAAATATCATTTGGGAATTACCCGTCTTTCGAATATCTGGGTATTGTGTTAAAAGGTGCTCCACGTATTTTACTTATCATTATTTACAGGCCTCCAAAATACTCTCCAGCCTTTGCTGAGGACTTTACAGAACTGTTATCAACAATTTCCTCTGAGTTTGACTGTTTTGCCATTGCTGGAGATTTTAACATTCACATAGATAATGCAGAAACCAATATGGCAAAAGATATCAAAACTGTTTTAAAAACTTTTGATCTGACTCAGCATGTACATGGACCCACACATAATCGTGGACACACTCTAGATCTACTTATCAGTAAGGGTCTAAACATCTCATCGACTGTTATTAAGGATGTAGCACTGTCTGATCATTTCTGTGTTTTCTTTGATATTTTATTCTCTCCTGCTATTGAAGCTAGATCTGTATCTGTCAAGAAGAGATGCTTAAATGAGAACACTAGTGTGCTATTTATGAAGGCTATATCTTTAAAACCAAGCATATCTGCTGACTCTGTTGATTTTCTCCTTGAATATTTTAACTCAAAAATTAAAAGTGTAATTGATGATATTGCTCCTGTGAAAGTCAGGAAGAATAGTGGTAGACAAAAAGCACCTTGGAGAAACTCAACAGCTGTGCAAAACATGAAAAGACAATGCAGAAGAGCAGAGCGCATGTGGCGGAAGACAAAACTTGTAGTCCATTATAACATCTACAAAGACAGCATCCATGCTTTTAATATGGAACTAGGCAAAGCAAGACAGACTTTCTTCTCGAATATTATAAACAGCAACTTAAACAACACACGCACTCTTTTTGCTACTGTAGAGAGACTGACAAACCCCCCAAGCCAGATTCCCAGTGAAATGCTCTCAGACAGCAAGTGCAGTGAGTTTGCTTCTTTCTTCTCTGAGAAAATCAATAATATCAGAAAGGTGATCAGCTCATCCTTGAGTTGCGCTGGGGTCAAACAGATCAGACCACTACCTGAGAAAGTAGTTAATATGTCTGTTTTCGAAGAAATTGATGGCATAATTTTCAAACCATACAGCACCTTAAAACATCAACCTGCACCCTTGACACACTTCCCACATCTTTTTTCAAAAGTGTGTTAAACAGCTTAGAAGCAGATCTCCTAGAAGTGGTAAATGCCTCACTTCTCTCTGGGAGTTTTCCAAACTCCCTGAAAACTGCAGTTGTCAAGCCCCTCCTGAAAAAGAGCAATCTAACTAAGAACATATTAAGCAATTATTGGCCGATCTCAAATCTTCCTTTCATAGGCAAGATCATTGAAAAAGTTGTTTTCAATCAGCTGAACAAATTCTTAAGCTTGAATGGATACTCTGACAATTTTCAAACTGTTTTCCGATCGCATCACAGCACAGAGACAGCGCTCATAAAGATAATAAACGATATTCGCTTAAATACTGATACAGGCAAATTATCAGTGCTGGTACTACTCGACCTCAGTGCTGCATTTGACACTGTCGATCACAACATACTTCTTGACAGGCTGGAAAACTGGGTGGGGCTTTCTGGGATAGTCCTAAAATGGTTCAGGTCATATTTAGAAGGGAGAGGTTATTATGTGAGTATAGGAGACCATAAGTCTGAGTGGACATCCATGACATGCGGAGTCCCCCAGGGCTCAATTCTTGCGCCACTCCTATTCAACCTGTATATGCTCCCAATGAGCCAAATAATGAGAGCTCTAAGTAGAGCTGTGTGTCGTCTGCATAGCTGTGGTAAGAGATTTGGTTCTTATCTCTTACCACAGCTATGCAGACGACACACAGCTCTACTTAGCCCTATCGCCTAACGATTCAGAATCAGAATCAGAATCAGAATCAGAATCAGAAAGAGCTTTATTGCCAAGTGTGCTTGCACACACAAGGAATTTTCTTTGGTACTGAAGCTTCCAGTGCACATATACAGATACAAATACAACAAGAAACAGTAATACAAAATCTAAAAATAAAATTATAAAAAATATGAAAATACTATAAATATAAAATATAAGGCCACAGTTGGGTTTAGTCAGAATAAACATTTACGGATTATGAACATATTTACAGTATTTGAATAGTATGAATAAATATAAATAAAATCACCTGAGTTTAGGAGATATTGCACTAAACAGTGGAAGTATTGCACTTGGGGGGAGTATTGCACTTACAGGCATATGCCGTGGGAGATATGTTAACTGTTCAGAAGGGAAATGGCCTGTGGGAAGAAACTGTTCCTGTGCCGAGATGTTCTCGTGGCCAGTGATCTGAGTCTCCGTCTTGACGGTAACAGTTCAAACAGGTGGTGTCCAGGGTGAGTGGAGTCTGTGATGATTTTACCTGCTCTCTTCCTCACTCTGGAAGAGTACAGGTCCTGGAGGGTTGGCAGGGGGGCACCAATGATCCTCTCTGCAGTCCGGACTGTCCGCTGTAGTCTCATGATGTCTGATTTGGTAGCTGAACCAAACCAGACAGTGATGGAAGTGCATAGGACAGACTCAATGATGGCTGAGTAGAACTGGATCAGCAGCTCCTGTGGCAGGTTGAACTTCCTCAGCTGGCGAAGGAAGTACAGTCTCTGCTGGGCCTTTTTCACAATGGAGTCAATGTGATTGTCCCACTTCAGGTCCTGAGAGATGATAGTGCCCAGGAACCTGAATGACTCCACTGCTTCCACAGTGCTGTTCATGATGGTGAGTGGGGGGAGTGCTGGGCTGTTCCTCCTGAAGTCCACGGTCATCTCCACTGTTTTGAGCGTGTTCAGCTCAAGGTTGTTATAACTGCACCAGACAGCCAGCTGTTCAACCTCCAGTCTGTAAGCAGACTTGTCACCGTTTTGGATGAGACCGATGACAGTGGTGTCGTCTGCAAATTTCAGGAGCTTGACAGTAGGGTCTTTAGAAGTGCAGTCGTTAGTGTACAGGGAGAAGAGCAGTGGGGAGAGAACGCACCCTTGGGGGCGCCAGTGCTGGTGGTGAGAGTCCTGGATGTGTGTTTCCCCAGTCTCACGAGCTGCTGCCGGTTCGTCAGGAAGCTGGAGATCCACTGACAGATCGAGGATGGAATGGAGAGCTGGGTCAGTTTTGCTGTGAGAAGATCAGGCATGATGGTATTGAAGGCCGAACTGAAGTCCACAAAGAGGATCCTTGCATAAGTCCCAGGTCTGTCGAGATGTTGCAGGATATAATGCAGACCCATGTTTACTGCATCATCCACAGACCTGTTTGCTCTGTAGGCAAACTGAAAGGGATCCAGCAGGGGTCCAGTGAAGTCTTTCAGGTGGGCCAACACCAGTCTTTCAAACGACTTCATGACCACAGACGTGAGAGCGACAGGTCTGTAGTCATTAAGTCCAGTGATTTGGGGTTTTTTGGGGATCGGAATGATAGTGGAGCGTTTGAAGCAGCAGGGAACTTCACACTGCTCCAATGATCTGTTGACGATCTGCGTGAAGACTGGGGCCAGTTGGTCAGCGCAGGCTTTTAGACAAGCAGATGAGATGCCGTCTGGGCCTGAGGCTTTCCTAGTCTTCTGTTTTTTGAAGACTCGGCACACGTCCTCCACACAGACCTTAAGCTCAGGTTGGATGGCAGGAGGGGGGAGAGGAGGGGGTGTAGGAGGTGATCGTGGATGTGTGAAGTGCAGGTCAGAGCCGGTGAGTGGTGTGAATGAGGGCTTTTCAAATCTGCAGTAGAATGAGTTTAAATCATCAGCCAGGTGTGGATTGTCCACAGATCGGGGGATGGTGACTTGTAGTTGGTGATGTTCTTCAGGCCATTCCAGACTGATGATTACAGCCCCATTGACTCCCTGTGCCAATGCATTGATGAAGTAAACAACTGGATGTGCCAAAACTTTCTTCAGTTAAACAAAGACAAAACTGAAGTCATTGCGTTTGGAAACAAAGATGAAGTTCTCAAGGTGAATGCATACCTTGATGCTAGGGGTCTAACAACTAAAAATCAAGTCAGGAATCTTGGTGTGTCTCTAGAGTCAGACCTTAGTTTCAGTAGTCATGTCAAAGCAATTACTAAATCAGCATACTATCATCTGAAAAATATTGCAAGAATTAGATGCTTTGTTTCCAGTCAAGACTTAGAGAAACTTGTGCATGCTTTCATCACCAGCAGGGTGGATTATTGTAATGGACTCCTCACTGGCCTTCCTAAAAAGACCATAAGACAGTTGCAGCTCATACAGAACGCTGAGCAGAACCAGAACATATGAACATATCACACCAGTCCTTAGGTCTTTACACTGGCTCCCAGTTACATTTAGGATTGATTTTAAAGTATTATTACTGGTATATAAATCATTCAATGGGCTAGGACCTCAATATATTGCAGATATGCTCACTGAATATAAACCCAACGGATCACTCAGATCATTAGGATCACATCAGTTAGAAATACCAAGGGTTCACTCTAAGCAAGGAGGGTCTGCTTTTAGCTACTATGCCAGCCGCAGCTGGAACCAGCTTCCAGAAGAGATCAGATGTGCTCCTACAGTAGTCACATTCAAATCCAGACTCAAAACACTTCTGTTTAGCTATGCATTTACTGAATGAGCACTGTGCCACTGTTCGTCCGACTGTTTTTACTGTACTTTATTTTATTTTTTATTCTAAACTGTTTTAATTATTCTTATTTGTTTTGATTATTTTTATTTTCTCCTATGTAAAGCACTTTGAATAACCATTGTGTATGAAATGTGCTATATAAATAAACTTGCCTTGCCTTGCCTTGCCTTGCCATGCCTTGATCCGAACGGATCACGGATCAATGATGATCCATTGCACCACTAATTATTTGTCATGACTTTACTTGAGTATTGGCCCTAATCATAATAAAATTCACTGATAACTAGGCTACTTACCAAACTCAGCTCATGATTGATCATAAACTTCCTATCAAACACACAGCGAGTATTGAGCTCAGTTAAGTGCTGTCGTGTGGTCAGAGAACAGAAGTACAGGATCATCACATCTGTGTCTGGATGGAGGGTGAACCACTGATCAGTGGCGTATCCAGGACATTTTTTGGGGGGTGGCCAAGATGGGACACAAAGCTAGTTTGGGGTGGCCATGGCATAGCAAAGTTTAATGCGTATACGTACGCAGCCGACCATGGTTCGAATCCCGGTCCTTTGCTGCATGTCACATCCTCTCTCTCTCCCATGATTTCCTGTCTCATTACTGTCAAATAAAAGTGTCTATCCTGTTAAAAACAGTCCTAACCACCTATCACAGTCCTCATGTATCTCTGGTTATTTTAACATGTCTACTTTTAATCAGTAATTATGGTCAGGATAGGGTAAACATTTTCTAAGAACTATTTTCTTGTAGTGGATTAACTTGTCTCTTCATAAGCTAGATTAGAGTAGCAAAATTAAACTGCTCTTAACTCATCCTATCGAATAATATGTATCAGTCATCCGCTCATCATCTGTGTCACCTGTATTGTTACCTGAGTTTGCTTTACTAATTGAGGCACCATCTTGTGGTTACATAAAAACACAGAAATCCAACAGGACAAACCAAAATGCTTAAAGATTGGACCTTATTAAAAAGTGTATCTGTAAAAGCAAAAGAAAAACTAAGCTTGTAAGGAAAAAACATAAATATTTGTTGTTCTTTACATGCTTAGTTTATGTTATTATTAAGCTTAGATATAATTTGTTAGAGATACTGGAATTTGAATTTCATAGTTTGTTCTTTGCCAGGTGTGTTTTATTTAACCACAAGAGGGGACTTAAACTAGTAAAGCAAACATGGGTAACAATACAGGTAACACAGATGATGGTCTGATGACTGAATAATATCATTAGGATGCCTTGTGATGTATGAAAATGTGCAAAAAGTGTTTTTCAACAAAGACAGTATTCATGTCCAAGGATGAAGGTATAAATTTAAACGTTGGCTTTGATTCAGCATACATCAATACGTTTATTTAAATAAAACAGTTAAGACTTAGAATCATAAATGGTCAAGATGCTTCTTCATAAATTAACTTATGACATTTGTGCCATTTGAATGCAATTTGCTCTGCCTATTTAAACGTCTGAAAATATGTGGACTGTGAAGATAAGCTAATTGATACTAACAAAAACTGCCCTTAAATAACAGAGCAAATAAATAAGTCACAGCTTGTTCTTGTGTTATAACTTAAATCTAGACAGTCACACTATATTTCACACACTGGTTGGCCAAAAATATAACATTAGCTCTATTGAACACACACATCTGCAAAAAACAACCCCAGTCTCGAGTCCAGAAAATAGCGTTTCATATTTAATGGCGGTGTACTTGGTGTAACGAGTGGAAATAAGGTGAGGCCCCTTTAAGAGCAGCGCGCGCCCTCTTCAACTGCCTGCACTCTTCACTTGGTTTGCAGGTTGCTAAGCTAGCTAGTACAATGTAGTTCGGGTTTTTTGCCATACCTCTCAATCTACAGATTCCAGCGTTTTTATCGTTGTTGTATTGTTGCTGTTGTAACTGTGACCGACCGTCCTCCTGTTTCACGGAGCAGCAGCAGCCAGCGTGCTCATCTCATGGGTCACCTGACCTGCATGGCCAAACGTCCGCTGAGCAGCTCTCACAGCCACCGTATGACCATTACTGTGTTAGTTAAAAATGTAAAAATGGCTCTAAATCAGTTGATCAGCTGTCATCATTGATTGACAGCATTTCTCTTGTTTCTTGTGTTGACGAACTTGACCAACTACCTATCAAATCTGGGGTGGCCACAGGGGTGGCCAATGAGCTTTCAGGGGTGATCCTGGCCACCCCAGGCCACCCCCTAGAATCGCCACTGCCACTGATCCCAGCAAACCTTCTCGCTCGTTCCTTTGGGAACTGTTCCACAAATATTCTGTGGGTTTCGAATAGTTATTTTGTATTTAGCTGTGCATAAGTCACATAGGGTGAGTTTGAAGGAAAGAGAGAAACACAGAACAGATAAAGACCTTTTAAAGTCAGTTATTAGTGTATTTTCTACGCTTGAAGAGGATCAACTAATCCTGTGCTGTCCAGTAATGTTTATGACAAAGCTGCAGTCAAAAGTTTAAACTATGATGATTTTAAATTATTTAAAGGAGCTGTATGTAAGAAATGTATTTCAATTAATCATAAAATGGCCCTGATATGTCACTAGACATTAAGAAATCATGTTCATTTCAAATACTTTTATCACTGACAACAGTAATTTGGCAAGGCTATTGTCATTTAAAAAGTGAAGTTGCAGCCCTCAACTGATGTTGATGTTGTCATCTTGTGTTTTGGTCTGATGTGCCACCCTCCACCTATCTACCAATCACAGAGTGAGTAGTGTTGCGGCCTCCGGGTTGCCAGCTCTGCTCTAGTTCCCACAGCTGCAGCTACAAACGTTCCCAATATTATGGCCTATCTGGCAACCTCGAGTCAGGGGGAGGGGGAGGGATGCACCGCTCTACAGTCATTTGAAAGTGATTGCAGTACCAGTTTTGGCCACAATCTTACATACAGCTCCTTTAAATTAGTTTCAAAGTCAGGGTACTTCTTATTCCTTCTTAAAGAGGCCGTTTGATTTGGTTTATCCATAAATGTTAATTAATGCATTAACTATCAAACACCGGAAAAAGACTGTATGATTTGTGTTTGTCATGTTTAAAATGAAATGTATACCTCATGCTTACACATGCTAGAGTCCACTTTCCCTCTGTGTATACATTAGTGGTACATTTGCATCAGTTGAAACATTCCTAAAAAATATTCCTTTCCTTGTAAAGAACATGCACATATTTAATGTATCCTCATCATCATTGAACATCTCTGCTCAGTGAACGTGGCATTGCACATGTAAGGACTGGATTTAAGGGTGAATCTGAATAATTAAATATATCCTCGCTAAACTCCCCAAAGCCTTCACACACACACACACACCATTCCACCACACACACATCCCCCATAGCTGACACCCACACACCGGAAGAGCGTGGTGTCCGCTTACAAGACATTAAGACTGATCGGAATCTTTTACAGGAAGGGGATCCCAAAGAGAAAATAAACTTTTTTTTTATTTAAACAATTCACATTTAAACAAAAATATTCGGTAACACTTTATTTTACGACCCGCAAACAACTGCGTAAGTAAACCGAAATTACGGTGTACGTTTCTGTAATTATAGCGTACTTCGGTGTAGGTATAAGGGAACAATATGTTAGTTTTGGGTAATAAAGGGGTAACAAGCAGATATACAACCTGTAAATAACTGCGTAAGTAAACTGAAATTACGGTGTACGTTTCTGTAATTATAGTGTACCTCCGTGTAGGTATAAGGGAACAAGATGTTAAGTTTTGGGTAGGCTAATAAAGGGGTAACAAGCAGATATACAAGCAAATTATTTATAATGTAATGATTTTAAAACTAACAGGTACCTATTATGTTAATATATTCCAGGCAAAAATTGTAAGTCTGTTGTATATAAAAGTTATCATCACATTTCTGGCAAAATATGTTCTTGTGCAATTTTACAGGGTAATTTTGACATCTGTGGGTTGAAAATGAAACGTGTATGGCTGTATGTAAGCACAGTATGATAAAAAATGAATTTCTTTTTTTTTTTCTTACTAGATAAATTAATCTTAAATCAACCCACAGATGCCAAAATTAAATGTAAAATTGCACAAGAACATATTTTGCCAGAAATGTGATGATAACTTTTATATACAACAGACGTACAATTTTTGCCTGGAATATATTAACATAATAGGTACCTGTTAAAATAATTACATTATAAATAATTTGCTTGCATAGCTTGTTACCCCTTTATTACCTTATACCTACACGGAGGTACACTATATTTACAGAAACGTACACTGTAATTTCAGTTTACTTACGAAGTTATTTACAGGTTATACTATCTGCTTGTTACCCCTTTATTACCCCAAACTTAACATATTGTTCCCTTATACCTACACGGAAGTACGCTATAATTACAGAAACGTACACCGTAATTTCGGTTTACTTACGCAGTTGTTTGCGGGTCGTAAAATAAAGCGTTACCAAATATTCAATGTGTTCTATGTGTGTTTGTTTGTCATTGTTACATTGGAATAACTATGATTTCTATCATTAGGCATTTTACATATAACTGTCTATTTCCAGAAGCGTTATACATCGTTCTTGGTCTTGTTTTAATTCTCAGGGTCCAGCTGAATTAACCAGATACAAGAAATTACAGTAAAATGTATGATTCTATGTGCACCAGCTTTTTGGGACAGTAAGGACCAAAACTTACTGTCAGAGCCTGGCGTTCTTAGATAACAGCGTTTACGATCTCCCAGAGGAATGTCAGAGAAGGTGGGGGGCTCTCTCTCTCTCTCTGAATCCTAACGAAGGAGAAATGAATTCTGCATTCATGTATTTTATCATATGTCCCCTTTGAGAATTGTATGAACAATCTATCTCATCTCCTTATCTCACGATGTGCCTTTTATTTTGTATTTGATCGATGTTGTTTGAAAACCTAAGGGTATAATGTTTGTTCTTTACAAACTATGATTAACCAACAGAATGGGTGGCATATTTGGTTCCCCTTCAGTCGCTCACGTTCGACGTGACGTCGACGTACCATACCATACCATACCAACTTTATTTGTTAAGCACTTTACAACAACCAAAGTTGACCAAAGTGCTGTACAGAAAAGATAAACATTTGTACAATTAATAACCATACAATAAAACATTCAAACTAACAAATAAAATAAGATAAATGGAGTCGACATCTTACTAAGTGTCAAAGGCCAAAGAGTAAAGATGGGTTTTAAGAAGTGTTTTAAAAACAGATAAAGAAGAAGCCTGCTTAACGTGGAAAGGCAGATCATTCCAAAGTTTAGGGGCAGACACAGCAAAGGCACGGTCCCCTCTGAGCTTACGCTTAGTTTTAGGCACAATCAGGAGCAGCTGATCATCTGACCTGAGAGTGCGGACGGGTTTATAATAGTGTAGAACCTCAGAGAGGTATGGCGGGGCAAGACCATTTAATGATTTATAAGCAAATAACAGAATTTTAAAATGGATCCTAAATTGAATAGGCAGCCAGTGTAGTGAAGCTAAAATAGGGGAAATGTGCTCATGTTTACGCGTGCCCGTTAAAAGACGTGCTGCTGCATTTTGTATCATCTGGAGACGGGTGATGGAGGACCCACTAACCCCCACATATAGTGAATTACAATAGTCCAGCCGTGTAGTTACAAAGGCGTGGATTGCAGTTTCAAAGTGTTGTCTTGACAGAATAGGCTTTATTTTGGCCAACTGCCTCAAATGAAAGAAGCTTGATTTGACAACAGCTTTAATTTGACTGTCAAATTTAAGCTCAGGGTCCACTTTAACTCCTAGGTTTGTAATGCTAGGTTTAATATAGGGATCCAGGGAGCCCAGATCTGCAGGCGGGGTCCCAGTGGTGCCTCCAAAAACCATCACTTCTGTTTTGTTATCATTAAAATTTAAAAAGTTCAGAGCCATCCAGGCCTTTATGTCGTCGAGGCAATTGAGTAATTGTCCAACAGAGTTATCATTTATCTTTTTAAGAGGTACATAAATCTGACTGTCATCTGCATAACAGTGGAATGAAATGCCGTACTTTCTAAGTATAGAACCAAGTGGAAGCAAATACAAAGAAAAGAGCAGAGGGCCGAGGACTGAGCCTTGTGGGACCCCACACAAGAGAGGAGCAGAGGAGGATTCAAATTCACCTACGCTAACACAAAAAGTTCGATCCGCTAAGTATGACCTAAACCACTCCAGTGCTATGCCACTGATGCCCACCCACTGCCTTAAACGTGAAATCAATATTTCATGATCCACTGTGTCAAATGCAGCAGTTAAATCTAAAAGCACAAGGATAACACAGTCGCCAGAGTCAGTCGCTAAGAAGATATCATTAAAAACTCTTAAAAGAGCGGTTTCGGTGCTGTGCAAGGTTTTAAAACCGGACTGGAAAACCTCTAGTATATTATGTTCTTCCAAAAAGG
The DNA here is from genome assembly GCA_036326025.1 of Chrosomus eos. Classification (NCBI taxonomy): domain Eukaryota; kingdom Metazoa; phylum Chordata; class Actinopteri; order Cypriniformes; family Leuciscidae; genus Chrosomus; species Chrosomus eos. Next base: position 726,221 of record JAZAVI010000011.1, on the reverse strand, counting down.
CCAATAATTGACTGTGCACAATCTTCTCCAAGATTTTTGAAAGGAAGGGCAATTTGGAAATAGGCCTGAAATTAGCCAGAACTGACGGATCTAGAGCAGGTTTTTTAATCAGAGGTTGAACTACTGCATGTTTTAAAATTTCAGGGACCACACCCGAGGTAAGACTACTATTTATAACTGCAACAACAGATGGTCCTATAGTGGGGAAAACCTCCTTAAATAGTCGAGGGGGGACAGCATCATTCGGAGAACCCGAGGGCTTCAAGTGACCAACAACCTCCTCTAAAAAAGAAAAAGTCACCGGCTCAAAATGATCAAAAACAGCCGAGCAGGGACATAGATTGACGGGTCTAAAGCTGAGGGTGCAATTTGAGACCTAATAGAAGAGATCTTATCAATAAAAAAGCAAAGGAAATTTTCACACATAGCAGGGGATGCCTCCATACAAGCATTCTGCGGGGCATTTAAAAATGAGTCAATGGTGTTAAACAAAACACGAGGCTTGTGACAATTTGCCAGAATAATATCTGAGAAATGTTTTCTTTTAGCATCTTTCACAGTTTCTTGGAAACGACGCCAACAATCCCTTAACATTTGAAGAGACACCTGTAGTTTGTCCTTCTTCCACTTGCGCTCAGCTTTACGGCACTCACGTCTAGCAGCATGAGTCATATAATTTAGCCAGGGCTCAGATTTAGTTTTAGGCTGCCGGGATTTTAATGGAGCCACAGTGTCTAAAACAGTTTGGCAGGTGGAGTGAAACCATGAGCTAAGCTCTTCTGTGTGCAATACAGACTCAGGAGTGATGGTGTTCTGACTGAAAGCAGCCGAGAACTGAGCAGCAGTGGAAGGGTTAATCATGCGACAGCGCCTTGCAGCAGCGCGAGGTTTAAATGTATGACAGGCAAGAGGAGTCTCAAATAATACAGGCATATGGTCAGAAAACACTGCGTCACATATCTCTAGATTAAAAACAGGCAAACCATATGATAAAACAAGATCAAGTGTGTGTCCATGTTCTTGTGTGGGTCCAGACACAGATTGCACAAAATTAAAAGAATCAATGAGGTTTAAAAAACCCTTTGTCATTGGCTTATCAGGACAACACACATGAACATTAAAATCCCCAACAATTAGAACACGATCATATTTAGGCATGATTTCAGCCAGGAAATCAGAAAATTCATTTAAAAAGTCCTTATTGTACTTAGGGGGCCGATAGACCACAACACACAACACTGTGTGAGAGCGACCAATCTCAAATAAACTCAGCTCAAAGCTGCTGAAAGCGGATGACAGCAATATCTGCTTACATTTATAATGACTCTTATATACAGTCGCTATTCCTCCTCCTCGGCCAGATTTTCGCGGGCAGTTAAGGTAGCAGCAATCATGGTTTAAAAATTCTGTGAAAGCGCTGGACTCACCATCACTCAGCCATGTCTCAGTTACACAGAGGAAATCCAATCCTTGGGACGTGAAAAAATCCTTTAAGACAAAAGTCTTATTTGCTAGAGATCTAGCATTTATCAGCCCAAACCTGGCAGGAACCGGCGGATCCGCGGCGCTGGATGTTTGTGAAACCCGACACAGAGACCGCAAGTTGCTGTGATTGACTCGGCGCCAGTGGGGACGAGGAGAGCAGGGGCCGCGGGGCTGGAACACCTCTTCCGGGCCGACGACAGGTACCAGCCAGGTGCCGACAGAGTCCAGCGAGCGTCGAGGAATAACGAGGGTAGACACAACTCCAGACTCAGTCCAAAAAGGCGTAGAACACCATGCAAGACGAGCCTTCAGCCTCACCAGCCGGCCACTACGTTTTCCTCGGCGGCGGGTGCGCTTTCGTCGGCGCTCACGCCGAGAAGGTGGAGCCGGGGCATGCCAAAGGTGAGTCGGGAGCCTCGCCAGGAGCGGGGGCAAGGTTTCACGTCCACCATCATCCAATTTTACTGAATTTTCAGCAAAAAATCTCAGATCGAGCAGTGTTTGACGATCATACACCAGCAGAGAGTCGACATCCCGGGCAAAAAGCAAAACAAACAGCAAAAACAGACACAGTAATGACAGTGACAGACGGCAAGCCACACACACTGGCGCCATCTTGATTGTGACGTGACGACGTTAGGGGATCACTTCAGGGAGCCCTATCAACTTCGAGTATCTAAAGAACAAGCCAATGAACGTTGGCGTGCGTGAAACGCGTCACGCGCCCCGCCCCGCAGCGCGGGTATAAACAGGAAGCGGACGCAGCACTCATTGTCTTTCGCTTCGGAGCCGAGCTTTGTTTGACTCTGAGTTCTACAGACTGCTGTACGTTGTATCTATCGACAACTAGAGGGAGAAGAGAACTCTGCTGCAGTGCTGGTGTGACGGCGCGATCAGTGGTGGCCGCGAGCATCTTTTACCACAACTGCCGTTTTCACGGCACTGTTTATGTGTGTGTGTGTGTGTCGGTCTCGTGGGCGTTCCTCATCTGAGAGTGTACCCGATTACACCGCGGCTACCCCTGGGTGCTTCAGCACTAAAGAGTCTATTTCTTTCCTCTGTTTGTTATTTTACTAAAAGAGCAACACAAGCGTGACCCTGCGTCCTTTTCAGGATGTCATTCCGCTTGTGCGTTTCTGGATGCGGTCGTTCCCTGGCGCCAGCAGATGGCCACAAGAGTTGCCTCTCGTGTTTGGGCATTCAACACGCTGAAGCAGCTTTTGTGAATAGTTCATGTTCCCATTGCGGGAATATGACTATGGCAGCGCTTAGATCGAGACTCGCTTACCTCACGGGAGGTGCAGTCCCCTCGCCTATGCCCCGATCTAGTGCTTATTCTGCCCTGCAGAATAGGCCTACTTCGGCGCATGACCAGGGTGATCTGAGGATTACCGTGAGGGCTTCCCCGTCGAGGCAATCTCCGCGGGCCCCTCACGCCTCTCATGCGCTGTTGCCATCCGCGCCCCTTTGCGATCGACTCGGTCCTTCTCCTGAACGGCCGGTCGTTTCCTTTGGGGCGCCAGCTGACGATCAGATGTCGATCGCAGCATCGGAGGGGGAGCTTCACTCCTCTGGAGATGACGACTCGGCTGCGTTGCCCCCGTCTGGGTGTGTAGCGTTGTCCGAGCCGGATCCAGAGTGGGCGGCTATGCTTTCCCGGGCCGCCGAGAAGGTCGGGCTTGTGTGGAATCCTCCGCCACGTCCCGAACCTTCTCGGTTGGACGATTGGTTTCTCGGGGCGGGCCGTGCTGGTTCTCAGTGCGCCGCCCCGGTACCTTTCTTTCCGGAGGTGCATGAGGAGCTTTCTAGGACGTGGAAGGCACCGTATAGTGCCCGAATCCGTTCTAGTAGCTCCTCCCCCCTCGCCACCCTCGACGGCGGGGCAGCTAAGGGGTATGTGGATATCCCCCCGGTGGAGCGGGCTGTCGCGATGCAACTGTGTCCGGCGTCCGCCTCCTCCTGGCGGGGTAATCCGCGCCTCCCGTCCAAGGCCTGTAAGTTTTCGTCCGGTCTCACGGCGAAGGCTTATAAGGCCTGTGGACAGGCTGCTTCCGCCCTCCATGCCATGGCGCTCTTGCAGGTCCACCAGGCCCAGGCGCTCATGGACATGAACGAGGGTGGTTCTGACCCAGAGCTCCTCCGGGAGCTCCGCGTGGCTACTGACCTCGCCCTCCGGGCGACGAAGGAAACCGGCGTTCCGTTGGTCAGGCGATGTCCACCTTGGTGGTCCAGGAGCGCCACCTTTGGCTCAACCTGGCGGACATGAGGGACACCGATAAATATCGGTTCCTGGATGCCCCTCTCTCCCAGGTTGGGTTATTCGGCGATGCGGTCGAGAGCTTCGCCAAACAGTTCTCGGCCGCCCAGAAGCAGACGGAGGCTATCCGACACATCCTGCCCCGGCGGACCCCCGCTGCTTCCTCCCGTCCGCCGGCCGCAGACCCTCCGTCCGCTCGTCGCCGAGGCCGTCCTCCGCTCCCGCTAAGCCTCAGCAGCAGCAGCGACCATCCAGGCCTCACCGTGGAGCAAGCCGCAGGAAGTCGGCCACGCCCGTCCAGGCCGCTACCAAACCAGGTGGTAAGCGCAGGTGCAAACGACCCTGAGACGGGCGACCCAGAGGTGGATCAAGTTGCTCTCCAGGAGACGGTGAAGGCACCGCTCCTTCCCCCGGTGGAGGGCCGGGTGGAGAATCCTTTGTTTCTTTTTGTTCCTTTTCTGCCACTGCCTTCAGTGGTACCCACATATTCAATAAAAGAGCAATTTCTGAAACCTCTGGGTCCCAAGAGAGCGCGCTTGACGGTCGACGACGCTATGCCTTGTCACCCTCGAGCCCCTCTCTCATCGCCAGCGAGCAGCAGTGGCTGTGTTCCGGACGCTCTGCCGCCTCCACACACTCACTCTGCCCTTCGACGGAAGCAGGTACGTGTTGCACCACACATCCAGACCCCACTCCGGGCCGCTGTGCCGTCCGAGTCGGGTCCCTGCATTCCGCCGCGCTGCCCCACCCCGGGTACGTCTGTGGTGCCGTTGATTCCGCTTGCGCGGTGTCTGGGAGCCTGGCTAGCGCTTCCCAGCCCGTCTCGCTGGCTCATCCGTACTGTCAGACTCGGCTATGCGATTCAGTTCGCCCGGCGCCCCCCTGTATTCAGGGGCATTCTGTTTACCCGCGTTTCGCCGGACAGTGCCCCTGTGCTCAGGGCAGAGATCGCAGTCCTACTGGCGAAGGACGCGATCGAGCCGGTCCCTCCAGCCGATATGAAGACCGGCTTCTACAGCCCGTACTTCATTGTACCCAAGAAAGGCGGTGGGTTACGGCCAATCTTGGATCTGCGTGTCTTGAACCGGTCCCTTCACAAGCTGCCGTTCAAGATGCTTACGCAGAAACGCATTTTCAAGTGCATCCGTCCCCAAGATTGGTTTGCAGCGATCGACCTGAAGGACGCGTACTTTCATGTCTCGATTCTCCCTCGACACAGACCGTTTCTTCGCTTTGCGTTCGAGGGACGGGCATATCAGTACAAGGTCTTACCCTTCGGGCTGGCCCTGTCGCCCCGTGTCTTCACGAAAGTCGCGGAGGCAGCCATTGCTCCCATGTGCGAGCGTGGTGTTCGCATTCTCAACTATATCGACGACTGGCTTATTCTCGCCCAGTCGAGAGAGCAGTTGTGCGAACACAGGGACATGGTGCTCAGTCACCTCAGCCACCTAGGGCTTCGGGTCAACTGGGAAAAGAGCAAACTCACCCCCGGGCAGAGGATCTCTTTTCTCGGTATGGAGTTGGACTCGATCAACATGACAGCGCGCCTCACCGAGGCCCGCGTCCAGTCAGTGTTGAACTGCGTGAGCACGCTCAGGCGCAGAACAGCGGCTCCACTGAAACTGTTTCAGAGGCTCCTGGGGCATATGGCATCTGCAGCCGCGGTAACGCCGCTCGGATTGCTTCATATGAGACCGCTCCAACACTGGCTCCACGATCGAGTCCCGAGATGGGCGTGGCAGAGCGGCTCGTGCCGGGTCCAAGTGACTCCGCACTGTCGCCAAACTCTCAGCTTGTGGTCAGACCCTTCGTTCCTGCGGGCAGGTGTTCCCCTAGAACAAGTGTCCAGGCACTCTGTGGTCACCACGGATGCCTCTGCCACCGGCTGGGGGGCCACGTACAACGGGCATGCAGCTTCAGGTCTGTGGACGGGGCCTCAACTGCATTGGCACATCAATTGCCTCGAGTTGTTAGCAGTACATCTTGCATTGGGCCGCTTCAAAACGCCGCTTCGTGGCAAGCATGTACTGGTCCGTACGGACAGCACTGCGACCGTTGCGTACATCAACCGTCAGGGTGGTCTACGCTCCCGCCGCATGTCACAACTCGCCCGCCATCTCCTCCTTTGGAGTCAGAAGCATCTGAGGTCGCTTCGTGCCATTTATATTCCTGGCCTGCTCAACTGTGCAGCCGACGAGCTCTCACGGCAGCAGGTGCTACCGGGAGAATGGCGACTCCATCCCCAGGTGGTCCAGCTGATTTTCAGGCGCTTCGGGACCGCACAGGTAGATCTGTTTGCCGCCCCGGACACGTCTCACTGCCAGTTGTTCTATTCCCTGACCGAGGGGACCCTCGGCACGGATGCCCTGGCACACAGCTGGCCCCCGGGCCTACGCAAGTATGCGTTTCCCCCAGTGAGCCTTCTTGCGCAGACTTTGTGCAAAGTCAGGGAGGACGAGGAGCAGGTCGTGTTAGTTGCCCCGTATTGGCCCAACCGGACCTGGTTCCCCGAACTAGTGCTCCTCGCGACAGCCCCTCCCTGGCCCATTCCTCTGAGAGAGGACCTGCTCTCTCAGAGACGGGGCACCCTGTGGCACCCGCGTCCGGACCTTTGGAAACTCCATGTCTGGTCCCTGGACGGGACGCGGAGGTTCTAGGTGACCTACCCCCAGCGGTAGTTGACACCATCACTTCAGCCAGAGCCCCCTCTACGAGGCGCCTCTATGCATTGAAGTGGAACCTATTCGTTGAATGGTGTTCTTCTCACGAGGAGAACCCCCGAACTTGCTCGGTCAGAGCCGTGCTTTCCTTCCTGCAGGATGGGTTGGAGCGAAGGCTGTCTCCCTCCACCCTTAAAGTGTATGTTGCCGCCATTGCCGCACATCACGATGCAGTTGAAGGTAAGTCGTTGGGAAAGCATGACCTGATCGTCAGATTCCTGAGGGGAGCAAGGAGACTAAATCCTCCTCGCCCACTCTCTATACCCTCTTGGGACTTGTCTCTGGTCCTTTCGGCACTTCAGAGACCACCCTTTGAGCCTTTGCAGTCAGCTGAGTTAAAAGTTCTGTCTTGTAAAACAGTACTCCTGGTTGCATTGGCCTCCATCAAGAGGGTAGGGGACCTGCATGCATTTTCGGTCGACGAATCGTGCCTAGAATTCGGCCCGGCTAACTCTCACGTGATCCTGAGACCCCGGCCCGGATACGTGCCCAAGGTTCCTACCACTCCCTTCCGGGACCAGGTGGTGAACCTGCAAGCGCTGCCTTCGGAGGAGGCAGACCCAGCCCTGGCTTTTCTCTGTCCCGTCCGCGCTCTGCGTCTGTACGTGGACAGAACGCAAAGCCTCAGGACCTCAGATCAGCTCTTCGTCTGTTACGGAGGCCAGCAGAAGGGAAAGGCTGTCTCCAAGCAGAGGATGGCCCACTGGATAGTGGATGCCATCGCCTTGGCTTGCGAAGCCCAAGGCGTGCCTTGCCCGCCCGGGTTGAGAGCCCACTCCACTAGGGGTGTCGCTTCTTCTTGGGCGCTGGCACACGGCGCCTTGCTGACAGATATCTGTAGAGCTGCGGGCTGGGCGACACCTAACACGTTCGCTAGATTTTATAGCCTACGTGTTGAGCCGGTTTCTTCCTGTGTGCTCGCTTCAACCAGCTGGTAACACCGAAGTTTCCGCTCTTGTGTCGGCTTGCTGCGCCACTCCCCTCCACATGGAGCGGATACGTGCGCTTTTTTGCTCCAGTCGAGTTCCCCACTCTGGCGAACCCTGTGAGTTCCTCCGCACCCCTCCGGCAGTCGGACGTTGCGGAGCGTCCGACGCCAGGCCTAGTGCTCGTATGCTTGTGTAACTTGTGCTAGGCTGGGTTCCATATGTGGTGATTCCTGCGGCGATCCCATATGAGTATTCTTCCACGACCAGCTCCCTGCGGTGAGCCCGTGTCTTTCCCTTGGCAGAGTCCGCTCTGCCGTCACTGTCTGGTGCTGCCTCCCCCTTCTCAGGCTGGAGCCACCCCAGTGACATTCCATATGTCGCACTGCCCTTCTGGCCAGTCCATATGTGTATTCTCCACATGTTACCTCCCTTCGGGCAGGATGTGGCTTCCGCAGCGTCCCTCTCCCCTGGAAAGGCACGCTTTCCCAGTGTTATCCAAGAGTTCCACTGTGTGGGTTAACGGAACAACAGTGAACTCCCTCTACGCAGGTCTTCCGCCCCAGCCATTGGGGGTCTGAGAGCCTTCCGTAGGGCGCTGGATGTGGCAGCAACCGATGGCGTCTTCCATGGGATCCCCTAACGTCGTCACGTCGACGTCACGTCGAACGTGAGCGACTGAAGGGGAACGTCTCGGTTACTAATGTAACCCTCGTTCCCCGAAGGAGGGAACGGGAGACGTGACGTCCCGCTGCCACAGTTGCTGACCATCGCTGTACGGCCGTCTCTATCTCGGCTCCTCAGCGAAAAACAATGAGTGCTGCGTCCGCTTCCTGTTTATACCCGCGCTGCGGGGCGGGGCGCGTGACGCGTTTCACGCACGCCAACGTTCATTGGCTTGTTCTTTAGATACTCGAAGTTGATAGGGCTCCCTGAAGTGATCCCCTAACGTCGTCACGTCGACGTCACGTCTCCCGTTCCCTCCTTCGGGGAACGAGGGTTACATTAGTAATCGAGACGTTTTTTACAACCTGGTACCGGGAAGATTAAGATGACTGAGTAAATTATATGTCGATAACAACAACATATGAATAGTACCAGGACGTTTTCATAGTTTTCTTCATCGTTTCTTCGAAGTTTCTCTCATTCTCCCCCCTACTTTCAAATGCCTGGTCAGAACACAAAGGGCCATAAAATCTCCCTCCAAAGAGAAAGCTCCTGATTGAATCCTCTTCCAAAAGAAGGTGGAAACGTCAGGTCTTCAAAAGTACTAAACACCAGTTTAAACACCCTCTTCCGTGCTCGTCCCGATCTCAAAATGTAACGGCTCGTCCCTAGGCGAGCCTTTCGCCTTTCGTTTATGTGTTCTAGTTTAGTTTGTGTTTTTCAGTCTTAAGATAAGTCCTCGGGTTTAATTCCAATCGACGAGTGAAAAGAACACCGCATGGCATATCTCTGCAGCAAATCCAACTACACTGGACCTTGAAATGAGCGCGCTCTTGCTTTGAAAAAGGAACACGCGCACGTGACGCGCGGAACCGAGACCCGCTCTCTTCTTCGTCCTTCGTTACGGCTGCACCATGTAACCCGATCTCGTGGTCTCCTCAGGAGACCCGATCAGATCTTTATTTCTTTTCTTTTAAGTTAAAGTTTTGTTTTCATATTCGACGCTGTTTACTTCCACGAAGTGAAAAGAACACCGCGTGACATATCTCTTCAGCAAATCCACCTACCAAGGACATTTAAACAAACGCACGCTCTCTCTGAAGCAGAGACACGCGCACGTGACCACGTGACGCGCCGGGCTGGGAGACACACACACACGCTTCTACACAAGCCATGCAAAGAGTACCATACCAGTGCAAGTATCCGTGTTTGATCACGCTTTTAAGATTTGTTGAAGTCTTGTTGTCTCTCAAAGTTCCGTTTGTCTATGTGAATTTGCTAACTTATTTAGAAAGATCCTCGGGTCTTCCTAAACTCCCTGCATCAATGCAACTCTCTAAATTTTCCTCCCTCTCTCTCTCTCTTACTCGCTCTCACGCGTGTAAGTTATCCATTGTCCCAACTCTACGCATTTCTCGTTCATTGATGTCTTATTGTGTTGTTTATGTCTTTTGTGTTTGTACATACATATATCCCGTGTACTGTAGTAAATATATAAGTAATTTCTGCTTTATTAAATTCATTATATTCATGTGATTGATGAACTGCGTTGTTTTGCTCAATTTCAAGTCCCTTAAGTGTCAAAGATCTAAGCTACGAGCTTTATAAATCAAAGATGTTTTAAAGAGTATTCGTTATAGGGCAGGAAGCCCAATTCTTCTGGCCAGAGAATTGCGTTTCCTGAAATCCTATAAGGTAAGATGATATTGTGGATCCCCCACAATACCATACCAGTGCAAGTATCCGTGTTTGATCACGCTTTTAAGATTTGTTGAAGTCTTGTTGTCTCTCAAAGTTCCGTTTGTCTATGTGAATTTGCTAACTTATTTAGAAAGATCCTCGGGTCTTCCTAAACTCCCTGCATCAATGCAACTCTCTAAATTTTCCTCCCTCTCTCTCTCTCTCTCTTACTCGCTCTCACGCGTGTAAGTTATCCATTGTCCCAACTCTACGCATTTCTCGTTCATTGATGTCCTACTGGCGAAGGACGCGATCGAGCCGGTCCCTCCAGCCGATATGAAGACCGGCTTCTACAGCCCGTACTTCATTGTACCCAAGAAAGGCGGTGGGTTACGGCCAATCTTGGATCTGCGTGTCTTGAACCGGTCCCTTCACAAGCTGCCGTTCAAGATGCTTACGCAGAAACGCATTTTCAAGTGCATCCGTCCCCAAGATTGGTTTGCAGCGATCGACCTGAAGGACGCGTACTTTCATGTCTCGATTCTCCCTCGACACAGACCGTTTCTTCGCTTTGCGTTCGAGGGACGGGCATATCAGTACAAGGTCTTACCCTTCGGGCTGGCCCTGTCGCCCCGTGTCTTCACGAAAGTCGCGGAGGCAGCCATTGCTCCCATGTGCGAGCGTGGTGTTCGCATTCTCAACTATATCGACGACTGGCTTATTCTCGCCCAGTCGAGAGAGCAGTTGTGCGAACACAGGGACATGGTGCTCAGTCACCTCAGCCACCTAGGGCTTCGGGTCAACTGGGAAAAGAGCAAACTCACCCCCGGGCAGAGGATCTCTTTTCTCGGTATGGAGTTGGACTCGATCAACATGACAGCGCGCCTCACCGAGGCCCGCGTCCAGTCAGTGTTGAACTGCGTGAGCACGCTCAGGCGCAGAACAGCGGCTCCACTGAAACTGTTTCAGAGGCTCCTGGGGCATATGGCATCTGCAGCCGCGGTAACGCCGCTCGGATTGCTTCATATGAGACCGCTCCAACACTGGCTCCACGATCGAGTCCCGAGATGGGCGTGGCAGAGCGGCTCGTGCCGGGTCCAAGTGACTCCGCACTGTCGCCAAACTCTCAGCTTGTGGTCAGACCCTTCGTTCCTGCGGGCAGGTGTTCCCCTAGAACAAGTGTCCAGGCACTCTGTGGTCACCACGGATGCCTCTGCCACCGGCTGGGGGGCCACGTACAACGGGCATGCAGCTTCAGGTCTGTGGACGGGGCCTCAACTGCATTGGCACATCAATTGCCTCGAGTTGTTAGCAGTACATCTTGCATTGGGCCGCTTCAAAACGCCGCTTCGTGGCAAGCATGTACTGGTCCGTACGGACAGCACTGCGACCGTTGCGTACATCAACCGTCAGGGTGGTCTACGCTCCCGCCGCATGTCACAACTCGCCCGCCATCTCCTCCTTTGGAGTCAGAAGCATCTGAGGTCGCTTCGTGCCATTTATATTCCTGGCCTGCTCAACTGTGCAGCCGACGAGCTCTCACGGCAGCAGGTGCTACCGGGAGAATGGCGACTCCATCCCCAGGTGGTCCAGCTGATTTTCAGGCGCTTCGGGACCGCACAGGTAGATCTGTTTGCCGCCCCGGACACGTCTCACTGCCAGTTGTTCTATTCCCTGACCGAGGGGACCCTCGGCACGGATGCCCTGGCACACAGCTGGCCCCCGGGCCTACGCAAGTATGCGTTTCCCCCAGTGAGCCTTCTTGCGCAGACTTTGTGCAAAGTCAGGGAGGACGAGGAGCAGGTCGTGTTAGTTGCCCCGTATTGGCCCAACCGGACCTGGTTCCCCGAACTAGTGCTCCTCGCGACAGCCCCTCCCTGGCCCATTCCTCTGAGAGAGGACCTGCTCTCTCAGAGACGGGGCACCCTGTGGCACCCGCGTCCGGACCTTTGGAAACTCCATGTCTGGTCCCTGGACGGGACGCGGAGGTTCTAGGTGACCTACCCCCAGCGGTAGTTGACACCATCACTTCAGCCAGAGCCCCCTCTACGAGGCGCCTCTATGCATTGAAGTGGAACCTATTCGTTGAATGGTGTTCTTCTCACGAGGAGAACCCCCGAACTTGCTCGGTCAGAGCCGTGCTTTCCTTCCTGCAGGATGGGTTGGAGCGAAGGCTGTCTCCCTCCACCCTTAAAGTGTATGTTGCCGCCATTGCCGCACATCACGATGCAGTTGAAGGTAAGTCGTTGGGAAAGCATGACCTGATCGTCAGATTCCTGAGGGGAGCAAGGAGACTAAATCCTCCTCGCCCACTCTCTATACCCTCTTGGGACTTGTCTCTGGTCCTTTCGGCACTTCAGAGACCACCCTTTGAGCCTTTGCAGTCAGCTGAGTTAAAAGTTCTGTCTTGTAAAACAGTACTCCTGGTTGCATTGGCCTCCATCAAGAGGGTAGGGGACCTGCATGCATTTTCGGTCGACGAATCGTGCCTAGAATTCGGCCCGGCTAACTCTCACGTGATCCTGAGACCCCGGCCCGGATACGTGCCCAAGGTTCCTACCACTCCCTTCCGGGACCAGGTGGTGAACCTGCAAGCGCTGCCTTCGGAGGAGGCAGACCCAGCCCTGGCTTTTCTCTGTCCCGTCCGCGCTCTGCGTCTGTACGTGGACAGAACGCAAAGCCTCAGGACCTCAGATCAGCTCTTCGTCTGTTACGGAGGCCAGCAGAAGGGAAAGGCTGTCTCCAAGCAGAGGATGGCCCACTGGATAGTGGATGCCATCGCCTTGGCTTACGAAGCCCAAGGCGTGCCTTGCCCGCCCGGGTTGAGAGCCCACTCCACTAGGGGTGTCGCTTCTTCTTGGGCGCTGGCACACGGCGCCTTGCTGACAGATATCTGTAGAGCTGCGGGCTGGGCGACACCTAACACGTTCGCTAGATTTTATAGCCTACGTGTTGAGCCGGTTTCTTCCTGTGTGCTCGCTTCAACCAGCTGGTAACACCGAAGTTTCCGCTCTTGTGTCGGCTTGCTGCGCCACTCCCCTCCACATGGAGCGGATACGTGCGCTTTTTTGCTCCAGTCGAGTTCCCCACTCTGGCGAACCCTGTGAGTTCCTCCGCACCCCTCCGGCAGTCGGACGTTGCGGAGCGTCCGACGCCAGGCCTAGTGCTCGTATGCTTGTGTAACTTGTGCTAGGCTGGGTTCCATATGTGGTGATTCCTGCGGCGATCCCATATGAGTATTCTTCCACGACCAGCTCCCTGCGGTGAGCCCGTGTCTTTCCCTTGGCAGAGTCCGCTCTGCCGTCACTGTCTGGTGCTGCCTCCCCCTTCTCAGGCTGGAGCCACCCCAGTGACATTCCATATGTCGCACTGCCCTTCTGGCCAGTCCATATGTGTATTCTCCACATGTTACCTCCCTTCGGGCAGGATGTGGCTTCCGCAGCGTCCCTCTCCCCTGGAAAGGCACGCTTTCCCAGTGTTATCCAAGAGTTCCACTGTGTGGGTTAACGGAACAACAGTGAACTCCCTCTACGCAGGTCTTCCGCCCCAGCCATTGGGGGTCTGAGAGCCTTCCGTAGGGCGCTGGATGTGGCAGCAACCGATGGCGTCTTCCATGGGATCCCCTAACGTCGTCACGTCGACGTCACGTCGAACGTGAGCGACTGAAGGGGAACGTCTCGGTTACTAATGTAACCCTCGTTCCCCGAAGGAGGGAACGGGAGACGTGACGTCCCGCTGCCACAGTTGCTGACCATCGCTGTACGGCCGTCTCTATCTCGGCTCCTCAGCGAAAAACAATGAGTGCTGCGTCCGCTTCCTGTTTATACCCGCGCTGCGGGGCGGGGCGCGTGACGCGTTTCACGCACGCCAACGTTCATTGGCTTGTTCTTTAGATACTCGAAGTTGATAGGGCTCCCTGAAGTGATCCCCTAACGTCGTCACGTCGACGTCACGTCTCCCGTTCCCTCCTTCGGGGAACGAGGGTTACATTAGTAATCGAGACGTTTTTTACAACCTGGTACCGGGAAGATTAAGATGACTGAGTAAATTATATGTCGATAACAACAACATATGAATAGTACCAGGACGTTTTCATAGTTTTCTTCATCGTTTCTTCGAAGTTTCTCTCATTCTCCCCCCTACTTTCAAATGCCTGGTCAGAACACAAAGGGCCATAAAATCTCCCTCCAAAGAGAAAGCTCCTGATTGAATCCTCTTCCAAAAGAAGGTGGAAACGTCAGGTCTTCAAAAGTACTAAACACCAGTTTAAACACCCTCTTCCGTGCTCGTCCCGATCTCAAAATGTAACGGCTCGTCCCTAGGCGAGCCTTTCGCCTTTCGTTTATGTGTTCTAGTTTAGTTTGTGTTTTTCAGTCTTAAGATAAGTCCTCGGGTTTAATTCCAATCGACGAGTGAAAAGAACACCGCATGGCATATCTCTGCAGCAAATCCAACTACACTGGACCTTGAAATGAGCGCGCTCTTGCTTTGAAAAAGGAACACGCGCACGTGACGCGCGGAACCGAGACCCGCTCTCTTCTTCGTCCTTCGTTACGGCTGCACCATGTAACCCGATCTCGTGGTCTCCTCAGGAGACCCGATCAGATCTTTATTTCTTTTCTTTTAAGTTAAAGTTTTGTTTTCATATTCGACGCTGTTTACTTCCACGAAGTGAAAAGAACACCGCGTGACATATCTCTTCAGCAAATCCACCTACCAAGGACATTTAAACAAACGCACGCTCTCTCTGAAGCAGAGACACGCGCACGTGACCACGTGACGCGCCGGGCTGGGAGACACACACACACGCTTCTACACAAGCCATGCAAAGAGTACCATACCAGTGCAAGTATCCGTGTTTGATCACGCTTTTAAGATTTGTTGAAGTCTTGTTGTCTCTCAAAGTTCCGTTTGTCTATGTGAATTTGCTAACTTATTTAGAAAGATCCTCGGGTCTTCCTAAACTCCCTGCATCAATGCAACTCTCTAAATTTTCCTCCCTCTCTCTCTCTCTTACTCGCTCTCACGCGTGTAAGTTATCCATTGTCCCAACTCTACGCATTTCTCGTTCATTGATGTCTTATTGTGTTGTTTATGTCTTTTGTGTTTGTACATACATATATCCCGTGTACCGTAGTAAATATATAAGTAATTTCTGCTTTATTAAATTCATTATATTCATGTGATTGATGAACTGCGTTGTTTTGCTCAATTTCAAGTCCCTTAAGTGTCAAAGATCTAAGCTACGAGCTTTATAAATCAAAGATGTTTTAAAGAGTATTCGTTATAGGGCAGGAAGCCCAATTCTTCTGGCCAGAGAATTGCGTTTCCTGAAATCCTATAAGGTAAGATGATATTGTGGATCCCCCACAATACCATACCAGTGCAAGTATCCGTGTTTGATCACGCTTTTAAGATTTGTTGAAGTCTTGTTGTCTCTCAAAGTTCCGTTTGTCTATGTGAATTTGCTAACTTATTTAGAAAGATCCTCGGGTCTTCCTAAACTCCCTGCATCAATGCAACTCTCTAAATTTTCCTCCCTCTCTCTCTCTCTCTCTCTTACTCGCTCTCACGCGTGTAAGTTATCCATTGTCCCAACTCTACGCATTTCTCGTTCATTGATGTCTTATTGTGTTGTTTATGTCTTTTGTGTTTGTACATACATATATCCCGTGTACCGTAGTAAATATATAAGTAATTTCTGCTTTATTAAATTCATTATATTCATGTGATTGATGAACTGCGTTGTTTTGCTCAATTTCAAGTCCCTTAAGTGTCAAAGATCTAAGCTACGAGCTTTATAAATCAAAGATGTTTTAAAGAGTATTCGTTATAGGGCAGGAAGCCCAATTCTTCTGGCCAGAGAATTGCGTTTCCTGAAATCCTATAAGGTAAGATGATATTGTGGATCCCCCACAATATTATTCTGGCAATTGATCTAGTTAATTTTGCTTGTTTTGTAAGACTTGATCAGTGTAATTAACTGCAATCACCTGTAGTAAAAATGCAAGGATACCCAGGTATGCATGCAGGTAAAATGACATCCTCCCTTAGAGGGAGATTAAATTAAATGTAAGACTGATCTAATCCAAACATGTATGAATAATTATTAATTACCAATTATTAATTATGATATGCAAATTCCCCACGGATTAGATCCGCCCCATAGTCTTTACACACAGATGCGTCTAAACAAAATATAACTCTACCAGCTCTCTGCTCAGCACACATGAACAACATACTCTGACTTCACAAAACACATTAGGAAATTATTATGATAATTAATAAAGAAAAATAGTACTAAATATAGCTGCAAGCAGCCATTATACGGGGCCAAGCAGTAGAAGACGATAAGACATGCCAACATGGCTGAAAGTGTCAGACCAACTGAAAAAATGAGCAATTAAAGACATTTTAAGAGGAATTTAGGCAAATGGTCGAAAAATCCTGCATACAGTAACTTATGAGATGATTTAATGGTTTATCACTTTCGACCAATAGGTGGCGCAGTTATGAACTCGATGTGATGTGGTCAGAGTGAAGTGACAATGACACATACAAAGTTAGGTGTCAATATGTCGAGACATTGCAGATATAAAGCCTGAATAGTCATTTTTGCATCATGCCTCAACTTTGCTGCTGCGGTATACAAAAACAGTTTTGTCTATCGACACGAAATCCATAACTTTTGGTCGGGACGGTCTGGAGATGATACGATTCGATTTTGGTGAAAATCTGACAAATGGTCTAGGAGGAGTTCGAAAAAGTAGTTTTTGAATGAAAATCAAGATGGCGGACAGGAAGTTCGGTCAAAAAAGAAAAACTTGGTATCTATGTTTTCGGCTTGACCCAAGGAATCTATTAAGACAAGTGGCATTTCAATAGGCAGATTTATTCAAAAGTTATTAGCCTTTTTGGATTTTTTCATATAACTTTTGACCACTAGGTGGCGCTGTTTCGAAACTTCTCAGGCTCCTTCAGGGCATCGTACTGATGACCCATTGCGAATTTCGTAACAATTCGTTC
The DNA here is from genome assembly GCA_036326025.1 of Chrosomus eos. NCBI lineage: Eukaryota > Metazoa > Chordata > Actinopteri > Cypriniformes > Leuciscidae > Chrosomus > Chrosomus eos. Next base: position 709,461 of record JAZAVI010000011.1, on the reverse strand, counting down.
ATGCGTTCAGAAAATACAGCATTTTAGCACATAATTCAAAATGTCCGACAGACAAAATGGCCGATATGGGAAAATTGGATATCAGTCGACTCGACATGACGCCCTGAATCTAACAAGGCCAATTTTATTATTTTTGGACAAACTGTTCAGAAGTTATAAGCAAAAATATCCATTTTTCATATCTCCGGACCAGTATGTGGCGCTGCGCCGAAACGCTGCATGTTGCCTCAGGTCATGCTTGTGATGACTTGTACCAAGTTTGGTCTGAATACGATAAAGCGTTGCGGAGATACAGCCTTAAGTTTGTTTTTGCAAGCGCTACGTAAAATTATTTTGCACGTTATTCAAAAACTTTTAAGCGAATCAACTTGAATTCCATAACTTTTTGTCCCCACTGTCTGAAGATGATCTGGTGCAATTTTGGTGAAAATCGGAGCATCGCCCTAGGAGGAGTTCGAAAAAGTAGGTTTTTCTGAAAATTCAAAATGGCGGAAACATTTGCATGACGGAAAATGACGTCATAGGGTGCAATCGAATCGTCATGAGCTCAGGAATCAGAGGAAAAAAGAATTTTGTTGATAGGCCTTACGGTTCAGAAGTTATTAGCATAAATGTGAGTAAAACTTTGGACAGGTGGGGGCGCTAGTGGGATTGATTTAGAGTCTCCAAAATGTCATAACTTTCCCAGAAACGGTTCTATGGGCTGCCATAGATGCCCAGTCGGAAGAAGAAGAAGAAGAAGAAGAAGAAGAAGAAGAATAAGAACCGGAACAGATACAATAGGTGCCTCCGCACCTTCGGTGCTTGGCCCCTAAAAATAACATTAAACAGTAAAATGTTTCTTCAATTTGAATCTTCTGCTTTTTATGCTGGTATGTTTTTTATTTATTTTTATTATTAATATCATAATGATCACTGAGATATACTGTGTTTCAGGCACCAGTGGAGTGGATCATGTGTTCATCAGTTCTGGTGTAAATGTCTCTCTGTCCTGTAATAAAGATCTTTCTGACTGCAAATCAACTAGATGGACCTACGAGAAGAGATTCAGACATTCATGGACTGAACTGATTACTGGAGGGATAAAGAATAAAGACACAGAGAGACATGAGAGACTGAGTCTGGAGTCTGACTGCTCTCTGATCATCAAGAACGTCACAGTAGAAGATTCTGGATTTTACAGATGCAGACAATATGTGAATTACAGACAACAACAAGGATCTGATGCTGATGTTTATCTGCATGTTCTTCATGGTAAGTTTATGATTATGTGGTCAAATTAAAAAGGGCAGATTCTCCCTTTAAAACTCAGATGATGATTGAAGAGTCTGTGATTTGTGTCTTGTGTTCAGTTTCAGTGTCTCCATCATCATCATCATCATCATCATCATCATCATCATCATCATCATCATCATCATCTTCATCCTCACAGATTGAGATCAGTCCAGGCCGCTCTGTGACTCTCTCCTGTCAGTTGTATTCACATTCTGGATACTCCTGTGATTATTGGGTCAGTTCTGAGGGATTTGAGCTGTTGTGGGTGAATCAGGCTGGTGTTGACCTGAAGACAGACTCCAGATATCAGATATTATCATCATCATCATCAGCTCGAGATCACTGTAACATCACTCTGACTACAACACTCCTGAATGAAGATAACAACAGAGAGTGGAGATGTCAGCTTACTCGCAGAAATCAACCCAAGACCTCAGTCGCATACACTGTCAAGTATTCAGGTGAGAAAACAGTGTTAGAAGAGCCTCATAATGTCAGTAACACTGAGGTCTATCAGTATCACTGAACCAGAACAAACTGAGGAACAAAAGCTTCTTTGACTCTCACAGAAGAGAAACTCAAAGCATTGCTTCAAACTAATGAACTGCAGTAAAGTTACAGTCCAAAAAGATGCTGGAAATAATAAAGTAATACAGGAATTTATACTTGACAACAAAAATGTGAACTTTTTCCAGGGGCGTAGGTTTGATTTTGAAATTGGTGGGGACGGCAGTGCTTTTCAAAAGTGCGGGGGTGGATATGACATTGAAAATTTGCCATGTTTTGTGGACCTCTGTCCCTCTAGGGGGGTTCGGGGGCATGGTCCCCCGGAAGAAATTTTTGTACATTTTAAGGTTAAATGCATCAATCTGGTACCGCGGTGTGGTTTCATAGCGCCGCACATGCCACATCCTGTTGCAGAAGCATGTGAAAAAAACGACGAAGTTTGCTAGGCCAAAAAGCGCGTTAATCTCGCGATAAAAAACTGAATCGCGTTAAAATGGGTTTGCGTTAACGTCATTAATAACGGCTTAACTGACATGTGATGTTGTGTATATGTGGCATTATGTGTTGAACTGAACTAACAGACGTGATCCACAGATCCAGCTTATACAGCATCAGAAACTGCTGGATTATTATACAGAGGTACGACACGTTCATTTATACTGACAGCTTTATAACATTAAACTATCAGTCAGTCTGTAAATGCTTCATCAATAACTGTTGATAGTGTAATAGCCTTGACTTCAGTCATGTACAGTTTCTCTTCTTCCTCTCATGTTTCCTGCAGTGATTGTGAGTATTGTTGAGATCGCAGTGTTTGCTGCTCCTACTGTGATTCTTCTTCAGATCATCTGTGCAAGAAGAGCTGGTGAGTTTTGAGCCGCACACAATCTGATGATTCACACTCATCTGATCTGAACAATCTGCAATCATGATAAAACACATACGAGAGGTCAGTCAATGCTTTTATTTTGCAGGGAGGAAGGACTCGAAGCACCCGGAGGAAATAGAGATGCCTACAATATTACAATAAAACACTGATGAGTTTACAGCCAATCTGCAACTATATTTACTATAGCAAAAACTCAAAGAGGATTGTTCATTTTTTTCTCAGAAAACACCATCAAGTTTAGATTAAATGTTTTTTTACATATAAAAGGCCAGATTTATTTTCATTTATATGGGTTTTATGGATATATTTGCCTACAGTGTTGAAAGTCATTTTCTTGTGCTTCATATGTAAACTGCTGTAAATATAATATTAAATACAGTAATGGACAGACTCAGACTGTATAATCTCTCTCTGTTCTGTGTGATGGAGATGATCTGAGGATTTTTGTATCTTGTCTGTTTATTCCTGTTTTTAGCATCTTTTTTTCATTTTGTATGATTGATATTAATATTCTTAATAAACCTCTGCAGTTGTGTTTAATATTTCTCCTTTCCTGATATGTTTGTTCCCCTTCATGAGCTCGTAATGTATGGTAATATAGAATAGTAAGTGTGAGTATTGATGGGTCAAGTGTTGATGATAAAGAGTGTTTTCAGCCGTTTCTTGAAGATGTTAAAGCCTCATCAGCTCAGGTTGAGTTGTGCAGGTCATTCCTCCAGCAGGAACAGTCCAGGTGAAGGTCTGTGAAAGTGATTCTGTGTCTCTGTGAGATGATGCACCACAAGACACCGTTCACTTGCAGAACACAAGCTTCTGGAGACACATCGGTCTGGTGTAGTGAGTTTAGGTGTAGAGGAGAAGAGCCAGTGGTTGTTCTGTAGGAAAACATCAGTGTCTTGAATCTGATGCGAGAGGCTGTTGGAAACCAGTGCAAGTGAGTGAGGAGAGACGTGCGTCTCTTTGGCTCGATAAACACACTCTTGCTGCAGAATCTGGATCAGTTGCAGAGGTTTGACAGATGCTGGAAGGGGAGAGCATTACAATAGTCCAGTCGGGATAGAACAAGAGCTTGGAGAAGGAGTTGTGTAGCTCCGATAGGAAGGGCCTGATCCTCCTAATGTTGTATAATGCAAATCTGCAGTTCTAGCAGTGTGGTCTGTGGAGTTCAACTGATCATCAATAGCTGAATGGAGAAGTTGTGATGAAGTGTTGGGTTGGTCGAGACCATGAGCAGTCCTGTTAGGCGAGCAGTGAAAGAAAGAAGAAACTCGATCTCTGATTGGCTACAGCCATCAGATGACATCACAGGTGCCTTGATAGGCTATAAAACATCATCAGCTCTTTTGTCTTCAGAAAGCAGTTTATCTGTCTGTGTGTGTGTATTTAACCCTTTAGGCGCCAGAGGTTTTTTCCTTAAACGTTTGATTTTGACATCTTCATTTCAAAAGGCTATATCTTAAAAGTGATAAAAGATAGAGACTTTCTGTAAATTAGAGAAATATTAAGGATGACCCAAAGTTTATGTAGGGATTACATTTTCCCATCTAATTTGCATATACGTCCTATGATGGTGGCCATCTTAGATTATAGAATTTTCATGAAAAGTCACATGTTTAAATTATAAAATGCAGCACTTCTTTCCCCCCAAAATGTCCCTCACCTTCTGTATGCTATATTGCACAATACTTAATGCTCAGGTAAATATTAAGTAGTAAACAAACAGTGTAAATCATTACTAATAAATGGTAGAAACAAACCGAATGCATGTAGCGGTTGGCCTTTTGCTGTAGAGATTGGGGGAGAGAGTATGGGGCACATATATATTATTCATATGACACACAAACACAAGTAGACAAGACCTGTTTAGTTCAAAAGCTCACTCGCCACGGCAAGGCACAGATCGTGAGTGAGATGATACAAGCAGCGCGGCCAGATCTGCCTCACGCGCGCGCGCCGATTGTGTATAGCTCGAACTACTATCATTGCGATTATGACTCCCCACCCTGCCTCCACGTTGCCCCCTAACTGTCCTATGAATACTTCTACCTCGTCTAACATACCCAGTGGCATTAGACAAAGTCTCCACCACAATACTTTCGCCACGATTGCAGAGAGGCACACGGTCAGAAGACAAAGCAACATGGCTAGCGCGGTAAAAATCTCCCACCTCGTTCCCCACAACACTAACACGCCTGCTAACTTCGCGATGAACACTCCGACCCCAGGAGACATTGTTCCCATCACTGACACTGGGCAAAGCACCATCTAAATTGGGCATATGATTCACTGTTTGTGCTTGGTGTAGGGCACTTTCACTTTTCAGAATCACCGTCATCTTCTGAAGACAGATATTCCCCTTCAGAATCCGGGTCCGCGAATAGAAGACCCAACACTTCATTGCGGGTAAGCTTTATTGATGACATTAGATAATAATAATAATAATCTAATGCAAATACTCACTGATGTTGACAATATTGCTCTGATAAAATGGCTCACTCGCACACTAGCTCCGCTTTTGTTCGCACTGATTCAATCATAGCTGTCAACCCTCCCGTTTTTTTGGGGTTTCTCACGTATTTTAGCTCTTTTCCCGCTGTCTTCCTGTTTTAGTATTTTCCCGTAAAATATCCCGTATTTTTACGCTCTGATTGTGTTAACTCAGGACACGCAACTATCTGTGTGGCTTGCACTTGGGTTGCTAGACCTCCAGTAAAGTAGCCTACTCGATATAAGTCTTCTGGGCTTTTAATAACACCATTGAGACAGTAGTCAAGTTCAGGGAGGCGAAAGTTAAATCAGTGGTGCTTGAGAAATACATCCCAGATCTATCTTCCAGAACATTTGTAGTGTTGATAAAAGAGGCTGGATCTGATCTGTTTTCCTCAGAGTAAACAGCACATTATAATCCATGTGTAGAAACACTCCCTGAAAACACATTAAAGGGTACCTATCATGGAATTTTGAAAATTACCTTTCATGTAGTGTGTAACATAGATCTAAGTGAACGAAAACATCCTGCAAAGTTTTAAATATGAAAGTTCACCGTATACAAAGTTATTGTCTCTCAAAAGTAAGAGTCGACTCTGAGTCGCTGATATGAATCAATAGACGAACGATGCATTTTGTCTAACTTTCGTACGTCACTTGTACAAGTTATTTGAATAAGACACGCCCACTCATTGCGCGCGCCAGAAAACAGTCAAGTCAAGTCAAGTCACCTTTATTTATATAGCGCTTTTTACAATACAAATTGTTTCAAAGCAGCTTTACAGAGATAACAGGAAAACAATGTTGTAATAGTATTGTTCAATTGAAAATTAAATGAAAATTAAATGTCCCCAACTAAGCAAGCCAAAAGGCGAAGGCAACAGTGGCAAGGAACCAAAACTCCATCAGGTGACAGAATGGAGAAAAAAACCTTGGGAGAACCCAGGCTCAGTCGGGGGGCCAGTCCTCCTCTGGCCAACGAATGAACAGTGTATGATTATGAGTTAGGCAGCATAATGGCAGGAGTCAGATGGGATCAGAACTTTCACGATATTATCCAGTTCATCTGGTTGGGTTGGGTCATCCGGCCGGTGAGGAGATGAGTGGTGAGGTGTCCATGGGCCTTCACAGCCCTGATAATGCGTGTCGTCGTGTCCATGTGATGGTCCTTCATCAGATCTGGATATGCCCTGGATCCGGCGGTCTGCGGTAAACCTCGGGATAAACAGAGAGACTAATATTAGCGTAGACGCCATCCTTCTTATGATGTACAAAGTACATCAGGAATTATGGGAAGTGTTCCCGGTTCCGGCTGATCTAATCTATGCAGCCTAACATTGAATTATAGAAATCTATAATGTGTTATGTGTATGCTAAGCCAAAGAGATGTGTTTTTAGTCTAGATTTAAACTGACAGACTGTATCTGCTCCCCGGACCGTGTTAGGAAGATTGTTCCAAAGTTTTGGTGCTAAATAGGAAAAGGATCTACCGCCAGCAGTCGATTTTGATATTCTAGGTATTATCAACTGGCCAGAATTTTGAGATCGCAATAGACGTGAAGGACTATAATGCGTTAAGAGCTCGCTCAAGTACTGGGGAGCTAAACCATTTAGTGCTTTGTAAGTAATCAGCAATATTTTAAAATTTATACGATGTTTAAAAAACAGTGAAAACAGTGAAAAAACAGTGAAAACAGTGAAAACAACATGTCGACGAGCTGTTCTGAAGTGCGAATCAAAAGCGAACTTTTTTTCACTGCCCAGAGACGAGCATGTGAAGACTCAGTGGCTAGAGTTTATATTGACAACTATACCACACAGGTATAGCCACCTTGAGCTGTGTTCGCATTATTTTAATGAGGATTCCTTTACAAACATAAATGCTTTCAAGTGTGGATTCGCGAGTCGGTTGATACTGAAGGAACGTTTAGTACCAAGTTTATTTGGATCGGCTTCATCCTCCGAATCACAACCTGTAAGTACTGTTAATAATTGTTGCTTTTAATGGGTTTTGTAGCATGCTCAATAAGTGTGTGTGTGTGTGTGTGTGTGTGTGTGTGTGTGTGTGTGTGTGTGTGTGTGTGTGTGTGTGTGTGTGTGTGTGTGTGTGTGTGTGTGTGTGTGTGTGTGTGTGTGTGTGTGTGTGTGTGTGTCAGGTACGCTCAACGCAGCTTAGGTCTACAAGCTGTGTGTGTGTGTGTGTGTGTGTGTGTGTGTCATTTACGCTCAGCGCTTAGGTCTCCAAGCTGTGTGTGTGTGTTTTGAAATATGTAAAATGTTTGTCGTTGTTATTGGAGTTGTCATAAAGAATAGAGCGTATTGTAGTACTGCAGTGCTTTATCAATATTGGGTTAACGCGAAAAATAACTGACTGGGTCGTCTGACCAATCACAGCGGATTAGCGTCACGCAAAGGCGGGATTTGAAAAATGAGTCTTCAAACGAATCATTAGGGAATCGCTGAGCAAATCAGGTAAAATTAAATGCATATTATAAGACAACAAAAGTGTTTTTTGTCATTGCATGCATGTAAAACTGTTGTTGGTGACTCCCAGAACAACATTAGGAACATTTTAAATGCCATAATAGGTACTGTAGGATTGAAAATAATCCAAGAAGTTTGAAATGAACATTTGCTTTGCAAGACATATGCTTTACTGTGTTCCACCCCCTCTATCTACCACAAGGACCATTTGGAGTAGGGGTGCGCCAAAATATCGATATGACGATATATCACGATATTTACTCCCGCGATCGATTCTCGATGCGCTCTTGCCAAGTATCGATATTAAAAGCCGTTATAAAACGCTCTATTCATTATCCGAGTTGACTGGATTTGACTAGCTTTCATGAGGCACACACGCAAGGTCTCTCGCTCTCTCCCTTACTGTCGTGCGCGTGCTATGTATGTTATGCGCGCAGTATGTTCTGTCTCGCATGCGCGCTCTAGATTCCGGGAGATTAGAACTAATTTGCGGACATCAGGGAGACGCTATCAATATGCGGGAGACTCCCGGAACTTCCAGGAGACTTGGGATGTCTGGCTTTGCAAAAGTCCACTAGACGGGAAACACGACCACATGCACAGACACCTCACACGGCATCACCCGCAGCTCTGTGAGAAAGCCGTTGTTTGTGCTGGCTCGACGTAAACATTTTTATTACTACTGATTGCAGCAATGTTACACTAAAATAGTGTCTGTGACTGTTTTGTTGCAACTGATAAGACACAAGTTGTTTTTGTTATTGTGTTTCATCCCAAAAAAATAATGGTGATCCATTTTCCTAATTACAAAAAAATATTTGTATTTCTTAAACCATGATATATTGTGAGTTATTACAATATATCGATTATCGCAGTATCGCCATATCGTGATATTATCAGTATCGTGAACAATGTATCGCATCTCGTATCGTATCGTGAAGTACCCAGCGATTCCCAGCCCTAATTTGGAGTTCCCAAAGGCATAGAGGAGTTACATGCTGGGTCTGATAGTGATCAGGGCCTGTAGGTCAAGATGTTTGTACTTTGGGGGTCTATGAATTGTCACACCTTTAGAACAATGGGGGAAGTGTAATTATCTGATTGGTCAGTTTTAGTCACATGGTCAGGGAAAGGATAAAACAAGATTGAACTGTTGCTCTGGCTCTTTTATGCGCGGGCGCTCTGATTCTCTGGGTCCCTCTTGGGACTCTCTCTCTTTACCTCCTCTGCTCTCTCTCTCTCTCTCTCTCTCTCTCTCTCTCTCTCTCTCTCTCTCTCTCTCCTCTCTCTCTGTGCGCATGTGCGAGCGTTTGCGGAGCGAGTGAGAAGCGTGCGGTGAGTGAGTGCGATTTCTAACTTTTCTGTAGTTTGTTTTGTTTATGTGTTTTGTGTGTTATTTGGTGTAGGAGAGCAGTTTTCTTTAGAGAAAGTTGTGGGAGTGCTCCCGGCGTCTTTTATTGCCGGGAAGCATGGCTGCTTTAGGTGTCGCGTGTAGTGATGGTCTAACTCGGCGTCATGGGATTAAGATTTTGTGTAAATTCAGTGTAGAGGAATGTGCTTTAGCGGTTGGCAATGTAGTGGGTTACAACGCTATTGTTTCTGCTTCTAAAATGAACAACGCGATTGTTTTATTTTTAAATACGATCGAAAAAGCTAATGAGGTTGTTCAAACGGGAGTTGTGATTAATGATACGCTTACACCTGTACTTCCTCTCAGTAGCCCTTCCAGAAAGATTGTTTTATCAAATGTTCCACCTTTCGTTACTGATGCAAGTATTGCTAAAGAATTGTCTTCTTTTGGTAAGATAGTCTCTCCTTTTAGGAAAATTGCTCTTAGCTGTAAATCACCCTTGCTGAAACACGTAGTGTCTTTTCGGAGACAGGTCTACATGATTCTGAAAAACAATGCTGAAGAGCTGGGGCCTCATTTATAAACGTTGCGTACGCACAAAAGAAGGCGTACGCCGCTCTCAACGCAATAATTGGTATTTATAAAAAGCAAACTTGACGGGAAAATGTGCGGTCCTTCACGCAAGCTCTGACCCAGGCGTACGCACAAAAACGGGTGAAATGAGAAATGGCGACACCGTCGGCAGATGGAAGAAACACGTGAAAGTGTGTGAAAGTGTAGACCGTTGTGTTAAAGAAATGGAAATTCTGTCTCTCATAAATAAAAAGGAAGACTTTACAAAGAAAGTATTACAATTAACAGCCTACACGAACACCCGTTTGATCGATCTGCAGTGTAAAACAAACAAAATCAAACGAAGATTACAACAGAAATGCAAATTAATATTTGCAAAAAGAAAAGTGAAATATGTTCTGCAATAATATTGGCATGTTATGCAATTCATCCTCATAACACATCTGTAGCTTGTCAGATGCAATCAAATGGATGTTAATAAAATGCCATGATGCCATCATAATGCGTAATTATGATGGAGCGCTAGACGCTTTTTTGCATCGACTTTGATGTCCGACCATTTCTGTTTTATTTCGGCCACGGTCCGAGGTTGTGAGTCTGCAGCATTAACGGCGTCTGCAAACTTTTGCCACTCAAATGCCTTTTTGGCATTAGTAATGCCCACACTGTGCCCTCCAAACAACATTTTACTCCTCTTTTCCACCTCGCCAATGATAATTTCTACTTCACATTGAGTGAAGTTACGTTTCTTGGTTTTTCCTCTCTGTATTTGCCATGATTTCGCAATCGATGAATATTAAATTGTGGGCATTTCACAGACTATTTATGGGCAACTATGGGCATTTCACGGACTATTTATGGGCAACTATGGGCGTGACATGAAGCCGAAAAAGCTGCGCTACATTTAGAATTGGTTGTGATTTATTAAAGGAAATCTGCGTAGGATGTGCGTGCGCACGGTTTTATAAATCCGAATATTTCTGTGCGTACGCACGTCCTATGTTTCATCCGTACGCCACTTCTGACGCAAATCCTACGCAAAGTTTTATAAATGAGGCCCCTGAACTTGTCCTTTAACGTTAAAATCGAGGATTTTAGCTATACGGTTTACGCAACGTCTGAGAGCATAATGAAATGTTTTGGCTGTGGCAAAATTGGCCATCTGATTCGTGCGTGTCCTGAAAGGGTGGATGAAAATGCTACTGTACAGACAGACTCTCAGAGTAATGTTGCTGAAGCTGTGTCTGTCACAGAGGTTGTAGTGGCTCCTGCTGTTGCTGTTGGGTCAGGTGCTGGTGGGTCGGGTGGGAAGAAACCCACTATGGCTGAGGTTACTGCAGGTCTGTTCACTGTACCTGATCTCATGGTTTATGAGACGGGTAATTTAAGCAGTGATATAACTACAGAAAATATGACACCTACTGATAAACGGGTTAGTGAGGGTGTTGTTGAATTGGAGATGGAAACAGAATCAATTTTCAAAGTCCCTATTAACCCTTTAAGACCGACGGGAGCGTCGGCGCTCCCATTTGCGTGTGTCTGTTTAAAAGCCTATAGAAACTGAAACCAAATGGCTAGCTCAATCATTCTTTTTGCATACAAAACCAGAGATGTAACATGTTCAGATCAAGCCTCCAACATGCCCATGTTGCGTTGTTTTCACCCTCTAATCAGTCTGTACAAACTGCGTAATATTCGTTTACAAAAAACAACAACACAAAAATGCTTTGCACGTCTTTCCACACATGTTCTGTAGATCTGCGATTGATATTTACGTCTTCCGATGACTCATTGACGTATCACGTTCTGTGCACTATGACCCCCGGGTGTGTCACGTGTTGTGACGTCACACGCTGCGTCATTTGACCATGCGTTTGACTCCCGTTTGACTCCCATTTGACTCCCATTTGCTATATGTTCCTTATATCGTTATTGTCTGTTTACCATCGCTTTATTTTATTATTTCTTTCTCCTTTAGACGTTCACAAATACAAGGACATTCACACACACACACACACACACGCGCGAGCGCGGGCGCGCGCACGCACGCAGCGTTATGTCTAAAGGAAAGTACACGCCTTTTTTTTGAATGAGTGTAAAAATGAGTATATCTTAAAAACTAATTTATGTAAACAGTTCAAATCAATTCTGTATAGTTTTAAATTGTTTTGTGCACGTTTTTCTCATTGACAAGTTTGAAGTTGACATTTATTAATTTTTTGTATTGAAGAAAATATGTAAAAAAAAAAATAATAATTTTTTTTTTTTTTTTGTTTATTGCACTTTTGAGATATTTATATAGTTACTATTGATTTATTACAAACATAGCCTTCAAACTGGGAGAGTAAGGATTATTTTGATGTATGGCATATGAAAATGCTCAAAAAAATGACAGCACAGCATGTAAAAATACAAAGATATACTCTGGTGGAATTGTTCTATGGCAGGTCATAAAGGGTTAAAAGGAAAAAAGTCTGCCAGAGCAAGGTCACTAAACAAGTAAAAAAAGACACAAAAGAGGCTGAAAGTTTAGTCTCAGATAACGACAGTGACTCTACGGATTCTAATATTTCTGATTGTTCTTATCTTTCATCACAAGCTGAAAATGAAAATCACACAGTAGTGTATAAAGTTGAGGAAATTTGCAAATTTTTGAAAGACACTAAAGGCTTGCCTGGAGTTCAGGTTGAGGATTACTTCCCTGATCGCTCAACTTTCATTAATGATGCAACATTTCTAATGAAAGAAGGAGCTTTTGCAGATAAAGAGGTTTACCGTCTCAGGAAAATTGTGAGTAAACTTAGAAAGCGAACTCTTAATGATGAAAAACAAGATATGGTGTAACAACTTTTTCCAAGTCTTTGCCTTGCTGACTGTTTCTTTTAATTATTTATGTTTTTTTAAAACATCATCATTTATGGGAGATTTTAAAATTGGAACTCTCAATTTAAATGGTGCCAGAGACAGTCAGAAGAGAATGTGTTTGTTTGAATTTATAAAACAAAAACACATTGATGTTACTTTTGTTCAAGAATCACATAGTGATTTAAAAAATGAGGTAGATTGGAAAAAAGAATGGGACGGGCAAATTATTTTGAGTCATATGTCCTCTAATAGTGGAGGAGTAGCAGTTCTGTTTTCAAAGAAATCACTACCAATTTCTTATGAAATAGAAGAAATAGTAAAAGGTCGTTTTTTTAAAAGTTAAAGCTAAGTTTGAGAACACTATAATGACTTTTTTAAATATTTATGCTCCCACAAAAGGGGCTGAAAGAATAGCTTTTTTTAAAACAATTAGTGTTGTTATGAAAGACTTAAACCCAGAAGAATTATTGTTCCTCGGTGGAGATTTCAACTGTACTGAAAACGATAAATTAGATAGGAATCACTTAGAGCCACATATTGCCTCACAAAAAGCTCTCACACAATTAATAAGAACTTTTGATTTGTGTGATGTTTGGAGGAATGTGCATCATAACCATAGACAGTATACAGTAATCTTATTTCTTTGGCAAGACTAGATAGGCTCTATGTGTTTAATTATCAAGTAAATCTTGCTAGAGAATGTAAAATAATTCCAGTCGGTTTTTCCGATCACTGTTCTGTAATCTGTAATATTTTTATTAATGCTGTACGTTTAAAGAGTGCTTATTGGCATTTTAATGCATCTCTTTTAAGTGATAAAACGTTTATTGAAATTTTTAAGTTGTTTTGGGAAAATTTTAAGAAACAAAAACAGTTTTATACTTCTTTACAACAATGGTAGGATTGTGGAAAGGTCCACATTAAACAGTTGTGTCAAGAGTACACTCTTAATGTCACTAGAGACATGGCCCAGGAAATGAAAAAGTTAGAAAATGAAATTTTAGAACTTTTGAGTACAGCTTCAGGTGATGGTGATTGTTTGGGAACCAGTAAAACCAAAAAAGAATTGCTTGCGGATTTATTGGGTATGAAAGCTCAAGGGGCATTAATTCGCTCGCGTTTTCAAAGCATTTCACAAATGGATGCACCATCTAAATTTTTTTTCAATTTAGAAAGAAAAAAAGGCCAAAGTCGCATTATTCATTCATTGCGCTCTGATACAGGAAAGGAGCTTACGGAACCTAGTGAAATACGCAAACATGCTGTTAGTTTCTACTCAAACTTATATAAATGTGAATTGTCTCAAAGAGAATATGAGGACTCCATTTTTCTTAACGATCTTCCAAAGATTGATGAGGAGTCTAATAATATGAATATGAAGATTTCTTTTTGGTTCTTAATGACAGTTTGAATAAAGGATTGTTGCCTTTAAGCTGTAGAAGAGCTGTTATTACCTTGTTGCCAAAGAAGGGGGATCTTCAAAATATAAGTAACTGGAGACCGATATCTCTTTTATGTGCAGACTATAAAATTTTATCAAAGGCTCTAGCTACAAGGTTAAGTCAAGTTCTGGGTCAGCTAATACATTCCGATCAGAATTATTGTATACCTAATAGGTCAATCTTCGACAACATAGCACTGGTCAGAGATGTTCTAGAGGTTTCAAGGTTATTTGGTGTTAATATCACATAAAGTCGCCTTGATGTGTCAGGAGATGATCTTCCAGGGCTAAAAGACTTGCTTGTTTCAAAGAAATTGCTGCAATTGAAAGACATTGTTGACAAAGCAGGACCTGGATTAAAAAACGCAGAAACGGTTGCTATACATCTGAATATAAGATCAGTGAGATTCGCCAGAAAGTTTCTGCACAAGCTGGACTTGAACTTAAACCAAAAAGAAAGAGCTCTACTTGGGAGATACAGTAGGGGTGGCATTTCCCCTGATGATAATGACTTTTTTGACATTAGAATTTTACCTGATCTTGAAGATTCCTCCTATAACAATCCACTGTTGTGTTTGAATGAAAATGAAAATGTTGATTTTTGTACAGTCAAAGGAAAGGTGATATACAAATGTATTGTGAAGATTTTAAATAGACATACGTTAAAAGACAGAGTTGATACAGTATGGAGAGATAAACTGGGAGTGATAGAGGAAATTAAACCAGAGTGGAGAGTACTCTATAAACCACCATTGAATCGCTGTTAACGCTTTTGTGACGAAATTGAATCCCAGTGTAAATGACAATTGTCCCTTTTGTTCGGAGAGAGAAACAATATTCCATTGTTTTATGGATTGTGACAGACTTTCACCACTCTTTGATCTTTTAGAATTTTTATTATCTTTATTAGGGATTTTTTTTACAAAGCAATGTTTTATACTTGGTTTTAAGTATAGTAGACTTCAGAAATATAAGTGTCAACTAATGAACTTTATTGTTGGACAAGCCAAATTAGCGATTTATATTTCTAGAAGAGATAAAATAGAACAGAGAAATGGACAACACATTGTATCAGTTTTTAAGAATATGTTCAAATCAAGAATTCTTGTTGATTTCAATTTTTACAAGATGATGAATGCAATCAATGTTTTTGAGATTGAATGGTGTTGTGATGTTGGTATGTGTTATGTACTTAATGATGAGGTATTATTTTTACGTGAACTAAGGTAGTTAAATTCATGTAGTGTGTTGGTTTTTTTCTTTGAAATAACTGTTTTTTAATAAAGTGTTTCTAAAACTCAAAACTCTCTCTCTCTCTCTCTCTCTCTCTCTCTCTCTCTCTCTCTCCCTCTCTCCCTCTCTCTCTCTCTTCTCTCTCTCTCTCTCAGGTAACATTTTACATACATGCTGGGTACAATTAATTATATAAGTTAGCATCATCTCATACATCTATTTAGAAGGTTTTGAATAGCTTTAATAGTCACATTACTGTACAATTTGGGAATATTGTGAATATTCAGATCTCCTCAGGGATGGAAGGGAAAATTTCTGATAACCGTGACGTATTGTTTGCTTTATGGAGCAAGAAAGTTGAACCTACCTTGTGTAAACTCAAGAAAGAGTACATTGATTTTAAATGTCCAGATGAGGAATTGCTCCAATGGTGGGACACAATTGGCAAACATCAAAAGAAATCAAAACATGGTGAATTAATTGAGGTTTTAAACTTCATAAGGTTTACAAGGCTACGTGAGTTAACAACGTATCTATTTTCAAGTATAGATGCTAAATGTAAAGAAGTGCAATCTAAAAATGCAGAGGCACAAGAGTCTGAGGCAAAGATTAAATATCTTCAAACACCGCTACATAAATTACTAGCTGAGCAGCTAGCCCTGACTCAAAAGTGTAAAAATCACAAAGAGACCATTGCAGATCTGAAGGCTAAGCTAAATGCTAAAAAGTCCATGTCTCCCAAAATGCTTAACAGCGATGGGACTAAAAACATGTTCACTTCTTAGAGGACGTGACTTGCTCTAATGAATCTGAAACATTGAGTTCAGAAAATGCATGTGCAACTGCTCAAGAAAGTGTGCCTATTTCAGTTCTTAAGGTGATGCAGCACCGTAATAGCGCAGAGTCATGTACCAGAACGCATGGTGAATTAGCATTAGAGAGTCGTGAAAATCCTCAAACTCCAGGAGAACGTAGCAATCAACCCTATGGTAAAGGAAGCAGGTTTTGTAGTTCCTGTCAGAAAATAGGCCATAAAGAGGGAAAATGCTGGTCACTGGGTAGGGGCAGACCTCCTCCTTATTTTCAGAAAAATAGCAAACCACTTTCTAAGAGCAAAAATCAGCGATCTGCACGTACAGGTAAAACTCTTAGTGAGTTAACTGCTTTGTTCATGCAAGGCCTTCAGCTATTAACTTCACTTGCTAGGGGGTTGGTAGCCTAATAGCAACAAGTTTAATATCCAAATTGCAATGATCCTGTTTGTATTTTCAAATTTGTAATTGCGCGTAACACATTGCTCATAGAACACAATTTATAGTTGTTTGTGCTACTACAAGGTGCACATAGACTAATTAAGTTTATTCTTTAAAACACATGATTGCTTTACTGTAAGTGTTGTATAGAAACACTTAGGTTAAAAGGTTGTAGATGCTATGTATTCTAGGCCATGTATCTTGTGTAAACTGGAATAACTGTTTAACTGGAATTGCATAGCAATTTCAAATTACATGTGTGTGTCTATGTTGAATTTGTTTGTTTCCTTGGTGGAACTCAGCTATTTTCCATATAGCTGCAGTAAGACCAGGTAGAGGAACATAGAAAGTCCATGTGGCTACAATGTGCTTCACAATTGCATTAACCATGAAAATGCTTCCTCACAACAGGATTCAGTGACTCTGTACTTTGCACTTTTATCATGCTCATCAACTGAAACATTGGTGAGGGAAGAGTTTGAGCCAGATCACACCTCATACTCGCATTCTCAAGCTGGCTCCCTGTTACAGCAACAGGACCAAATTTGCATCACAATTGTAAAGCCCACTCACCTTTGTTTTAGGGCATGATGAATGTACACATAGCCACAGCTAAATGAGCTATATAGATAACTTTATTTTTATTTTATTTTATATAGTGCCTTTAAAAGTAGCATCTCAAAGCACTTTACATAAAAATAATGAAATTAGAAAGATGCACAACAGTCTAAGCAGTAAAAACTAAACAAGCAATAAAAATAGAAGGCCAATATAATGACAAACACAGTAATCACACGAATCACATAAAAGCCGCCCTAAAAAAGTAAGTTTTAAGGGACGATTTAAAAACTATAAGGGATTCTGCATTCCTAATCTCTGAGGGCAGGGAATTCCACAATTTAGGAGCCAAAGAAGAAAAAGCCCGATCACCCATAGTTTTTAGCCGTGTTGTTTGGACAGTTAAAAGACCAGCTTCAGAAGATCGTAAAGCACGTGTAGGAGTGTAGGGGGTTAAGAGCTCACATAAATATTGAGGGGCCAAGTTATTCAAGGCCTTATAGGTGAGCATGAGAATTTTAAAATCAATACGAAAACTAACAGGAAGCCAGTGTAATTTTTCCAGGATAGGTGTGATGTGCTCCCTTGCACCGGTCCCAGTCAGAACCCTAGCAGCCGAATTTTGTACCAACTGTAGTTTACTTAGGGTAGCTTTTGAAACCCCAGCCAGCAAAGCATTACAATAATCAATACGTGAAAAAACAAAAGTGTTGATTAACTTTTCAGCCACAGAGAAGGTCAACATAGAGCGTAATTTGGCAATGTTTCTGAGATGAAAAAATGATGTTTTAACTGTGTTACGAACATGATGGTCAAATGTTAAATTGGCGTCAAATATCACCCCCAGATTTTTTATTTTAGTTTGCAATTTCAAAGCAGAGCCATCCACACTTAAGTTTATGGACTCTGCTTTACGCAACTGATGAGGTGAACCAATAAGCATCACTTCTGTCTTATCACTGTTTAGACAGAGAAAATTTTCAGACATCCATTTCTTAATCTCAGTAAAACATTGAGAGAGAAAAGACACAGGCATATTGGCATCAGGTTTTGAATGTATATAGATTGTAGTGTCATCGGCATAAAAGTGAAAGTTAAGACCAAGTGTTCTTAAAAGTTGGCCAAGTGGAAAAATGTAAATATTAAAAAGTAACAGGCCCAAAACTGATCCCTGGGGAACCCCAGAGTGCACCACACCGGCCTGAGACTTGCAATCACCCATCACAACAAACTGCTTGCGACCAGAGAGGTAGGACTTAAACCACTCTAATGCAGAATCAGAAACTCCAAAGATGGTCTCTAAGCGGTTGATTAAAATAGAGTGATCTATAGTGTCAAAAGCGGCACTAAGATCAAGAAGAATCAGTATAGATAGACAGCCCGAATCAGAAGCCATTAACAAATCATTAGTCACTTTGACCAGTGCTGTCTCAGTGCTGTGCAGTTTCCGAAATCCAGATTGAAGTGGCTCAAAAAGATCATTAGAGGAGAGATGAAAAAGTAGTTGAGAAGCCACTGTTTGTTCTAAAATTTTGGCGAGGAATGGAAGATTAGAGATGGGACGAAAATTATTCAGATTATCAAAGTCCATTTTGTTAGTTTTTGGTACAGGGGTGACCGCAGCAATTTTAAGTGCTGCTGGCACAACTCCAGTGCACAGAGAGTTATTGATAATTCTCAAAACCACAGGAGAGAGGGAATCAAAACATGATTTAAAAAGACAAGATGGTATCGGATCAACTCTAGAAGTTGAGGTTTTTAGTTTCGAAACCGTATTACACAGTGACTGGGAGTCATGAATTGCAAAGTTAGAGAGAGAGACACCAGAAAATGCAAAAGCATTTGAGGAGGAGGCAGAAACGGTATGGGTGGCAACAATGTGGTTACGTATATTGTCAATTTTGGTGCTAAAAAACTCCAAAAACATATTACAAAGGTGAGTTGAAGCAGGAACATTTGAGAGGCTGTGATTTTTAAGCAGCTTGTTGATAACACCATTTGATATTCACACAAAGTCAAATCTGCAGCTGATTCTTCCTCACAAAATGTAATTCATACAATTTTATTCAAGTCTTTACATCTAGACTGATTGATTATAACTGTGAATTGCATCTAATAATTGTTTGTTTTGTTTTTCTTTGAATTTACTTAATCACTTACGTTATCATTTGTCTCACCAAGTTAAATTTTAAAATGTATGTCAGTATTTCTCATTTTTACCCAAGTACAAACATTTGTTTTCTCTTTAATGGTTTTGATACTTTTCTGAAACTTATTTGATTTCTGCCTATTTGTATTTTGTCCATTGTACTTTCAACAATGTTTTTGGGCATTAATTCAATTGAATCTATGTGTTTGGTTACACTGAATATTTTGCTGATACTCTTCATGAAATAGGGGTTTAAACCAGCATTTGTTGTTTTGTTGTAATGCAATTTATTTAAATGTTTCCAGAAACAGTGTAAGAGCTTGTAAGATCTTCTTTTGTTCTCCCTTGACCATGTTTTTAAGTACATCAATTTAAGGGCTTTTTGCCAGAGACAAATTTTAATCTGACCATATCAAACATCTGACCAATGACAAATGCCATATGTATGCTTTTTCTGTTTGTTGTGCTATGCTCTTTTAAATCACAGGATCCCTGCTACCTCCCAGATTCAGTGCCTGTTCTTGCGGAAGTGTGAGGTGTTCGGTGGATGATTTGCATATATATGAAAGGTGCAACACCATTTGATGAAGCCTCCTCATGCAGGGCTGAAAGGAGAACAGAGACTAATGACTGACCAGCCGCTATTGCAACAAGCTTGGACGAAACGTTTGAAGATGCAACTACACACAACAGAAAGCATGTCTTTATGGATTGTGCCACCTTTGGACTCCATGTGTGTGGCCAACGGTGCCAAGGGGGGATTTGTAGGATTGAAAATAATCCAAGAAGTTTGAAATGAACATTTGCTTTGCAAGACATATGCTTTACTGTGTTCCACCCCCTCTTTCTACCACAAGGACCATTTGAAGTTCCCAAAGGCATAGAGGAGTTACATGCTGGGTCTGATAGTGATCAAGGCCTGTAGGCCAAGATGTTTGTACTTTGGGGGTCTATGAATTGTCACACCTTTAGAACAATGGGGGAAGTGTAATTATCTGATTGGTCAGTTTGAATGTCTCACATTTGGGTTTTAGTCACATGGTCAGGGAAAGGATAAAACAAGATTGAACTGTTGCTCTGGCTCTTTTATGCGCGGGCGCTTAGATTCTCTGGGTCCCTCTTGGGACTCTCTCTCTTTACCTCCTCTGCTCTCTCTCTCTCTCTCTCTCTCTCTCTCTCTCTCTCTCTCTCCTCTCTCTCTCTCTCTCTCTCTCTCTCTCCTCTCTCTCTCTCTCTCTCTCTCTCTCTCTCTCAGGTAACATTTTACATACATGCTGGGTACAATTAATTATATAAGTTAGCATCATCTCATACATCTATTTTGTAACTATTTTAAGTGTAACCATAACCATATTTTGTCATTAAACCTTTTCAATTACAAATAATGTGCTAAATGGGTTTGATTTGGTATTGACTTTGAAGTGCTACATATTGCAATACAATATTGTCACAAATATAGCAACGCTCTCCCACATATTAAGCTATTGTAACTGCGCTTATTTCCGTCGTTGGTATAAGTGGCAGTGGGTGGAATAGACAAGAAATGTACAGTTTTCTACCATCTTGCTGATAACATTTCTTTAGTCATTCGGCAGTCTTGCAGCTTGAACCCCTGCAGGAAATCCATCCTTACAGTACCCTTTAATATCTGCTTTAGAGACGCTGATGTAGAGTGTGCATATACTTTCTGTTTGACCAAACTGGAACTGATGCTAATAATTACTTTTAAAATACTTTAAAAACTGTTTTATAATTCAGGAGTCATGGATAGTGGATAACTTTTAAGTAACAAAAAAATTGTATCACTAATAATGTAATGATTTATTTCTAGAATTGAACGGCATGCAGGAAACTGCTAAAATAAGAAAGTGAAACTAGCAGTAATGCTCTTGTGTGCAAAAGAATATCCTTGTGTTCAGAGTAGATGTGTGTTGCAGTGCGGTTCACAATATGCACTTCTCAGACATGTTTCACACACATGTAAAGACACTTCACTGTGGTATAGAGTCAATAAATATCAACATGTGTATTATATGGTTCATGACACTTTAACATATACACATGCATCGCCCTCTCCCTTAGATTTAAAGGGATACTCCACCCAAAAATGAAAATTCTGTCATCATTTACTCACCCTCAAGTTGTTGCAAACCTGTATGAGTTTCTTTCTTCTGCTGAACACAAAAGAAGATATTTTGAAGAACGATTGGAAACAAACAGTTGTTTGGCACCATTGACTTCCATAGTAGAAAAAAAAAATTCTATGGAAGTCAATGGTGCCAAAGTTCCAATCGTTCTTCAAAATATCCTGCTTTGTGTTCAGCAGAAGAAAGAAACTAATATCTGTGGTCTGGTCTGTAATCATTTGTAAACATTACTAGTTAACTCTTTTCTTCTGACTAGTATGTCAGCTTGACAGCAGGTTTCACAGTACGTCCAGAGCGTGTTCTCAAAACTCTGGGTGACGATGTTATGCTACCAGTCTCAGAATCAGTTTGGGTTGGACGGTTGGCGGATGCCATGTTACCCGGTGGGGTGGAGACTTCTGGTTACTGTGTCGGAGTGTCGTTCCTTTCTTGGTTCACGATCTGCAGATGCCTCCGGTTTCATCTGATGGTGTCTCCTTGTGGCGTTTTCACCACAAACGAACGTGGAGTGGAACCCGAAGCCTGTATCACCCCGGTCCCTCTCCATGTCTTCTCTGAGTCTGTTTTCAGTCGCACTCTGTCGCCGACACCTAAGGCAGGAAGCGGCTTTGCTGTGTATCTCCTGTTGTAGGTGTATTCGTAGGCCTGCTTAGCTTTGGCATCTGTCTGCCTGACTGTTGACAGATTGGGCCATGCTGGTCTCAACTGATGGTGGAGCTTGGGGACTGTGGTTCGCAGTCTCCTTCCCATAAGGAGTCTGGCTGGGCTTTCTTTTGTCGGCTCCGTGGCTGTGTCCTTGTAGATCAGGAGAGCTAGCTGGGGATCTTGTTGCCTAAGGATGCTTTTAGCGGTCCTGACAGCTCGCTCGCTCTGCCATCCCATTAGCTTGGGGATAGTATGGGCTTGATTTAGTATGCTGGATGTCATACTTGGATGTGAAGACCTGGAACCGCCGTGAGGTAAACTGCGGGCCGATATCCGTAATCAGCTCTTCAGGTATCCCGAACCGTGTGAATATGCTCATCAGATTACTAATAACTGCTTCACTTGTGGGCTGGGTGAGACTCAATACTTCAAGACATCTTGAATAATAGTCAATAACAACCAGGAAGTGCTTTCCTTTAAACTCACAAAGATCTGCAGCTAGTTTTTGACAAGGGAGCTCTGGCAAAGGCGTTGTGATGAGTGGTTCCCGGCTTTGGCTTGGTTTGTGCTCATTACAGTGTGGGCATGAGGAGACTTTCTCCTTTACCGCATGGCTAATCTTTGGCCACCAGATGGCATCTTTGTATCTCTCCCTGGATATGTTTAAGCCTTGATGCCCATGGTGGATCCTCTCCAGCATCTCAGTTCTCATTGTTTTAGGGATTACTATTTGGTTTCCCTTCTTTACCAGTCCATTATGATCACTAAGACTGTTTCTCTCCATAAAATAGTATAAAGCTGGTCTGACGACATCCCTTTTATATCGCGGCCAGCCAGACTTAATGTATAGTCTGACCTTCTGCAGGGTTTCATCCTTCTCTGTCTCTGCCTTTATGCGCTCCAGCACTGTTTTAGGCCTTTCCAGCTCTTCGATGGCGTCCACGTATGCCTGGATGTCCTCCCTCAGTTTTGTGTCGTCCACTTTTGACTTCCGGGTGCCTCGACAGCACGTCAGGTACTATCAGGTTCTTACCTGGGATGTACTCAGCGACAGGGTTGAACTTCATTAGGCGGATCAGAAGTCGTTGACACCTCAGTGGAGTTTTGTATAGGTCTCTGTGGTTGATGAGTGTCACCAGTGGTTTATGGTCGGTAAGTAATTTGTAGCTTTCCAGACCACACAGATATAGATAGCCCATACACTAGCAAGACACTCCTTTTCTATCTGTGCATACTTTTTTCCGCTTCATTTAGTGTACGAGAGCAGTAGGCTACTGGTTTGAGTGTGCCTCCATGGTTTTGCAGCAGTACTCCTCCTTATCCATAACTGGACACGTCAGCACCTACTACAGTGGGCAGTTTTGGATCAAAGTACTGAAGAAGAGGTGCAGAGGATATCAGTGTCTTTACCTTCTTGAAGGCTGCTTCTTGCTGCGAGTCCCACACCCATGCTACTGTATTCTTCAACAGCTCGTTGAGGGGATGAATTATTTGTGACAAGTTGGGTATGTATCTGCCAACATAATTCACCATACCAAGTACCCTTTTTAACTCACTCACATTTGTAGGTGTCTCTAAGGCGGTGATGGCAGACACTCTTTCTGGGCTTGGAGTCACACCCTCCTGACTGATAACCTGGCCCAGGAAGTGAAGGGAAGCCTGTCTGAACTTACACTTCTGGCGGTTGAATTTTAGGCCAGATTCGCGGATTGTCGTGCTCTTCCAGAGTGGCTCCGAACACTAGTATGTCGTCCATGTAAACTACCGTGCCCTCGTGATCCTGCAGCAGTTCTTGCATCCTCCTTTGGAATATCTCTGGTGCCAATGTTATTCCAAATGGGAGCCATTTAAAGCAGTAGCGACCATTTGGTGTTATGAAGGTAGTTAACTTTTAACTTTCTTCATCTAGGGCCATCTGCCAAAATCCACTGGCAGCATCCAGAGTTGTGTACAACTTACTTCCGGCCAGTTTGTGCAAGATGATGTCAGTGGTCGGCAAGATGAACTTTTCCCTTTTCACGTTCTCATTCAGTTTAGTAAGACCATTCTGTGGGCTCCGTCACGCGCTCTATTATGCCATTTTCTTCCATTCTCTTCTAATTTAGGTAGCAGTGGAATGGGTATCCGGCGAGGGGCTGCGACGCTGTAAGGCTTAGCGTTTTCTTTTAGGACTATTTTTATCGGGTCTCCTTTAAACAGTCCTAACTCCCCAAACACACTGATTTCTTCGATGTGTTGTATCAGACCCAGGCGAACACCAACAGATCTGCTCAGAGGGTTATCACGTGTAGACCCTAAAGTAGCAGTCTGTTATTTTTCTCCCTTTTAATTTTTGTGTTTTAGCTAGGAATTTCCCCAAATGGACCACTTTTCCTCCTGGACTTTCCAGTTTAGAGGTAACTGGACTAAGTTTTGGCTTAACATGGAGGCGGCTATATATAGCCTCATTTATTATTGTTGTGTCAGTACCAGAATGTATCTTGAAGCTAACTGGAGTATGGCATATCACTAGAGTTGTGCGCCATGGTGGCTCTGTATCAGTGATGACTTCATCCACTGTAGCCTTATTCTTGGTTGTAGTCTCATCTATTGAGCCTAAGAATAAGCTGTCAACTTCTTCAGTCACTTCCTGTACCATTCTGGTTTTGCATTTGTTTGCAAAATGACCAATTTTGTGGCATTTATTACATTCTCTGTCTTTAGCTGGGCATTTGTCTCTTGCATGTCTGCGCCCACAGTTTTGCCGTTCATTTTCTTTTCTTCCTCCTGTTGCCTCATACTGTGTTTTTTTCCACTTACTTTTATAAGGCTTTGATTTTACTTCATCAACGTGCCCTGATGCGCCAGCCTAGCTGTTCTGTTGCTTCACTAGCTCAGAGTGTCTGGCCATGTCGACTGCCTTTTTCAGAGTGAGGTCACTTGTCATTTGTAATTTCAATGAAAGATCTTTGTCTTTAATCCCTATGACCAGTCTATCTCTTAATTCCTCCTCCTTCTCATGAAAGTCACAGTGAGCTGCGAGTTCATATGTACTGTTCAACGGACTCACCCGCCTCTTGCGTTCGCGAGTGGAAACGTGCTCTCTCGAAAAATCACATTCCTTTTCGGCACAAAGTGCTCGTCAAACATCCTCAGCACATAGTCAAAATCCTCTTCCTCGTCATCCTCCAAGACGAATGATTTGTACACTTGTTCTGCCTCCGGGCCCATAGAATAAATCAATGCGCTGACCTGGACATCGGCTGGCTCTTTGTTAAGCTTCGTTGCTATTCGGTACCTGGAGAAGCGTTCTTTCCAATCGGGCCAATCCTCCGGTTTAGCAAAGTTAAGCTGCTCCGGCGCCGAAAACTTTGCCATCCTGGGCGGTTTCCTCCAGTGAAAACTAATTTCAGAGTCTGCGTGCCATTTCGGTTAACTTCTGACACCATGTGAAGTATCACTATCTTCGTATAATATATATATATATATATATATATATATATATATATATATATATATATATATATATATATATATATATATATATATATATATATACATGTGAGGAGACAGAAGATTGTTTTTAGCTTGACTTTATTCCAACATGTCGTAACCTAACACACGTGAATTTGCCTTATTTACTTTCAGTCCATACGTACGTATACGTAGATACATATGCCCAATCACAGATCGTAACAGGTTTACGTGACACTTTTAACACATAATCATACATTTTTCTTCCTTTTCAATCAAAATAATATTATACATACAATTAGGGGAAAAGAATAATCATCATGGGTTATATCTTGATGCGGAAGGCAGTGGCGGTGGCGGTGGCGATGGCATAATCACCATTATGATGATCATTAATCACAGACCCATCACAGAACGACGAAACATCATGCTTCACATATCATAATTATGACGTATAGTCGAAATAATGACATAGTAAGTCACAATTGTAAAAAAAAAAAAAATCTATACTTTTTGAATTTCTAAGTCATAATTTCATAGTAAGTCTCAGTCAAAATTGACATACCAAGTCAAAATTATGATTAAATTAATTTATGACGTTGAAATTATATGTTGAAATGACGACAAATCAAAAATATGACAAATTGAAATTAAGAAAAATATTGAGTAGGTCTCAATTATGATAAAAAGTCAAAATGATGAGGTTTAAATGTCGAAATTCACATACCAAATCAAAATTATGACAAATTGAAATTGACATAAATTTAAATTATGACGTTGAAATTATGTTGAAATGACGACAAATCAAAAATATGATTAATTGAAATTATGACGTAGAAACGGACTAATTGAAATTACCCCAAATTGAAATTTACATAAATTGAAATAAATGACCTATTGAAATTATGACGTAGAAATTGAAAATAGAACAAATTTAAATTATGACATAAATTGTAATTATGACATAGAAATTGACTAATTGAAATTATGACAAATTAAATTGAAGACATACTAAGTTGCAATTAATAAAAAGTTAAAATTGGGACAGTCAAAATTGACTTAATTGAATGACAAAAGACAAAATTATGACATGCTGAAGTTATGATATTTTGAAATTATATAATTTAAATGTATGTACGTTCGGTGAGCCGCACTACATGCGGGTTCGAAATGGGGAAAGAGGATCAGAGGATCTTTCAGGACTCATACAGTGTGAACACAGCTAGATGTTCACCGTCACAAATGACTAATCACAGAAACAGCTGAAATATGATGTGGAAATTATGAAATAAGTACAAAATTATGACGAAATGAGACTGAATTGTAAGTGTGTGTGTGTGTGTGTGTGTGTGTGTGTGTGTGTGTGTGTGTGTGTGTGTGTGTGTGTGTGTGTGTGTGTGTGTGTTTGTGTGTGTGTGTTGGGAACTCACAGGAGGATGGGCTGCTCTGACGTGATCACACTGCCCTGCATCTATATGTGTGTGTGTGTCACACACACACACGTCTGGTTCGCTATCTTTGTGGGGACTCTCCATAGGCGTAATGGTTTTTATACTGTACAAACTATATATTCTGTCCCCTTACACTAACCCAACCCCTAAACCTACCCATCACAGTAGACACTCTGCATTTTTACATTTTTAAAAAACAATACTTAGTGTGATTTTATACGCTGTTTTCCTCATGGGGACCGCTGGCTGGTAGGTGATCTCAGGCTTTACTATACTTGTGGGGATATTTGGTCCCCACAATGTAATATAAACATGAGCACACACACACACACACACACACACACACACACACACACACACACACACACACACACACACACACACACACATACTGGTACGGGTGGTTTATAAGGACTTTTCCCCCAAAAAAGTTCCATCCTGGTTTATGGGGACCCACCTTTCCCTTTGTCATAGAGATTAATAAGAAATATTAAACTGCTTCTTGTGGCATGGGTTAAAAATCTGACTGCTCAGAATTTAATTCTAATGAAACAGTCTGGAAATATGAAGACCTGACAAACTAAAGCACTGTAAGGACAGGGCAGGAGTGGGCGTTTCCTGATTTAATTATGATTTATGAGGACTACCCTGGTTTATCTGGACATCACTCACATACACACACACATCTGACCCTTAATTATGAGGACAAACCCAGGTTTATCTGGACATATCACATATTGTTTACATATTCATTTGCAATACCGTACTTTAACTGTAATATGCAATTACTTTCCACTGCACTTTAACTCGGATAGCTTCTGTCCAACTTAATTTGCACTACTTTAAATCCATCTGTATATATATTCATAGTACATATTCACCTGTAAACTCTGCTTATAGTAATAATAACCATCTGTAAATTATGTTCATTGTACATGTCAAGTCAAGTCAAGTCAAATATATTTATATAGCGCTTTTCACAATAGAGATTGTATCAAAGCTGCTTTACAGTATCAATCAAAACAACTCAACAATGTTTGTTTATTACTGGACATCCAAAAAGGACATCCAAGTTTGGTAGAGCTGATTAATGGTATGATTGTTTAATTAATTTGAATATCCCCAACTGAGCAAGCCAAAGGCAACAGTGGCAAGGAACCGAAAAACTCCATCAATTGACCTAATGGTGTCCTAAAACTCCATCAGATCACCCAATGGAGAAAAAAAAAAACCTTGGGAGAACCCAGGCTCAGTCGGGGCCAGTTCTCCTCTGGCGTTTATGAACTAGAGGCCGAATTTACAGTAACTGTAAGATAAAAAATTTATATGAATGCCTGGCTAAATAGATGCGTCTTTAGTCTAGTTTTAAACTGGGAGATCTGTAAAAACTTAAACTGTACATATCTGTAAAAATTCTGTTTATAGTAATATCCAACTGTATATTATATTCAGTACATATCTAGCTGTAAATTCTGTTCACAATAATAGTTATCTGTATATTATAATCATAGGACTAATCTATCTGAAAAATTCTGTTTATAATAGTATTCAATTCTATATTTATTCAGTACATATCCATGCACTGCACTTATGGAACCACTGTATATCCTGCACTTGCTGCTATTGCCCTTCTGGTTAGACCCAAACTGCATTTCGTTGCCTTGTACCTGTACTTGTGTAATGACAATAAAGTTGAATCTAATCTAATCTAATATAACACACACCTAACCCTTAATTATGAGGACTAACCTGGTATAACCTGGACTAACTTTACCCATGAGAGTGCCACATCACTTAAGTTTGTTTCAATACCAGCATATAGAAAAACAAAACAAGAAATTATCAGCAATTGTTCAACCTGGCTTAAACTGAGAGAGATTTCAGAAAACTAACCTGAGTTTGTAATGTGAGATTTAGCAGGTGTGAAGTGAGTGAAGAGCAAAGAGAGAAGAGGGAAAGTGAAATACGGAAATATTTTAGCTTTAAAAATAGAAAAAAAAAAAAAAGGAGAGTTTACTATTTAACCATCACTAACAAATGCATTCACCCACAAGTATTTTTCATAATTGAACCTTGAATGTCAGTCTTAATTTATTCATTAGATTTTAAGAAGTTTTGTCTAAAGATAGTTTTGAATAAAGCTAAATATTTCCAGTTGATTGGGTTTGGGTTTTGTTAATGTGGAAAGAGAAGATTGTTCAAGACTTGGTATTCGTATCTAAATGAACATTGCTGACCATTTGGGTTTAACTGGACATCAGTAACCATATGAATCATGCATACACACACCTGACTAACCCTTGATTATGAGGACATTTTGGGTTTAACTGGACCTCTCACTCACACAATCTCAAACACACACACACACCTGACTAACCCTTGATTATGAGGACATTTTGGGTTTAACTGGACCTCTCACACACACTCTCAAACACACACAAACACCTGACTAACCCTTGATTATGAGGACATTTTGGGTTTAACTGGACTTCTCTCTCACACACACACACACACCTGACTAACCCTTGATTATGAGGACATTTTGGGTTTAACTGGACTTCTCTCTCACACACACACACAACACCTGACTAACCCTTGATTATGAGGACATTTTGGGTTTAACTGGACTTCTCTCTCACACACTCTCAAACACACACAAACACCTGACTAACCCTTGATTACGAGGACATTTTGGGTTTAACTGGACCTCACTCACACACACTCAAACACACAACACCTGACTAACCCTTAATTATGAGGACATTGTGGGTTTAACTGGACCTCTCACACACACTCTCAAACACACACAAACACCTGACTAACCCTTGATTGTGAGGACATTTTGGGTTTAACTGGACTTCTCTCTCACACACACACACACACCTGACTAACCCTTGATTATGAGGACATTTTGGGTTTAACTGGACTTCTCTCTCACACACACACACACCTGACTAACCCTTGATTATGAGGACATTTTGGGTTTAACTGGACCTCACTCACACACTCTCAAACACACACAAACACCTGACTAACCCTTGATTATGAGGACATTTTGGGTTTAACAGGACCTAACTCACACACACAAACACCTGACTAACCCTTGATTATGAGGACATTTTGGGTTTAACTGGACCTCTCACACACACACACAATCTCAAACACACACAAACACCTGACTAACCCTTGATTACGAGGACATTTTGGGTTTAAGTGGACCTCACTCACACACACACAAAAACCTGACTAACCCTTGATTATGAGGACATTTTGGGTTTAACTGGACCTCACTCACACACACTCTCAAACACACACACACACCTGACTAACCCTTGATTATGGGGACATTTTGGGTTTAACTGGACCTCACTCACACACACTCTCAAACACACACAAACACCTGACTAACCCTTGATTATGAGGACATTTTGGGTTTAACTGGACCTTACACACACACACTCTCAAACACACACAAACACCTGACTAACCCTTGATTATGAGGACATTTTGGGTTTAACTGGACCTCACTCACACACACAAACACCTGACTAACCCTTGATTATGAGGACATTTTGGGTTTAACTGGACCTCACTCACACACACTCTCAAACACACACAAACACCTGACTAACCCTTGATTATGAGGACATTTTGGGTTTAACTGGACCTCACTCACACACACTCTCAAACACACACAAACACCTGACTAACCCTTGATTATGAGGACATTTTGGGTTTAACTGGACCTCACTCACACACACAAACACCTGACTAACCCTTGATTATGAGGACATTTTGGGTTTAACTGGACCTCACTCACACACACAAACACCTGACTAACCCTTGATTATGAGGACATTTTGGGTTTAACTGGACCTCACTCACACACACACTCTCAAACACTGTGTATGAATGTGTGTATGAATGGGTGAATGAGAGGCAATATGTAAAGCGCTTTGGTGGCCAGTGGTCAGTTAAAAGTGCTATATAAATGCAGTCCATTTACACACAAACACCTGACTAACCCTTGATTATGAGGACATTTTGGGTTTAACCCTCTGGGGTCGGCCATCGCGACGAGTTCGATTTTTTTTCCTTATCAGTGCAAAAGAGAATCAAATTACTCTGTTGATTTTGATCTTACATATAAGTGTTGTACATCATTAGATCCTGTTAAGTGTCTGTTTTTTGTGGGTACTTTTGTGCTTTTCGTCAAATAAAGAAAAATAAACATGATGCGCGTTTTGCCTTCTATCAGTGAGGTCCATTCTGAAACGCGTCTGAAAAATGAACTGTAGCTCTGTCAATACTTGTCACAGAGATACGAGATATTTCTCTTTATGAAGCTGAAATTCTCTTCTTTTAATTTAAGTAATTTATTTAAAAATAGATATTTCCAGTTTATGTAATCCATTTGAAACCAAGGAGAGGTACAGTTTTTTCGTTCTCCCTTCATTATCTCTAATGAGCTGAGGCCGCCACGCCCCCAGAGCTTTTCATATGGTAAATAGGCGATCTATGCATAGCACACGCGGCACGCCCCTCGATCAATGCCAAACAACACGAAGCTTCTTCATCAGAGATTCACTGATAGTTCACCGCGTTTTGAGGATGGCAAAACTCCTTCAGAGGATTCTGGACAGCGGGGAAGAATTCACCTTTTCCTCAGAGGAATTTGAAATTTGGAATTTGGAATTTGAAGACGACAAACGGCTGCATTTTGAAGAATAAATTGACCCCGAGGAAGAATACAAGCTCGGAGTAAGTTGTTTAGTGTTTGTAATTTCTTTTTTTTTTTGATCATATAGAGCTCAAATGAATTCTCAGACTATATTTTGCCTAGTTTTGGCTAGCTTTTGACATAGGAAAGATTACCTCACAATATCCCTAATATTCGTGTAGACCTATATGCTTGTGTAAACTTTTTAAATGTGGTATTAGCCTACTACATATAGGTTCTCTTACGAGAGTATCTCTCGTACTGCGTAATATCTTACGCTATGGGGAAACACTCTTTCCTCGAGATATTGAAGCCAAAAATTATCCTTAATTTTTTTAATCATGCAAAACGCTTTTGCAGCAGCAAGGGCGAAAGGGCGAAACAGCTCGCGCGCCCATTGGCTGCCTCGCTGGAAAAGCTGCAGCCTATCGAGCGAAGGCACTGCGTGACGTAATGACGAATGAAGACGCTTCGCGCTCATTTCGTCATGTCCCGCCAGTATAGGCGTGGTCTCGCCCTATAAATAGGCCTCGATAGCTGTATTTCTCTGATTTTTTCATTCTTCACGCGAAGCTCACGCATCGCGGGATCCAGAGTGAGAAGCCGCGCCGTTGACTTGTAGCCTTCTCAGCGGGACGTGCCATCTACTGAAGTCGCTGGCCCAGCCGCCTTCAACTGCCGTACCTGCTGCGCTTTCCGGCGTACTATATCCTTTACTCTGTCACTGTGTGTGTGTGTGTTTGCTTACGTGACGCAACACCCATTATATGTTCTAAAAGAGCTGCGTCTTTTTAAAGATGCCTTTCTGTGGCTCGTGCCGCTACCAACTCAGCGATGAGGACCGTCACGTCATCTGTGTGTCCTGCCTGGGTCATGAGCACGCGGCTATCGCGCTCGCGGATGGTGGATGCCCGCACTGCGAACTTCTGCCTATGGCGACTCTGCGGACTCGTCTGGCGTCGTTCTCTGAACCCGCGTCCCAGCCTTCTGTGCCGCGCCGTAAGAAGCGTCGCGCCCAGCGCGCTCCCGAGCCTTCTCCAGCCCGCCAAAGCTCGCCGGTTCGCCCGCCTGCTTCGCCGGCTTCACTTGAGTCGCTCCCGGACGGACAGCGCCCGCCGTCTGCCGCCGCTTCCGCTCCCGAGCTGGACGAGCCTGCCGAGGTATGCTCTCTTGTGGCTTCCGATAGCGAGGATTGGGCGAGCTCTGTGGACCTCCCCCCCGCTGACGTGTCTAGCCAACCCTCTGGGAGGAGACCCGGCATTGAGGCTGAGCTGATGCGTCTGCTCACCCAGGCCGTGGAAAGCATCGGCCTCGAGTGGGAGGCGCCCGCCTTGCCGCCGCGCAACAGACTCGACGGGCGCTTTCTCAAGAAAGACGAAGCCCCGTCTAAGTCTAGGGCCGCCCCCTTCCTCCCTGAGCTCCACGACGAAGTCGCCAAGTCATGGACCGCCCCGTTCTCCGCCAGACTGCGCACTTCCACTTCTGCGGCCTTTTCTTCTGTCACCGGCGCGGGAGATAAAGGATATCTCTCCATTCCTCCTGTCGAGGCGGCGGTCGCGTCGCATCTCTGCCCGCCCTCTGCGGGACGGCGCGCGCAGACGACGCTCCCCTCTAAAGCCTGCCGGGTGACTTCATCGCTGCACGGGCGTGCTTACACGGCCGCTGGACAGGCGGTCTCAGCGCTGCATACGATGGCGATCTTGCAGATCTACGAGGCCGACCTTCTCCTTAAACTGGACGAGGAAGGCCCGGGTGCGATCAATGTGGCGGATTTACGAGGTGCTACGGACCTTGCTCTACGCGCCGCTAAAGCCGCTGCTCAGGCCATGGGGCGGAATATGGCCTCTCTCGCCGTTGCTGAGAGACATCTGTGGTTGACGCTGTCTGAGATGACGGAAGCTGAGCGCTCTGTATTCCTCGACGCGCCCATTTCCCCTGCGGGCCTCTTCGGATCTGCCGTCAAGGATTTTGCGGACAGATTCTCGGAGGAGCAGAAGACTTCGCAGGCCATGAAGCACTTCCTCCCGAAGCGCTCGAGCTCCGCTGCAGGTCGCTCTAAGCAGCCGTCTGCTCGCAGCTCGCAGCCTCGGCCTGCATCGCCCGCAGCCGCCGCTACACAGCGCCGCCAGGCCCGGGATCAGAGACCGCGCTCTCGCTCTGCTGGACGCCGCCCCGCTCAGCGCGGGCCTCGGCCGAAGATTGAGCTCAAGCCCGAGGCCTCGAAGCTTTCCTAGCCACTCTAAGAAAGCGACGGTGTTCGGATCCCGCTGCGGCCGGCTCCCCACCGAAAAGATTCGCTCGTTCAGTTCCTTGCGATGTGACTGTGCCAGTGTATTTAGCAGTGAAGCAGCCGGTGTCTCAGCCCGCTTGCCTGCACAAAAAAGCCGTTTTCATGGCTACCCAGATAAATCCAATAAAGAGTGTATTTTCTGGTATGCCGGCCATGGCCGATGGTGTTATGAGTGTTGTAAGAATGCCCACGCCCCAGTGCCCATTCCCACACCCAGACACAGCCCGCCACGGTGCGAGGCGAGCACACATAAATCTGACTCAGGTCGATTGTGCAAACAATGTAGCGATTGCGACCATACAATGCCCGCTCACGCTGCATGCCCCGTGTCCCTTGGTTTCTGTAAAAACGAAACCAACCAAAATCTATCGGCTCCGGCCGAAAGCGTGCACAGTGCAGTAGATGTGCCCGTAGGTTTGCGCCCACATCCTCCCGCAAGCACGCCGAATCCCACGGGATTCGCCCCGCTCACTCTCGCTGTGCGTCCCGCCATAGAGATTATGAGCGCGGCCAGACTGCCCGCTGTGCCCAGCGCGCCCCCCGCCTCGAACGCTGTAAACACGGCGTCGTGTTCCCAGGGTACTGGGGCTCTCGAGCCGTTGCCAGGTCACGGCCAGAGCCCGGTCTGCATCATACCCCTAGCTACTCGCGCAGAAGCGTGGTCGAAGCTACCCGGGGTATCAGACTGGGTGCTGAACACTATAAAGAGAGGCTACTCGCTACAATTCGCACGACGTCCACGCCGTTGTACGGCGCCCGTCGAGACTTCGGTGAGAAACGAAGTATCTCATCTACTTCGAGCCGAGATAGCGAAACTACTGAGCAAAGGGGCCATAGAGCCCCTTTCTCAGGCTCAGAGCGAAGGGGGCTTATACAGCAGATATTTTCTGGTACCGAAAAAAGATGGGGGCTTCAGACCCATTCTAGATCTGAGACAGCTGAACAAAGCGCTTGTGAAGCGCCAGTTCAGGATGCTTACGACCAGGAAAATCCTCGCGCAAGTGCGCCAAGGGGACTGGTTTATGTCGATAGATCTGAAAGACGCGTATTTCCAAATACAAATAGCGTCCCATCACAGGCGATTCTTGAGATTCGCGTTCGAGGGCCAGGCTTATCAATACACAGTCCTGCCGTTCGGCCTGTCTTTGGCACCCCGTACATTTACGAAGTGCATGGACGCGGCTCTCGCGCCCCTGAGACTTCAGGGCATGCGAGTTATGAACTACTTGGACGATTGGCTGATTCTAGCTCGATCACGGTCAGAGCTCATAGAACACAGGGCCACAATGCTCAAGCATCTCGAGACACTGGGCCTTACGGTCAACTGGGAAAAGAGCCTGCTGTGTCCCAGCCAGAGAATTTCTTTCCTGGGAACAGTGTTAGACTCGCTTTCCATGACGGCACGCCTGTCACCGGAGCGCGTACTAAGTATTCAGCGCGTCGCGGAATCCTTCCGCCACGGCTCCATAGTCCCGCTCAGACGGTTTCAGAAAATGCTGGGCCTGATGGCCTCAGCATCCCATGCACTCCAGCTGGGCCTGCTTCGCATGCGCCCACTGCAGTGGTGGCTGAAAGCACGGGTCCCGCCCCGGGCATGGTCCACGGGCCGGTGTCGCCTCAGGGTCGACCAAAGGTGCGTTTCGGCTCTGGAACCCTGGAAAGTAACCAGCAGGTATCAGTCTGGTGTGAGTCTGGGGACCGCCTCAAGGGTGAAAGTGGTGTCTACGGACGCCTCCACCACGGGGTGGGGAGCGCTGCTCGAGGGCAGACCGTTGGCTGGCCTATGGTCAGAGCGGGAGAAGCTCCTTCACATAAACTGCTTGGAATTGATAGCAGTCGACAAAGCGCTGCGGCGCTTCTGTCCCCTGGTGAGGGGCCACCACGTCTTGGTCCGGTCGGACAACAAGTCAGTGGTGGCGTACATAAATCGCCAGGGCGGCCTCAGGTCCGCACGCCTTTGCAGGCTGACGGAACCCCTCTTGGTCTGGGCCCAGCGCAACCTCCTTTCTTTGAAAGCGGCGCACGTGCCTGGGCACCTGAATACGGGTCCAGACATGCTGTCCAGAGACAACGTCCTGACAGGAGAATGGTCGCTGCACCCGCAGACGGTCCAGCTACTGTGGGAAACGTTTGGCAGAGCGCAGGTGGACCTGTTCGCGTCCCGCGAGAACGCTCACTGCCCAGTATTCTTCTCAAAGGGCAGGGACGCGCTGGCCCATACTTGGCCCAGCGGTCCCCTGTATGCTTTTCCCCCGGTCTCGCTCCTGCCACAGGTGTTGGAGCGGATCAGGGAAAATGGATGCCCAGTGCTGCTTGTGGCTCCGCTCTGGACGAACCAGGCTTGGTTTCCGGTCCTGATGCGGATGACCAGCACTGCCCCGTGGCCTGTACCGTTGAGGAGAGATCTCCTCTCTCAGGCAGAGGGCTCGATTTGGCATCCTCACCCGGAACTGTGGTCCCTGCACGCATGGGCCATCAACGGGTACCCGCTAGCCTCCCAGAAGGAGTGCTAAACACGATCGCACAGGCTAGAGCTCCGTCTACCAGACGGCTCTATGCCTCGAAATGGTCGGTGTTCTCTACTTGGTGTCGAGCCCGTGGCTTTTCACCCGTGGACTGCGGGGTTGAGGAAGTGCTTGCCTTCCTTCAGGAGCTGATGGATAAGGGAAGGACCCCATCCACGCTCAAAGTGTACGTGGCGGCCATAGCAACGTTTGCTAAACCGGTGTCTGGCCAGTCACTGGGGAAAAAACGACTTAGTCGTGCGTTTCCTACGAGGGGCTCGGAGATTAAATCCTCCCAGGCCCCCTTCAGTCCCGGCTTGGGACCTTTCCACGGTCTTGGAGGCCATGAAAGGCGCCCCGTTCGAGCCGATCCAGCTGTCGGATATGAGGCACCTGTCCCTTAAGACGGTGTTTCTATTGGCTCTCGCTTCAGTGAAGCGTGTAGGGGACTTGCAGGCGCTTTCTGTAAGCGCGTCATGTCTGGAGTTTGGGCCTAACGACTCAAAGGTCGTACTCAAACCGAGGCACGGCTACGTGCCGAAATCCCTCAATACACCGTTTAGGGCCCAGGTGATTTCCCTGTCAGCCCTTCCGGTTCTCGATGAGGAGAGGGACGCGAGTCTCCTTTGCCCTGTCAGGGCGTTAAGGGCTTATGTGTCCCGCTCGGCTGGGTTCAGGCAGACCGAGCAGCTTTTCGTTTTGTTTGGCGGCCGTTCTAAGGGACTCGCCGCCTCAAAACAGAGCCTATCCAGATGGATAGTGGATGCCATAGCGCTGGCTTACACTTCCAAGGGCCTGCGGTGCCCATTGGGTGTCAAAGCGCACTCCACAAGAGGCGTGGCCTCGTCGTGGGCATGGTATAGCGGGGTCTCCCTGCAGGATATCTGTACGGCTGCGGGCTGGGCCTCGCCGTCGACATTTATCAAGTACTATAACCTGGAGGTGCCCGCCCTACAAGCTAAGCTTTTGGCGGTCTGAACTTCGGGCTTATTGGCCGCCAATGCGACTATGTTGCCCTTACGGGTCAGTATCCCTACGGGACTTTATAAAGGAGTGATGCTTCTAGCCTCTCCTCCTCTACTCTATGTGAGTTATGGTGATTATGCACTAGATGTGCCCCGGGCTTTGCCCCGGGACTCTGGTGTTGGATCCCTGTCCGCACGGCGTTTTGTATGGGGTCCCCATAGCGTAAGATATTACGCAGTACGAGAGATACTCTCGTAAGAGAACGTACTCGGTTACTAACGTAACCTCGGTTCTCTCTAGAGAGGGAACGAGTACTGCGTATCTTGCCGTGCTTGAACTATGCTCTGGTTCGCTTCGGTGTACAAAATCAGAGAAATACAGCTATCGAGGGGTATTTATAGGGCGAGACCACGCCTATACTGGCGGGACATGACGAAATGAGCACGAAGCGTCTTCATTTGTCATTACGTCACGTAGTGCCTTTGCTCGATAGGCTGCAGCTTTTCCAGCGAGGCAGCCAATGGGCGCGCGAGCTGTTTCGCCCTTGTCTGCTTGCTGCTGCAAAAGCGTTTTGCATGATTAAAAAAATTAAGGATAATTTTTGGCTTCAATATCTCGAGGAAAGAGTGTTTCCCCATAGCGTAAGATATTGCGCAGTACTCGTTCCCTCTCTAGAGAGAACCGAGGTTACGTTAGTAACCGAGTACGTTATATAATGTGATTGAGAGAAATATGTTTCAGCCTCTGGTAAAATATGTGATACTGTCAAAAAAATACAATATATTTTTTATATATAAATGTTCAGTTTTGGTTAGTCTATGAGTAAATATTGCCTTATGCACAGATGTTTGTGAATAGATGTGTAAATGTTTGTAGTGATGTGTCGTTTGCGAACGATCCGTTCATTGAGTGTATCAGTAAATGCGTGCGTCTACATGGGCCATAAACAGATACTCACGGTGACGCGGTCCGGCCCATCAATAGATGTTTCTCCGTCCATCAACAGATATATGCATACATTGTGCAGCCATACCCATTAATTGTCCATCAGTTTACTTTGGATAATGTGCTAACAGTTTTTTAGGAATGTGGCTGCTGTTCTCAGTGCGATCGAGAATCATACTGAGTAAGTGCATAGATGTAATATTTTAGCCTAATCGTGTTTACATCGTCATAATGTAAAAGTTCCTATTCTTGTGTGAAATTACAAAAAAAGTATATATTTTTTTTATCCATGGCAATTAGTGATTGATAATGATACTACAGTTTCTTTGATTGTGTTATCAGCATGCTCACACTTTTTCTTTCTTTTTTATAACAGATGTGACAATGAACATGTCCAAGCAGTTCCGAAGAGAGCCAAGGCAAACAAGCAGATTCATTATTCAAACTATTTTTTTTTCAGAAAGTGCTGTCAACTTTGTGCCACAACACCAATGCCCAGGCAACTGTAAAAGGCAGCAGATATAAATGGACAGATGTCAGCATCAGTGAGATGTACCGCTACATAACTAACCATCAGCCTTCAGAAATCATTCTGATATGATTTTTTTTTTTTAAATCAATGTTGGAAACAGTTGTGCTGCTTATTTCTTTTAACCTGTGATAGCTTTTTTTTTAGGATTCTTTGAATAATATATTTTTTTTATAAAACAAAAACAAACAAGTTTGGTCTTTTTATGTTTGTTTTTTTAAAAGGATGTGTTAAGTGATAGGAATGACTTTAAGTCTTTACGTTCTTAGGAAAGATTTCTATTTTGAATAAATTCTGTTCTTTTTAACTTTTTATTCATCAGTGAATCATTCTTAAGTTCAGGCTGCCTCACAGCACCTTGGGTCATTAGGGGAGTGTCTTTAGTCTTCCCAGGTGTAAATCACATTAATATTCATGGCCATTCACACATACCCCGCATACAGCACTGCTGACCCAAAAACTGACGTAAGAAATTCAAATCGTTATATTGTTTGTGAAAGAGTGGTCAGAATGATTTTCACTTCATTTTGAAGTAAAAATTATAGCCTACAAGAATGGTAACTCAAAAGTATTGTGGACAACTATTCAGATGTGTTAAATGGCCTTATTGCGGTGACACTTTTTTCCCCCCAAAACGAACTAACCACGCATATTATTTTTTTTCTATAAAATGCAAACATGTACATCCATTTTGCTCACATTATTGTAGCAGAGTTTGTGCTGAATACAGCAAATTTATATGTTGGTAAATGGTATGTTTTAAGTAGCTGAAATAAGCACAAATGTCAGGGCATGTCAAACACCTAAAGAACCCCAAAAACACCTCAGACCCCAGATGGTTAACTGGACCTCACTCACACACTCAAACACACACAAACACCTGACTAACCCTTGATTATGAGGACATTTTGGGTTTACCTGGACCTTACACACACACACACAAACACCTGACTAACCCTTTATTATGAGGACATTATGGGTTTAAATGGACATCACTATTAACTCCACACAATGCAGGAGTACCTGTATTAGAGTTAACCATACTAAACAAAATCAACTATTCTACATTAAAGAGTGAATTCACAAATGATTGTGCATCTTTTTACTGCCACTAAACCTGTAAAAGTGATACACACACCTAAGGAAATAGTGCTATAATGTGCTGTTGCTATATCAACCAACATATACACATGTGGTGCAAAATGAACCTGGTTGGAGAAAATTCAGAGATCAAAGATCAGCAAATATTACACTTCATAGAAGACTAGTTAAAGGGCAATTAGATGAAGAAATGCAACTAGA
Organism: Chrosomus eos; assembly: GCA_036326025.1. Taxonomy (NCBI): domain Eukaryota; kingdom Metazoa; phylum Chordata; class Actinopteri; order Cypriniformes; family Leuciscidae; genus Chrosomus; species Chrosomus eos. The sequence continues at coordinate 669,444 of JAZAVI010000011.1, read as the reverse complement.
CAGCCAATAAAAACTAACAAAATTAAACTGAAAGGGCAATTTTTATTTTGCAAATGGTAAAAAAAAAAAAGGCTCAACAACTGAGATCTAATAAGGCCATTATTAGAGATGCACCGATTGATCGGCTTGGGACTGGAATTGGCCGATTTTCACGTGATCGGCCATGACCAGCGATCGGCCGGTCAGTCTGACATATGCCGATTTTATACCGGTCAAATGCACTCGGGCGCCGCATGATTAAAATCGTGCAACATCAGCATCACACGTGCACACGGAACGGACATGTAGAAATCCTCGTGAATAATGGCCGTTTCACATCGCAAGCGTGAGAGGCACGTATTTTCCGGCATGCATGTTAATGAGTGCCTTCACTCCGGGAGCAGGAGCGGCGTGTGAGCAGCAGTGAAGCAGTTTCGGCGCAGAGTCTATTTTTGCTGCGCTGCTCACACTCAATTAAAGTGAAAGCACACTTTTTTTAATGGGCAAAATTAATATGATTTCACACAAAAAGTGCCCAAAATGCACAGAATTTGCATGTCTAGTGTGTTTTAACAAGAACTGGAGTAGGCTATGTCAGAAAGAAAATGAAGACTCAAATATTTATAGAAAATTCACCCATTTAAACTTGTTTTTTTTTTTTATTCAGTTTCGGTAGAAGTATATGGTGTTTTATAAAAAAATATATATATTTGTGTGTGCTGTAAAGTGGTTAGAAAAAATGAAATCGGAATCGGCTGAAATAGGCAGGTCAAACTCGGAAAAATCGGAATCGGCCTAGAAAATTGTAATCGGTGCATCTCTAGCCATTATGGGACTAAAGCGCATGAGGGAGTTTGCCTCAAAATGACCTCAGCAACACACTGGAAATAAAACCAAATTAAATTGCCTTCCAGTAAATGCATGTATTTGTACATTTCTTTCAAAACAGTGTTTTAATAAAAGTAAATAAAAGGATGTCTTGAACACTCATCTGGCCCAACAACACTTTAGAGAACAAAACCCACAGACATTAAAGGTTGTATCAGCGATTTCAGGCCCAAAAAAGGCCCAAACATAAATGATCACATTCATCTAATTTTTCCTAACGATCCACTAGCTGCCCGCCCCATAAGCATGCCGTCCAAAAACCGCGTCTCTGTAGGCAGCCTGCTCTGAGATCTGCACACAAAAACAATGGGTTTCACCAACAACCAAAACCAAAATAAACAGTGTTCCAACCAATCACCGCAAAATCTCAAACCACAACACCCCCACCTTTTGTGTGCAGATCTCAGAGCCTAGGCTGCCTACAGAGACAGTTTTTGGATGGCATACTTATGGGGCGGGCAGCTAGCGGGCCGTTAGGAAAAATTTGATGAATGTGATCATTTATATTTGGGCCTTTTTTGGGCCTGAAATCACTGATACAACCTTTAATGGAAGGCGACAATGATCTCTCGAAGAACTCTAAGAAGATTTCTTTTTCAACATCAAACCTCGGTTCCTCACGAAATCCCTTATATTTTGGGCCGTTCTTTCTCTCAGAACAGGGTCCTCTGCAGTCTTGCACTGCTCACACTCTGCCTTTGTTGCAAGGTGTCCCTTTGAAATATGGACTCTGACATGTTTCATGACAGCATTCACTTCATTTGGGCTCCATGGCCTTTTCACAATTCTCCTCAATTTGGTCTCTGTAAAACAAACAAACATATACATACACATGTATACCTATACACCTATATGTATATACATGGAATAACTTTAATATACCCAAATGTTTAAATACCTCTGGAGTTCTCTGTTTCATCCTGATTCATTTGGCTTTTTCCTGAGGGGTAAAAAGCAACAATTAAAATGTATTCCAGCCCTACAATCCAAACAGTTTTGGACCATGTGAAATATCAGCAGATAAGCACACAGGGAAAACTAGTCTCTGGTCCTGTGTAACACGAAAAGGACCACATTTACACTGAATTACTGTGGAAGATAAAAAATAAAACATGAACCCAAAATCAACATATCTCCTTTTTCTCAAATAAATATCTAAAATATATGCGCACACAAATACCTGTGGAGCTGTCAGCCTCACCCAGGCCCAGTTTTGTTTTTTTGTAAGGGAAAAAAAGCAACACACTATTCCTCTTCTCTACATGGCAAACATATACATACATACATATACATATATATATATATATATATATATATATATATATATATAATATATATATATATATATATATATATATATTATTATTATTATTATGTAAATATGAGGGCTCTGAACCAGTTCAAAGAATGAAAACAAACTGGGGAAAAACCAGAAACGATTACTTGAAATGACCATTAACCGGTTAATAATGGTGTTTTTTTCTTCTTTTTTCTGTTTAACGTTTTAATTTGTCAGTCAACCAATCATGAATTTAAATAGTATGGCATATGCTGACGCTGACACATAGTGAGAGAAATGCAAATGCTCAGCGGTCAAGTCAAGATAAGTTAGTTGCCATATCAATACGCTGGCATTAGCTTTTGGATCTCAGAAGTTTACCTGAGGAAATGTCACCATGGCAGGTAATATCCAGGTGTTTTGAAACCAGCTAAAATTGCAGGTTAACTGCTGCCATTCAAGAAATTAGTTAAAAAATAATAAATAAAATGATGTATGGCCAGACACTTCATGTGTCAATTAAGCTCAAATAGATTTACGATGTTTTGGACCAGCGAATGTTAGATTTGTGTTTTGGGTGCTAAGTTTGTTTTTTGTTTAAAACATTTGGCCAAAATCTTGTGTTATTAAAGTGCTATGCACAGTCTGCATTGGCTATGACTAGACAACCAACACCAGACTAAAGCCAGAAGTATACCTCTACTTTTTTTTTTTTTACCACAGTCGAATGCACAGCCTTTCAAAGTATACTTCTTTTGACTCGTACACAGGCGTTCAACACATTATTTTCAAATTAATTATTATATCATTATCATTATTATTTTAAATTACTATTTAAAAGCTTCTGAGCATGTTTAAGTTACGGACCACTATAGCAACACTATGACAGCAAGTCCAGGATGAGCACTGAAGAACCAAACAATCCAAGATCATGCTAAATCATACACAATCAAATCCCACTAACTGAGTTAGCGGAGTACGAAGAACGGACCCCAGTTCCTTACTACCCTTGCATTGAAAACAAGACCGTCTCCAAAGCGTGCGCGTAACTGTATGACATGACGGTCCTCGTAGTGGAGAACTGTCCTTACATTCCAGGTCAGTGTCATGCCCATCCCCCAACGCACGAGTTGTGAAAATTAATGAATTGAGCAAGGTACATTTTACTCGAATTTGAGACGTCACAACAGGGTCTTTAAGACGACAGTCCACGTCAACCAGTCTAGTATGATGCCCAACCATCCTACACTTAACATTGCCTGTGTCAGAGAAGAAAACAATGAAGGAACATGCGCTCACTTACTTTCTGTTTCACCGATGAGCACTGATGAGCAATAACACGTTAGAAGTAACGCGTTACTGTAATCCAATTACTTTTTTCAAGTAACGAGTAAAATAAGGGATTACTGTTGCAAAAACAGTAATTAGATTACTGTTACTTCCCCGTAAGCAGGCTGCGTTACTGCGTTAGTTAACCATCATTTTGTTTCGTGAGACTGTCTCGTGCCATGAGTCATGCGTGAGTGACAATGAGCTTTACCAAACTGGACAGGTCATGGGTGAGGACTCAGACAAAACAGTCAAACTACCTCTCTTGACAGAGTCTCTTGAGGAATCCAATACATTTCTATGAGAAAATGTATCATTTAAAGATCCACATGGCGGGTGGCAGTAATCCTGAAAAATTGCCGCCATCTTGAATTTTTATGTTGCTGTGGGCGGTTTCTTGTCAAATGACCCTTTGAGACAGCTCATAGCAATTTTCATGCTTGTCTCAATAACTAAATGATTTCTTAAGCCTAATTGCTCCACTAAGGTGGTGGTGGCCATCTTGAAAAATGGCCGCCATCTTGAAATTTCAAGTAGCGGTGGGTGGCTTATTGTCTAGTGACCATCAGAGACTGCTCATGCCAATTTGCATGCTTGAAATCACCAAATAAACCACTATATCACCTAACTGCTCCACTAAGGTGTCGGCCATCTTGAAAAATGGCCACCATCTTGAAATTTCAAGTGGCTCGGACAATTTTCTTGTCAAGTGACTCATGGAGACTGCTCATGCCAATTTTCACGCTTGTATCATAAACTGAACGATTATATCACTTAGCTGCTCCACTAATGCCCAAAGCAACATCTTTTCCTAAAACCCTAACCCTGACATGAAGGTCCTCCTAGTGGAGAACTGTCCTTACATTCCAGGTCAGTGTCATGCCCATCCCCCAACGCACGAGGACCCTAATACAGTTATGGTTGGTGTGAATGGGCCTTAACTGTTTACGTCTCTGTGACTGAAAGTCACAAAGCATATCCAGATTGAAAAGTGTGCATATTGGGTCTACAGCTTATCCACAATAAAGCAGCAGCCGACACATACCCAAAGCAACATCTTTTCCTCAAACCCTAACCCTGACATGACAGTCCTCGTAGTGGAGAACTGTCCTTACATTCCAGGTCAGTGTCATGCCCATCCCCCAACGCATGAGTTGTGAAAATTAATGAACCGAGCAAGGTACATTTTACTCGAATTTGAGACGTCACAACAGCGTCTTTAAGACGACAGTTCACGTCAACCAGTCTAGTATGATGCCCAACCATCCTACACTTAACATTGCCTGTGTCAGAGAAGAAAACAATGAAGGAACATGCGCTCACTTACTTTCTCGTTCACTGATGAGGAAGGATTCACACTGCATTCAGTCACAGCCACTGATGTCTCGTCACACAATTCCTGTAATTATGACAAAGACAGGTACAACACTGAGGCAAGGATATTTGCCAATTAACTGTTCGCAAAAGCCACACCCCCTAGTTACTGTTACTACGCCCGTCAAACAAATGGTCAAACACGACCAGCGCCACAGATTGCCATGACGGGAAGAGGTGCATGTCAGTGACCTTTTTTGGAGCAATACCTCTGCGATATCCTCCAGATCGAGGCACAAGGGGTTACACAGTATGCTGCGATGGGATATATTCAAAACATAAAAATACGCAATGGAGACACGACTACTATCGAGACGAAATCTGAGAAACCCCATGACCTGTAAGTTACCTCAAATGCAACCAGCACAGCCTTGAAGAAGATTTTATAAGCTGGTTCAGTGGCTAATTGTTTGGAGTTAGAAATATTTAACTCGCGCTGCATATTTAGTATTTTTGCCTCAGATACAGGATTATACATTCGCTTTAACAAGCAGGGTGATCATAACCACAGTTACCGCACCACAACGCACAAAGAATGAACTTACAATTGAACTGACATTTACCAACTTGCTTCTTCTCTCCTGTTTCGCGTGCAGGAGACAGACGTAATGCTGCCGCGAATGTGACGCGAAGTGTCATGTGAACAAGCAAATCCACAAAGAAAGAATAAATAAAAAAGTACGCTAATTAGATGGTTCTAATTTGGAAAACATTTAGATGTCTAATTCAAATTGCCATAGAAAATTTAAGACCTTTCATAATTAAAAATAAGACTTAAGACTTTTTATGGCCTTAAATTAAAAAAAATGTAATTTAAGACTTTAAGGACCCGTGGACACCCTGCTAAAGAACTTATGTAGCTTTAATGAGGATTAGCCTATATTTATTATTTATGCAGCGCAGACTGTTTGATAACTTTATTAAATTTCTGTATACCTGTTAGACAGGAAGGGCACAGGTAAACATGACATTTATTATGGGTTTATGTGAGGATTATTTGAAGTTCACTTAAATTAAAAGCTGTTATATTTTTTGAAGCCTAATAAATGTTTTTAAAAAAATATATAGCTTTCAATTGTAATAATAGAATCACTGTAATGTTGGATGGCTATAATTAATGTTTTAAATGGGGGTGGATTCCTTTTTATCCAGACATCAATGGCTTATTGATCATTATAGATGCTATTAATCATTTAGTTGTTGCTAGTTTGAGTTGAGAAATACACATTTCAGAATTATCACTAATCTGCGTGTGCATTTTGCTTTAGAACCAAGCAAGTTGAATCATGAAACCATTTATTATATCGCAATAATCGCAATATGACATTTTCCCCAAATCGTGCAGCTCTATATTGTAATAATAATAATAATAGTAATAATGATAATCATCATAATCATAACTGTTTTTTTTAGAATGACATGCAACTAGTTCGCTCTGAATTAGGGGTGCACAATATTGACAAAAAAGTGATATTGCGATATCGATAATGAATATTGCGATATCGATATTAATTTAGATATTTTTAAACCCATGTAAAACCACAAAAGCCCTCCGAAACGCATTCGAGACGGATTTGTATCCGATCGCTGAAACCACTTCAGGAGAAGGTCTGGGCCGCATTCCAGATGAAACTGGACAAGTGTAAATGCATCTGGTTGTTGAAACCACATACAATTTACTCCTCCCAAAAACACTAAAAAATAAACGTGTGAGAACGTGTTACAGGCTATATGTCATGTTATGGCCAAATATGACGGCGCGCGCTACTGCAACATGCATCGCCGCAGATGAGCATCTCTTCATCAAGCCAACGCGCAAACTAACGCAAATCAAAGTGAAAGTAAGTCGCAGACGCTTTACACACAATCATCTTCATTAAAAGTAAAGAAACGAAATGATCTTACATGGGCTGTTGCCGCTCTCTCTTATTGCGTTATTTGATTTTGACATTTTAGCAGATGATCATAAAATACAGCTCATTTCGGTGACGTGCACGCCATTTAATCTGCATATAGCGTGGGAATTGAAGATCGGATTTATATCCGTTTTGCAAAAACACATTTATGTGACCAGGTGTAAAGGAATCGTTTTGATAAATCAGATAGCTCTCCGATCAGTCAAAACGCATGAAGTTGCCAGGTGGCCTGATGTTTATACTTGTGCGCTGGTGTGTGCGTCGAGCCGGCAAGTGTGTGTGTGTGGACTGTGTGGTAGAGCAAGGGAGAAGTGAGAGAGTGACGGCGATTAGCTTTGAAACGAGTCGCGAAACTCAAAACTATGTGTCTTCCCTGTTCTTTCTGACCACTGTGGGAAATCTGTAGCGTGAAAAGTTAACCATCTCCTTGATTTCATGTTTATGTAGAAGGAGAACCAGGAAATGAGTCGGGGGAAATGCAACGGTGCATGTCGGACGGGACCCATCATAAACAAAATATTGCATAAATATCGAGAGACTTTCAATATGATATCGGGCAACGTGATATCGCGATAACGATATTAATTCGATATATCGTGCACCCCTACTCTAAATATCAACCAAAAATAAATAAACCAAAAAAGAAACAGCCAGCTTACCAATAACGTGTTCCAATCCATGTGAAGTCAAACAAGTAGTTGCCTTGAACATCTTCAACATGTTTACTTTGAGAGAGAATCCCACGGTATTCAACAACAAAGGTGGATGGTTCAATGTGCTCAAGTGCAAAAACACCTCTCCCTAAAAGGGCAAAATAATATATAATACAAATAAAAAAATTAACCCAAGTGCACTTATATGTTAAACAGCTAACCAACCTATACTTTTAAAGAGTTAAACCCAAGGGTAAAATGTGTGAATGTGAAAGATTATGTCCAGACTGCCAGCAATAGGCCTACTTTTCATTCTTACAAGTGAATGCGTACTTTATGATTTGATTTGCCTGCAGTCTGAACATAGTTAAATTGCCTTGTGGTGCACAATTTACCTTTGAATGTGTTGATTTGTCGTCCCTCAATGAAGGCTTTGTCTTTGCCCGACAATATGTGTTCTTTTGCATCCTGCTCAGGTTTTATTCTCTTCTTCCTTAACATGTTGACTGAAAACATTCCAGACAACATAATTAGTATGCATTTATAATATATATATATATATATATATATATATATATATATATATATATATATATATATAATAAGAGAGAGAGAGAGAGAGAGAGAGAGAGAGAGAGAGAGAGAGAGAGAGAGAGAGAGAGAGAGAGAGAGAGAGAGAGCTTTATATACAGTACATTATTGTCAGACAGTAGTCTAGATCAATAAATACAACATTTCACACATAGTTGATAAATGAGGTTTTTGAGGCTGGTTACATTTGATAAGAAACCGTCTCCAATTTCAAATTCAGTCCATTTTAATACCATTTTATCACTAATTAATGTGGCGCCTCAGATCAAACGAAGCTAAACTCCGAAAAATTAACTATAGAGAGAAGGTTTTTAGAAAATGTTACATGTATTACACCTGATTTACATTAAAATAATCAATGTAAAATCGAAAGCATAATTAAAATTGAATGGAATCATAAAATGTCTGCTAATATCCAGCCCTAAAATTAATCAACTAAATATTTTTGGCAAGTCATTCTAATGACAGTAATGTTACATTAATGAAAGTAGCCTATACTTTTACATTAGTATCATTTCTGTTTATTTAATATATTTCTGTATCTTACTATATTAAACTGTAAATTCATCCACTCAACTTTACCAGTCATCATGATGACAACATAGATTTGATTTATTTCAAAATGTAAATTAATTATCTCAAGCATCCATGGAGATGTATCTTTCATCAACTAATACTAATACTTGTATGTGTCTATGAACAACGAGAATTTCGTTTGTACCAAACAATACAAAAAACGTGAATAGCATGTGCAAGTTGTTTGGAGACGCCATTTTAACTGCTTATGGACTGATATTAGCCCGATTAGCGGCCACGTTTAAAGTAATGTAACGTTAACGTTATTTAAAACTGTCTGACTCATGACACTTAACTCCATAAAAGTAGAATATATAAATAAACGCACTTACCTTCCTCGTGATAAAGTGCTAATCTCCCAGTATAGCACGTCAACTTCGCTCGAATTCTGCTAATTAATCTTTCATGATGATGATTAATCTTCTGAATTATCACACCGTCACACCACGCGTCTACAGGTGATCAAGATCAGAGGTGCGCTGACTTTGACGGATGTGAAATGCAGCCAATCACTGACGAGGATTCCAGCAGCCAATCACTGACGAGGATTCCAGCGTTCCACCAATGAATCGCGCTTGGGTGTGGTCTGGGTGTATGAAATGTGTATGATACTGCAGTAGCGTCGAACTTCACATAGAGGGAGATTATACACTCTGAGCCGCTCTGAGCATACACTGCCACACACTGAAAAACGGGTACCACGGATTTATAAGGACATGTTGAGAAAAAGCGGGAGGGGGTTAGGCGCAGCCTGAAAAGCCTTTCTACACTGCTCGACTTATGAGGACATTAGTGCTGTCCTCGTAGTTACGGTATGTCCTCATAGAGTCGGTATGTATCCATGGTTTTTGTCCTCATAATCCGGTCGCACCAACGCACACACACACACACACACACACACACACACACACACACACACACACACACACACACACACACACACACACACACATACACACACACACACACACACACATTGAGCATGCTACAAAACCCATTAAAAGCAACAATTATTAACAGTACTTACAGGTTGTGATTCGGAGGATGAAGCCGATCCAAATAAACTTGGTACTAAACGTTCCTTCAGTATCAACCGACTCGCGAATCCACACCTGAAAGCATTTGTTTGTAACCTTCCTTCAGTATCAACCGACTCGCGAATCCACACTTGAAAGCATTTGTTTGTAACCTTCCTTCAGTATCAGCCGACTCGCGAATCCACACTTGAAAGCATTTGTTTGTAACCTTCCTTCAGGATCAGCCGACTCGCGAATCCACACTTGAAAGCATTTATGTTTGTAACCTTCCTTCAGTATCAACCGACTCGCGAATGCGACTTGAAAGCATTTATGTTTGTAAAGGAATCCTCATTAAAATAATGCGAACACAGCTCAAGGTGGCTATACTTGTGTGGTATAGTTGTAAATATAAACTCTAGCCAGATTCTTCACATGCTCGTCTCTGGGCAGTGAAAAAAAAGTTCGCTTTTGATTCGCACTTCAGAACAGCTCGTCGACATGTTGTTTTCACTGTTTTCTGGCGCGCGCAATGAGTGGGCTTGTCTTATTCAAATAACTTGTACAAGTGACGTACGAAAGTTAAAGAAAATGCATCGTTCGTCTATCGATTCATATCAGCGACTCAGAGTCGACTCTTACTTTTGAGAGACAATAACTTTGTATACGGTGAACTTTCATATTTAAAACTTTGCAGGATGTTTTCGTTCACTTAGATCTATGTTACACACTACATGAAAGGTAATTTTCAAAATTCCATGATAGGTACCCTTTAAGCATTAAGTGAATGTTTGGTTAAAGAGATGCGTCTTTAATCTAGTTTTAAACTGGGACAGCGAGTCTGAGTCTCGAACAATATCAGGAAGGCTATTCCAGAGTTTAGGAGCTAAATGTGAGAACGCCCTCCCTCCTTTAGTAGACTTAGATATCCTAGGAATGACCAGAAGCCTCAAATTTAGTGATCTTAAAGAGCGCGATGGATTGTAGGGCGATAGAAGGTCTGTTAAATACACAGGAGCTAAACCATTTAGAGCTTTATAGGTCAGTAGTAATACTTTGTAATTGATACGGAACTTAATAGGTAACCAGTGTAGAGATGATAAAATTGGTGTTATATGATCATATTTTCTTGACCTAGTAAGAACTCTAGCGCGCTGCATTTTGCACTAACTGTAGCTTTTTTATTGAGGATGCAGGACAACCAGCTAATAAAGCATTACAGTAATCTAGTCTCGAGGTCATAAATGCATGAAATAACTTTTCTGCATCAGAAACAGATAGCATGTTACGTGGCTTAGCAATGTTTCTAAGGTGGAAAAAGGTTGTTCTTGTAACATATGAAATATGATTTTCAAAAGACAGGTTGTGGTCTAGTATAACACCCAGGTCTTTTAATGTAGTGGATAAAGAAACAGGACATCCTTCTAAATTAAAGTTGTATTGTAAGGGATTTTGTGGGTAGTTTTTTGGACCAATAATTAACCAATAATTTTATCTGAATTTAATAGCATATTAATAGCAATAGGAAATTACATGTCATCCAGCATTTTATATCTTTTAGACACTGTCAAGTTAGATAAGTTAGTGTTTTCATCTGGTCGTGATGAGATATATAATTGAGTGTCATCAGCATAACAGTGGAAATTAATTCCATGTTTTCTTATAATATTACCAAGTGGCAGCATATACATTGAGAATAGCAGAGGGCCTAGGACAGATCCTTGCGGCACTCCATAGTCTACTGACGTTATCTTCGATTTTTCCCCATTTAAACAGACAAAATGGTAGCGGTCTGATAAGTACGATCTAAACCAGCTTAATGCCTGTCCCTGAACACCAGTGTAGTTTTGTAGTCGATCCAAGAGTATTTTATGATCTATAGTGTCGAACGCAGCACTAAGATCGAGTAGAACTAGTATTAAGATACAGCCTTGGTCAGAAGCTAAAAGTAAATCATTTGTAATTTTAACTAGTGCAGTTTCTGTGCTATGATGTGGTCTGAATCCTGACTGAAATTTTTCATAGATGTCATTTTCTTGCAAGAAAGAGCACAATTAAGCGGACACAACTTTTTCTAGTATTTTAGACATAAATGGAAGATTTGAGATGGGTCTGTAATTTGCTAGGTTATTTGGATCTAATTGCGGTTTCTTAATGAGAGGTTTTATTACTGCCAGCTTGAATATTCTTGGAACATGACCTAAAAATAAAGATGCGTTAATAATATTGAGAAGAGGCTCTTGCACTACAGGTAACACTTCTTTAAGTAGTTTAGTGGGTATTGGATCTAATAAACATGTTGTTGGTTTAGATGCAATGATAAGTTTATTTAGTTCTTCCGGTCCTATAGTTGCAAAACTGTGTAGTTGTTCTAGAGGGGCCATAATTGAGGCTGAATCATAAGACACCATAGAGGATTGTACATTTACAATTGCGTTTCTGATGTTTTCTATTTTCTCAGTGAAGAAGTTCATAAAATCATTACTACTATATTGTAACGGAATATTTTGCTCAGGTGATGTCTGTTTATTTGTTGTTTATTTGTCTAGCCACGGTGTTAAATAAGAACCTTGGATTATTTTGTTTTTTTTCTATTAGTTTGCGGATATGCTCAGCCCTGGCTGTTTTTAGAGCCTTTTTATAATGTGACATACTGTCTTTCCACGCGATTCTAAACACCTCTAAATTAGTTTGTTTCCATTTACGCTCTAAGTTACGAGTTTCTCTCTTGATAGCATGCGTAGCACTGTTCCCTTATCCTAGGGAACTCGAGCTGCGTCATCGCTGTGGGAACGCCCCTGCGTTGTGCGTCCTGAAGCACGTATCGAATCAGCCCAATGGAGAGATGGAACGTCATAGGCGGGTGACGTCATCGACCAGGAAACTATAAAGCACCCCAAACAGCACAAGCACATAGCTTCTGTGCCTTCAGTCGTGCTATATGTGAATCTGTCCCTGTGTGAATATTGTCTGTCCTTACATACTGTGCACCACACAAACAATATATATATATATATATATATATATATATATATATATATATATATATATATATATATATATATATATATATATATGAGAGATATGGCGAACGAACAGCAGTTTAGAAAGTGTGTCCCTCCCTGCTCGCGTTATTTAACGAGTGGGGATACACACGATCTTTGTGTTGTTTGTTTGGGAGTGCAGCATGCCCAATCTTCTCTCGAGGGAGCTGATTGCGAGCGTTTGCCCATGAGAACGCTCCGCTCCCGCCGGGCACTCTTTGAGGAGAGTGGTTCGGTGCGCACTCCCCGCGGTTCGGGTCCCGCTTTAGCCGAGGCTGGGCGGAAGCTCTTATCGTGGGGTTCGCAGATGGATCTCGCAGCGGGGTTAGAGACGGGCTCTGCCTTTTCTCTCCCTTCACCTGTGAGATCCAGTGTCTCAGTTCTGGGTTCGGAAGCACGCATTGCGGTTTCTTCCGCTCAGGCTGAGGCACCAGTTTTACATTTATCCAGCTCTGAGGAGCTGGATGTTGTTAGTATTGATATGGGAGATGTGGAGGATTCGCCACCTCGCACTCCCGAGAATGATGAGCTTATGGAGGTTTTAACTAGAGCTGTAGAAAAACTCAGTATTGAATGGCCAGTGACTAGACAGGAGTCCGTTTCGAAATCGAAACTAGATGAGAGATTTTTGCCGTCACGAGTGCAGCCTCCTCGCCGGTGTCTGCCTTTCTTTCATGATCTCCACACTGAGGTGTCGAAATCATGGAAAAAGCCAGTGTCATATAGAGTGTTTAGTCCCCAGACTTCAACATATTCGAATATAGTGGGGGCTAAATTATGTGGTTATGGATCTATGCCTCGCGTCGAAGAGACGCTCGCGAGCCATCTCTCTTCCGAGGCTGCATCTTCCTTTAAAACACCGGTGTTACCCACCAAACCTTTAAGAAATACCTCGGCTTTGGTGGGTAAAGCGTATTCGGCGGCAGGTCAGGCTGCGTCATGTCTGCATACTATGTCTATATTGCAGGCATACCAGGCTGACCTGCTGAGGGACGTGAGTGAGAGTGAGGAGGTCGGTGCTGACGTAATTCGCGAACTGCGTCAGGCTGCTGATTTATCCCTGCGTGCCACCAGAGAATCGGCCAAACTAGTGGGTCGATCTATGGCAGCTCTGGTGGCCACAGAAAGACATCTTTGGTTAAATCAAACTAATATAAAAGAAAGAGAAAAAGCTTTCCTTTTAGACGCTCCTCTCTCTCCTCTGGGTTTATTTGGTGACGCTGTAAATTCTGTCATTGATAAATTCCAGGAAGAGAAAAAGCAAACAGCAGCTTTTAAAAAGTTTCTTCCATTAAAAGTTCACGTCCCTGGGGCTGCTGGGCGGGAGCAGCCCCGGCCGAATACAAGCTCATCACATAGGGCGCAGCAGAAGCAGAGTGTCGCGTCTCGTGCTCCCCCTGCTGGACAGTGGGCTCAGCCGCGGCACTCTCAGCCGAAACCTTCTAGTAATAGACCTGATCTGAGGACAGTTATATTGGCTAAAAAGGCTTCGGCTAAGAAGAAGTCCTGACGCTGCGGCGTGCAGGACACTGTGGGTGGTCCCTGCCGAGGCGGGAAGGTGTTCACCTCTTTTTACGGTGCCCATTCTTCCTTGGTGCCCTCAGGGGCCCGTTCTGCCAACCCCGCCTTTATGCCGGGGCGCAGACGGTCCCAGCGAGCGCTTTCCCGAGGGACGCTCGCTCCCTCTGAGGAGGGTTTCAGAGCAGTTAAGCCAGTTGTTCCCTGCCGGTGCGCCGTTACAGGGCGCTGTGTTTGCTGCTCAAATTACACCAGAGGCCAGTCTCGAGAGACTGGTACCCTTAGTAGAATTTCTGGCAGAGTGGAAAAGCCTTCCAAAAATATCTCAGTGGGTCCTGCACACAATAAAAAACGGTTATGCTATCCAATTCAGGTGTCGTCCACCAAAATTCAGAGGGGTTCTGCCCACAGTGGTGGGCCCCGAGCAGGCTCTGGTAATGGAACAGGAGGTGAAAACGCTCCTCCAAAAGGAGGCTATAGAACTGGGTTCCTCCTCCCAGTCTGGAGTCAGGTTATTACAGCCGATATTTCATCGTTCCAAAGAAGGATGGGGGGTTGCGTCCGATTTTAGACCTGCGCCTGTTGAATCGCTCGGTAGCAAAGCTAAAATTCAAGATGCTCACTATCAAGCAGATCGTGTCACAAATCAGATCCGAGGACTGGTTTGTCACGATAGATCTAAAAGACGCGTACTTCCACATTTCCATCCTTCCACAACACAGGAAGTTCCTGAGGTTCGCCTTCGGGGGCGAGGCGTACCATACAGGGTTCTTCCATTTGGCCTAGCTTTATCTCCTCGCACTTTCACAAAATGCATGGATGCAGCCTTAGTGCCTCTGAGGCTTCAGGGCATTCGTATCCTCAATTACATCGACGATTGGTTGATTTTAGCTCACTCAGAGCAGATGGCGGTTCGGCATCGAGATGTCGTTCTCGCTCATATCAGGAAGTTGGGGTTGAGGCTGAACGCGAAGAAGAGTGTTTTATCTCCTTCTCAGAAGACCACTTTTCTGGGGGTCGTTTGGGATTCGGTTTCGATGCGGGCGCGACTCTCTCCGTCCCGCATCGCTTCGATTCTCTCAGCTGTGAAACAAGTAAAGCTAGGCCAGCTGCTCACTGTAAAGCAGTTTCAAAGACTGTTAGGTCTGATGGCAGCAGCGTCCAACGTTATACCTTGCGGCCTGTTGTACATGAGACCGCTACAGTGGTGGCTCAGGACCAAGGGGTTCTCCCCGAGGGGCAATCCGCTCCGCACGATCAAAGTCACGCGGCGCTGCCTTCGTGCTCTGGTCATGTGGAAAGAAACTTGGTTCCTATCCAAAGGTCCTGTGTTGGGGGCTCTTTGTCGTCGCGTAATGCTAACGACGGATGCTTCCCTCACAGGGTGGGGGGCGGTCATGAGTGGTCGTCCAGCCCAAGGTCTGTGGCAGGACCATCATCTATCATGGCACATAAATCGTCTAGAGATGTTGGCCGTGTTTCAGGCTCTGAAACACTTCTTAGCAGACCTGAGAGGTCATCATGTGTTAGTTCAGTCAGACAACACGTCGGTGGTCTCTTATATAAATCATCAGGGGGGCCTGCGGTCTCGCCGGCTTTACAAGTTGGCCCGTCAGATCCTCCTGTGGTCCCAAGGGAGGTTACTGTCACTCAGAGCAATGTATCTTCCTGGGTATTTGAATATGGTAGCGGACTCCCTGACGAGGCAGGGGCCGAGGCCGGGGGAATGGAGACTCCACCCCGAGGTGGTGGAGCTCCTTTGGTTGAGTTTCGGTCGCGCCAAGGTGGACCTATTCGCTTCCAAGGAGACCACGCATTGTCATCTATGGTTCTCCATCAGTCATCCAGCCCCTCTGGGGTTGGACGCTATGGTGCAGCCGTGGCCGAGGTCACGTCTGTACGCTTTCCCCCGATTGCTCTGCTACCGGGAGTTCTGGAGAGGGTTCGCCGGGACGGGGTCAGTCTGCTACTAGTAGCCCCGTTCTGGCCGGCCCGAGTATGGTTTGCAGACCTGGTCTCTCTCCTGGACGGCTCTCCTTTGGAGCTCCCCGTCAGGAGGGACCTACTCTCTCAGGCGGGCGGCTCGATATTTCACCCCCGCCCAGAATTATGGAAGCTGTGGGCTTGGCCTCTGAGGGGGCCCAGCTCTTAGATGCCGGTCTCTCAACCGAGGTTGTTGAGACCATTCTTCACTCCAGAGCTCCATCCACGAGGAAGCTTTATGCCTTGAAGTGGAAGCTTTTCACTTCTTGGTGTGGAGAACACCTGCAGGACCCAGTCATCTGCCCAGTGGGTGCAGTGCTGGAATTCTTGCAGGAGCGCTTCTCCGCAGGGTTATCCCCCTCCACACTAAAGGTGTACGTGGCGGCACTAGCTGCTTACCATGTCCCTTTCAGTGGAGTTTCTCTTGGGAGACACCCGCTTATAACTCGTTTTCTTCGTGGCACTTTGAGGCTGAGGCCAGCAGTTCGCACGAGGGTGCCTTCCTGGGATCTGGCCATTGTATTAGAAGGTCTTTCCCTGGCTCATTTTGAACCTATCGAAGAAGTTCCTGAGAAGTTTCTCACTCTTAAAACTGTCTTTCTTCTTGCTATCTCCTCCCTAAAGAGAATCGGAGATTTGCAGGCTCTGTCGGTTTCACCCTCGTGGAATTTTCGCCTGGTATGGTTAAGGCTTTTCTGTATCCTAGACCAGGTTACGTTCCCAAGGTCCCTACTAATGTTGTTAGACCTACAGTTCTGCAGGCTTTCTATCCTCCTCCATTTCAGTCGTCAGACCAGGAGAAACTTAACTTACTCTGCCCTGTTAGGGCGTTAGACGCCTATGTCCACAGAGCTGCCCTGTGGAGAAAATCAGAACAACTATTTGTGTGTTTTGGGCCACCCAGGAAAGGGTGTCCCGCGTCTAAACAGAGAATGAGCAAGTGGGTGGTTGAGGCTATCTCACTTGCTTATGAGTCAGCTGGTCAGCCTTCACCTTTGGCTGTACGAGCGCACTCTACTAGGAGTATGGCTGCTTCTAAAGCTCTATTGTCAGGAGTTTCCCTAAGTGATGTTTGTGATGCGGCTGGATGGTCCTCACCACTTACTTTTATAAAGTTCTACGATCTAGACTTAAGTTCTACCCCTGGGGCACAGGTGCTCTCGTCCTCTGTGCGCTAGTTCTCACATGACGGTCACTTGCTCCTATGGCGACGTGGGTATTCGCGTTCCCACAGCGATGACGCAGCTCGAGTTCCCTAGGATAAGGGAACGTCTCGGTTACGTATGTAACCCTAGTTCCCTGAGTAGGGAACGAGACGCTGCGTCATTCTGCCATACTCCCGGCACTCCCGTTAGCGCTTCCTTCAGGCTTATCAGAAGCTATGTGCTTGTGCTGTTTGGGGTGCTTTATAGTTTCCTGGTCGATGACGTCACCCGCCTATGACGTTCCATCTCTCCATTGGGCTGATTCGATACGTGCTTCAGGACGCACAACGCAGGGGCGTTCCCACAGCGATGACGCAGCGTCTCGTTCCCTACTCAGGGAACTAGGGTTACATACGTAACCGAGACGTTGTACCATGGTGCTTTAGTTTTCTCTCTAATCTTTATCTAATTGGTGCAACAATATCTAGTGTACTAGAGAAAATGGTGCTCAAACTGCTAGTCATTTCCTCTAGTTCATCTGTTTGTTTGGGTTCACTGAGCAGCTGAGATAGATCAGGTAAGCTATTTGAGAATCTATCAATAGACCCCTTTTGCGCCGACGTCACAGTTACGTCACGGTGCTAGCTGGAGGCAAAACAAATGAACAACTGGAGGCGGCCAATACAAACCAGCACAGATTCGGCTACATAATAAGGAGCTTAAATTAATATTATTATTATTAAATGTCATCTTGTTGTGTTGTTGGGTGCAAGAATCAATGAAAAATGAATATGCTGTATCTGGAATTTTTATTTCTAGAAAATATTCACATCATTAAAATTGCACTGTACTGTCACTGTTTACATTGTCGTCTTCTCGGCGCTGGCTAGGCAGAACTGCGGATCGTACCACACAAGTCTTGTACATGACCATTCATCACATAGTTATAGACATCTAAAGATGTATATGCCCTCAGTTTCTCTTTACGCTCGGTTTCTCTATCAGGTAGGTGTAGAAGTCAGGCCACTCAACTGGAGGTAGCGTTAATCCTGTCAGATCGTCCATGCATTGAGTGAGCGTGTACGGGTCGGCAAATCTGGTGGTTCCGTCCGTTAAAATTAACTTTTGCAAATAACAATCGCGGTCCTGGACACTGAGTGACCTTGCACTTTAAGACAAAATCGGATTTTCTCCAGTCATTGTTAAAAAAACAAGCTAACAAAACTTGCAAACTAACGTTAGGGAAGCGGCCAGAGGGATCGTTCTGCCTCCACCTAAGCTCCGCCCACAGAAAAACGTCACCGTGTTTAGTAAGTAAGTAAGTAAGTAAGTAATTTTAATTTATAAAGCACATTTACACACAGCGCAGAACTGACCAAAGTGCTGCACAATGAATAACTAAAAAGACAGAAATTAAAAACACATGGAATCAATGGTCATAAACATAAAACATGAATAAAAAGAAAACATTCAATATCAGGGCACACAACACAGAAATACAAAGAACAAACCGGAGTGCCAGGTTAGGAAACAATGAAGGCCATGGAATAAAAATGAGTTTTTAACCTCGATTTAAATAGAGCAATGGAGGGGGCAGATCTAATATCCTGAGGGAGCTGGTTCCACAACCGTGGAGCAGCAACTGCAAAAGCTCTGTCACCCCTCTGCTTAAGCCGTGAGCGCGGCACAAGCAGGAGCCCTTTGTTTGAGGATCTCAGTGACCTTTGAACTGCGTATGGCTGTACAAGGTCGGTGATATAAGTTGGGGCGAGCCCATTAAGTGCCTTAAAAACAAACAATAAAACTTTAAACTGAATCTTAAAATGAACTGGGAGCCAGTGCAAGGAGGCCAGAATGGGGGTGATGTGCTCACGCCTCCTAGTGCCAGTTAAAAGACGCGCTTCTGCGTTTTGTACCAACTGCAGACGTCTGAGTGATGATTGTGGGAGGCCAAAGTAGAGGGAATTACAATAATCCAGCCGTGATGTAATAAAGGCATGGATAACTTTCTCAAGATCGTCACGAGATAGGAATGACTTCAGGCGGGAAATCATTCTGAGCTGGTAAAAACTGTTCTTGACAACAGAACTAATCTGTTTGTCAAGGCAGAGTTCTGAGTCAAGAATGACACCCAAATTTCTGGCATAAGGTTTGATAAATGGGGTGAGGTGACCTAAATTTTCCACCACAGTGCATCTTGCCTTGGGAGAACCAAAAATAATGACTTCTGTCTTTCACTATTTAATTGGAGAAAGTTGTTAGCCATCCAAGTTTTGATATCTTCGAGACAGACCAGAAGAGATTGTATGGAGTCCCTGGATTTTAAAGGCAAGTAGAGTTGTGAGTCATCTGCATAGAGGTGAAAAGAGATGTTATGCTTCCTTATGATGTTACCCAGTGGGAGCATATACAGACTAAAAAGCATAGGACCCAAGATGGACCCTTGAGGGACCCCATATGAAACGGAAGCAGAAGATGAGGAGAACTTGCCAATAGATACTGAGAAAGTTCTATCATTGAGATAGGAACGGAACCAAAATAACGCGGTCTCCCTAATGCCCACCTGCTGATCAAGACGAGTAAGGAGGATGTTGTGATCAACGGTGTTGAAGGCGGCAGTAAGATCCAATAATATCAGGATGGCATTATCACCTGAGTCTAGTGTAAGAAGAAGATCATTGGTTACTTTGAGCAAAGCTGTTTCAGTACTATGAAGTGATCTAAAACCTGATTGAAAAGGTTCTAGTATATTGTTGGTGGTTAAAAAGGGTAGCAGCTGTGACAAAACAGCTTTTTTCAGAACTTTAGAAATAAAAGGAAGCTTAGAAATGGGACGGTAATTATTTAGGCATTTAACATCGAGATTGTGTTTTTTGAGCAGGGGTTGGACAACCGCATGCTTAAAACACATAGGGACGGTTTCCGGTTCCGCTAGCGAGAGGATGACAGCTTAATTTGGTAGCTCCTGACGGTGTCTTTAAAATACACCCCTAAATCACTCTTTTTGTTAATACACGGGAATTTTTGTCAAGATTGAAAGGGAGGTTTCTACTAGAAGTAGGAAATCCGCAAATCTGGTTGTGGACGAGACCACTCAGTCGAGCCCTGGTGGTGACCGAGGCTACCCCCCAGAGCTAAGCCCTCAGGACGGCGACACATCTGAGCCCAGCATGCAACGTATCCTGGACGAATTACGAGAATTTAGAAAAGATAATAACGTGCAGCTGGCGGACATTAAACAAGAGATACAAGGCGTGAACGACAGACTGGATGAAGCGGAGGGAAGAATAGATGAAACAGAAACGGTGCTACAAGCGGCATCGATGTTAATTAAGAGGCTATCCCAACGTCAAGCTAAGCTTGAAGCTAGACTGATAGACCAGGAAGGTCGTGCACGTAGGGAGAATCTGCGGATCTACGGGATACCTGAAGATAAGGAAGGGGCCGAAATGGTTCCTTTTCTGGATAATTTGTTTAAAAAAGCGCTAGACCTTCCTGACGATCGGGATCTGAGAATTGAACGAGCACATCGAGCGCTGACCCAAAAACCGGACAGCGCGCAGGGGAAGCCCCGCTCTATCGTGGTAAAGTTTGGGAGCTACCGTACAAAAGAGGCAGTTCTCCGGAAAGCCTGGCAGAAAAAATAAGTATACTGTGATGAAACGCGCTTCTTTGTTGACCATGACTTTCCAGTTGAAGTGCTTAAAAAGCGCAACGAGTACGCGGAAGCCAAAAAAATACTGAAGAATGAAAGCATCAGGTTTCAGACCCCATATCCAGCAAAGATGCGGGTGTTTTATGATGATGGCACCCGTCTTTACCAGGACGCATCAGAAGCGACGAGAGATATGGCAGCTCGCGGGTTCCCTGTCGCCGCCGTACCGCCCGCAGCAGACCCGGATCATGAGGATATTCAACTCTTGTCTTCGTGGCAGACGGTGAGAAGACGACGACGCGCGCAGAGCAGCGACCAAGAGCTCGGTTCAACAGGGGAAAATACACGGAAAAGTCATCATGCACGATTCAAGGAAAAGCTTCAAGGATTCAGAAGATTATCTACTATTGAGGACTGATACTTCAAGGTCACCTCTCAAAGTTGGTTAATTTTTGCTAGAGGTATGAGTGACTTGTCCTTTCTCATTTAATTTTATAGATATGATAATTGAGAGGGGCTAAGGTTGGTTAATCGGTCAATCCAATTAAAGGGTTCCTACTTCTTTTATTTCTTTTTGGTTTATATAATTAAGGGTCGGGACAACTACATTTTGATTATGCTTATGTTTTTTGCAACACAAATTCTTGCTAGCGTGAGGACAATATATAGGGCCCCGTCTCAGCGACGAGGTGGGACGTCTCCCTATTGGGACCAAGACCATTCAAGGCCTTGCAGGGCTCTCTTGATACGAGCCCCAACCTTGGAAACACGAGTTTTATTTTGGCTTCATCATAATGATGACATTGTTTTTTTTGTTCGTTTTTGTTCAATACATGTTCTATGGGAGAGATTTTGTTGGTGCATAAGCTTTAAAACCTGGACATGGCGCATGGGGGAGGCCTCGTTCGGGTTTATTGGATAGGAAAAGTATAAATATACAGGACGTTAAGATAGTATCACTTAATGTGAAGGGCATTTCAAATCCAGTTAAGAGAAGTAAAATTTTATCAAAAATGAAGCGGGAAAAGGCTCATATTGTTCTCTTACAAGAGACACATTTATCGTTAATTGAACATGAAAAAATGAGAAGAATGGGATACACAAGGGCATATTATTCATCCTACAGATCTGGGCGAAGAAGAGGGGTAATAATATTAATTTCACAAAGATTACCTTTTGAGTACATATCAGAGATATCTGATAAGGAATGGAGGTATATAATGATTACTGGAAAGATAAATAATGCAATAATTACAATTTGTAATGTTTATGTTCCTCCTGGAAGCAGTTTTGGTTTGTATAGAAACATGTTTGATTTGATGGTGAAAGCAAAAGGAATTGTAATTTGCGGGGGTGACTGGAACCTTCGCCTCAACCCAGAACTAGATACATCTAAAAATGTACCCACTACATCATTACACAAGAAAGTTAACAATCTCATGGTGGAATTGGGCATACTAGACCTTTGGAGAGATTTCAATCCACTTAGACGTGACTATACTTTTTATTCATTCCCCCATAATACATACTCTAGAATAGATTACTTTTTTGTGTTTAAGAGAGATCGCTCCAAAATAAGTTACTGTAATATTGGCTCTACTGATCTGTCTGACCATGCATCTGTTTCTTGTGGGGTCCATATCAGTGATAATCCACGTAAAACATTGTGGAGATTGAACTCGAGTGCTTTAAATAATCCACAATTTGTGGCTCAGATGAGAAAGGAAATAAAACAGTTTCTGGATGAAAACAATAATGGAGAGGTTGATGCGGTAATAGTGTGGGATGCCTTAAAAGCAGTTATTCGTGGGAAAATTATATCTTGGTGTGCTCACAATAAGAAGAAAAAACAATTAAGACTCACAGATCTTAGCAAAGAATTAAAAAACCTTGAAGTGCAACATAAAAGGGCACCAACCTCTATTTGCTGACCAAAATTAAGAAAATCAGAAATGAAATTGACCTATTATATACCCAAGAAATAGAAAAAAATATGATTTTTGCTAAACAAAAATACTATGAATCCGGACCTAGATCGGCTAAAATTCTCGCAAGGAGGTTACAAAAACAAAGAGCAGATAACACCATATATAAAATAAAGCATCCTGCTTCCAACACTCTACAGTATAAACAAGAAGAGCTACAAAATTCTTTTGAGAAATACTACACGACTATGTACTCGCAACCACAGTTGGAGAATGAACAACAAATTGAAGCCTTTCTTAAATCTCTTAACTTACCAACTGTCCCAGAAGAACATAATACAATTTTGACTGCTGCCATAACTGAAACTGAACTAAGTGGAGCCATCTCCAGACTGAAGGCAAATAAGTCACCTGGCCCAGATGGCTTCCCTTCAGATTGGTATAAAGCATTTCGAACTGAGCTGTTACCTAGCCTTCTTAGGGCCTGGAATACTGTTCTTAAAGATTCAAAGATGCCGCCCTCCTGGAGGGAAGCAGTCATCTGTATTATTCCTAAAGAGGGAAAGGATCTTTCAGACTGTGGATCATACAGACCAATTTCGGTGCTAAATGTTGACTATAAGTTATTTACGGCCATTTTTGCAAAAAGATTAGAAAAAATACTACCCCAGCTCATACATACTGATCAAGCTGGTTTTATTTTACAAAGACAGACGCAGGATAATATTAAACGCTCATTGCATATCATGGACCACATAGAACAGAATAATTTAACAGCCCTTTTGGTAAGCCTCGATGCGGAAAAAGCCTTTGACTCAGTCAGTTGGGCTTTCCTATACAAAGTTCTGGAACGATTTGGCTTTCACTCAAATTTTTCTAATGTCATACGGACTCTTTATGACAAACCTTCTGCTCAAATAAAAATTAATGGCAATCTTTCAAACACTATTACATTACACCGTGGTTCGCGACAAGGGTGTCCCATCTCCCCTTTACTCTTCGCTCTCTATATTGAACCCCTTGCACAATGGCTGAGACAGACAGAAAGTATCAGGGGAGTTAATATAAAAGGGGAGGATCATAAGGTAGCTTTATACGCAGACGATATCTTGATATATTTAAGTGACCCTTCTAATACATTTCCGAATTTATTGAACCTCTTACAGAAATTTGGTAGTTATTCTGGTTATTGTCACGGTGTGGTTCAGGCAGAGGAACGAGGAGTCCGGAGTATCGGTAAAGGGTACTTTTAATATATTTACAACACAGGCAAAAGGTCAGGAACACGGGCGCCACACGGGCTAACAACAAACATTGACCGACAAAGACTGAATGAACCAAGGGAACTAAATACAGGCATGAATCAAACATAACAAGGTGAAAACAGGTGACACAGATGATAATAACGAGGGACAGGTGGATAATGAGGGAGTGAGTTCAGGTGTGGAAACGAGGAGGATTCTGGGTAGTGTAGTGAAGGAGACTCAGACGGGACGGGAAGACGGAGATCGTGACATTACTCCCCCCTCCCGGAAGGTGTGACCTCACACCGTAGAGCAGAGGAGGGAGGGGGGAGTCGCCAAGGCGGAGCTGTGGGACCCTCGGGCGTCCAGGGCGGAGCAGACTGAGGGCGAGACCAGGGTGGAGCAGACTGAGGGCGAGACCAGGGCGGAGCAGATGGCGGGCGGACCCCTGGTGAAGCCGATGTCACTGGGGCTGTCAACACCAGGGGGCCGACCGACAGGGGCGGAGCAGAGGGGAGAGGAGACCGGGGTGAAGCCGCAGAGCCGACGAGACACGGCGATGTCCACGGGCTGGAGGCACATGGCGACACCGAGAAGGTTGGAGGAAGAGACCGGGGATCCATGGACCAGGCTGGTTTAGGGGGGCTGGAAGGTGGAATAACTGATGGAAGACAGATGAGAGGAGGCGGGAGAGGGAGGCTGGGTGGGACCATGGTTTCGACCTCTGGCTGGACGGTCTCGGGCTCTGGCTGGACGGTCTCGGGCTCTGGCTGGACGGTCTCGGGCTCTGGCTGGACGGTCTCGGGCTCTGGCTGGACGGTCTCGGGCTCTGGCTGGACGGTCTCGGTCTCTGGCTGGGCGGCGGTCTCTGGCTGGGCGGCGGTCTCTGGCTGGGCGGCGGTCTCTGGCTGGGCGGCGGTCTCTGGCTGGGCGGCGGTCTCTGGCTGGGCGGCGGTCTCTGGCTGGGCGGCGGTCTCCGGCTGGGCGGCGGTCTCCGGCTGGGCGGCGGTCTCCGGCTGGACGTGGCTGACGTGAAGCTCTGGCTGGACGTGGCTGACGTGAAGCTCTGGCTGGACGTGGCTGACGTGAAGCTCTGGCTGGACGTGGCTGACGTGAAGCTCTGGCTGGACGTGGCTGACGTGAAGCTCTGGCTGGACGTGGCTGGACGGGACCAGCGGTGAAGGCTTGACTGGGCTGGACGGGACCAGCGGTGAAGGCTTGACTGGGCTGGACGGGACCAGCGGTGAAGGCTTGACTGGGCTGGACGGGACCAGCGGTGAAGAAGGCTCGGCTGGTGGAGTGGGACTGGTGCCGTCATCGATGGTGAAGGGAGATCCGCAGGACACCAGCACCCACTCCACATAAGCTGCGAAGCTCCCCTGGGGACCCTTCCCAGACAACAGCTCTCTGGTGGCGGTGTTGAGCCCTGCATAGAGGAAGCTGCAGAGGCTGTCGTCCGGGAAGGTCGTGGCGGGAACGAGGCGGAGGAAATCCGCCAGATGATCCTCCAAGGGACGATCTTCTTGCTCTAAGCAGAGCAATTAAACTGCAACGAAGGAATCCATACTTTGTGGTCGGTCAATCTGTCACGGTGTGGTTCAGGCAGAGGAACGAGGAGTCCGGAGTATCGGTAAAGGGTACTTTTAATATATTTACAACACAGGCAAAAGGTCAGGAACACGGGCGCCACACGGGCTAACAACAAACATTGACCGACAAAGACTGAATGAACCAAGGGAACTAAATACAGGCATGAATCAAACATAACAAGGTGAAAACAGGTGACACAGATGATAATAACGAGGGACAGGTGGATAATGAGGGAGTGAGTTCAGGTGTGGAAACGAGGAGGATTCTGGGTAGTGTAGTGAAGGAGACTCAGACGGGACGGTGAAGACGGAGATCGTGACAGTTATAAACTGAATGTACAAAAGACTCAATTGTTGGCTTTTAATTACTCCCCTCCGACATGTCTTACTGATAAATTCCAGCTAAGCTGGGATAATAGCTCATTGAAATATTTAGGTATACACTTACCAAGTAATGCTTCACGGCTTGCAGAGATAAACTATGGCCCCCTCCGGATAAAAATTAGAGAAGATATCAAAAGGTGGAATTCTGTTTCCTTCCTTAGTCTAAGTCATAGAATTGATTGTGTGAAAATGAATATCCTTCCACGATATCTTTTTTTATTCCAAGCCCTTCCTGTAGATATCTCTTTGAAAGAATTTTCAGAAATAGATCAAATCATTTCCCGGTTTGTTTGGCAAGGGAAGAAACCTAGGGTTAAATTTAAAACATTGCAGCTCTTGAAGGAGGAGGGGGGAATGGGGTTACCTTATTTTAAAGGATATTACTACGCGGCCCAAATTAAACCCTTCATTAACCTATGTTCCCCAAATTTCCATGCCAGGTGGAAAGATATTGAACTTTCAATCATGAAGGATCCCCCGATTCACGCATTATTGGCTTGTACGAACCTAGATAGGCTTATAAAGGATACGCAAAATCCATGGATCAAAACCCAATTAAAAATTTGGAACAAAGTAAAAGGAGAGTATCAGTTAAATGATAAAATACAGATAATTCAATGGTGCGCTTTTGACCCTGGTTTCAGGCCAAATTTGATGGATAATCGTTTTAAATCATGGATTTTCAAAGGTATAACAACTTTTTATTCACTCACAGAAAATGGAAAATTAAGGGAATTTGAGGATCTGAAAAAAGAGTACCATCTTGAAAATTCAGATTTTTTCCGATACCTGCAAGTACGCAATTACTTTGAACATAATATTAAACCTAAAACAGACCTTAATGACCCGATATTAAAAACAATATTGACTGCATATAAAAATGCTACTGTTAAAGGGGTTATTTCTAAGTTTTACAAAGGTCTCTTGGTGAAAAATACCCATTCCACAGACTACATAAAAGAAAGATGGGAAAAGGAAAGCAATGTATCAATATCTACGGATGAATGGTTAAATATATGCGAGTTTCAATGGAAATGTACAAACTCACATATATGGCGTGAGTTTAACTGGAAATGTTTTATTCGTTTTTTTATAACACCAAAGCAAAAAGCACATTTTGACCCAGATGGTGCTAAATGCTGGAGGCTGTGTGGTGCTCGGGAGGCTGATCACTGGCATGTTTTTTAGGATTGCCAAAAAATCAAACCGTTTTGGGCAGAGTTTCACAAGATCTTAAATACTATATTCAACAATAAAGTACCTTTACAGTTTTCTTCTCTATTTTTGGGGAATTGTGAGTTCCTGCTCAGAAATGCTGATAAGTATTTATATGCTATTCTTACATCTGCCTGCAAGAAAGCATTTACAAGGCGTTGGCTGCTTCCCGGACCCCCCACAGTCTCAGAATGGATAGATATTGTTAACGAGATATATGTAATGGAATCAATTACCTTTTCCATTCGTCTTAAGAAAAGTATATTTGTTAGTTGGTGGGCCAAATGGGTTAAATTTGTAAGGCCCTTAAGACCAGACTTCGTAGAGGTGCTGATTTAATGTTCCTGTGCTTTATTTTTCTGTCTTCTTATCGATCTTCCTATAACATGGCTCCCACAAGGTGGCTATTTATATAATTTGTATACTTTGTAATGCACAAGTTTATCTCTCCCTAATTGTTCAAAGTATGTATATGTACTGTTCTGGAAAAAAAAAACAGCAAATGGACAGTTTTCATCATGACTTTTATTCTGTAACTATTTCTTGCTGACTGAAAATAAAGAATAAAAAAAAAAAAAACACATAGGGACAGTACCGGAAGCAAGACATGAATTAAAGACCTCTATGGAGGGGCCAACTACATCAAAGACATCCTTTAAAATAGAAGAGGGGATAGAATCATAAGATGAAGTAGTAAGTTTCATATGTGAAACTAAATTCCTCAATTCAGTGAGAGAGATGGGCTGAAATTGGTTAAAAGTAGCTAGTACACCTGAGCAACCAGGCGGAGTAACAGGTGAGGTTGGGGTAAACACTGATCTAAAGTTCTCAATTTTATGAGTAAAAAACTTACGAAATTTCTCGCAGGTATCAGTGGATGCATCAACAACTGGGAAATTTGAGGGATTGATAACAGAGTTTATAGTGCTGAATAAAATCTTTGGTCTGTTTGAGTGTTTACTGATCAAATCAGAGAGGTGCTTTGCTCTGGCTATTTTTGCTGCTGCCTGAAAAGAAGCTAATGCAGATTTAAAACATTGAGATGATCCTTTTTCCATTTCTTTTCAGCTTTATGACAGGTCTGCCTAAGAGAGCGTGTATCCTCGTCTAACCAATAAAGGGATTTTAATTTGGGGCGAGTGTATGTGAAAGGTGCTACAGAGTCAAGTATGGAAGAACAAGATGAGTGAAAAAGGGTAACTAATTCATCCGGACTAGAGGAGAACGATGCCGCTGTTGCAATAGTAGATGCAACATTTTCACTCAAAAAACTATCAGAAAACTGAGCTGCAGTAAGAGAATGTATCTGGCGAGAGTAATGATCCTGAACTCTGACAGTTTGCAGGGGACTGAAAAGGGTGATGTCAAATATAATGGGCTTATGATCAGAGAAAGTAGCCTCCTCAATCACAATATTATCAACAATAAAACCATAAGATAAAATTAGATCAAGTGCATGTCCCAGTTTATGAGTAGCTTTATCTATATGTTGAGTAAGGCCAAAGGCATCTATTACACCACAGAATTCGCGAACCATAGGTCTATCCGGACAACAAACATGGATATTGAAGTCACCAAGTATAAGGAGACGATCATACAGTGACACAAGATGGGAAAGTAAGTCAGAGAATTCAGTTATAAAGTCTTTGTCTGGCTTAGGGGGCCTATAGATCAGTACACAAACCAATGGGGACGTAACAGATTCTACAATTACACATTGCAGTTCGAAAGTGGAAAAACTCCCTGCAAACAGTGACCGTAATTTAAAATTGTTCCTAAAAACAAGAGCCACACCACCACCTCTTCCAACGCACCTCTGCGTACTAATAAATGAACAATTAGTTGGTCAAAGTTCACTAAAAACAGAAGACTGGCCAACTCCAGCGCTAATCCATGTCTCGGTTAAAAACAGGAAGTCCAGATTATGACGAGAAAAAAACTCATTCAGAACGAAAGTCTTGTTAGACACTGACCTGCTATTGACCAAGGCCACTTTTGCATTTGAGTAAACAGCAGCCTGGGGGCAACGAGAGTATTCCAAAGGGCGGATGTTCCGCGAGTTTACCCCGCCGCTACGGATACGCAATCTCGGTTGAGCAGGGCTAACAGGCATTTGGGGTCGATCTAGGGTGATGTAAACATGACAAGAGTACCTCAGATCCCACGAACGTCGAGCCAGGTAGAGATCTTTCCGACCTAGAATGTCTGCAGACAGCTGGCAGGGACTCGCTCCTCTCCTGATCTTCACCCGGACGCCTCCACGTTTGCCTCGGCGCCTCCGACGCTTCCTTCGGTTAGAGATACAGCAAGGTAGCCGAATGACGCACTCAGCGATGGGGTAAATAAACGGAGGGTGACATCCATCGTAAAGAGCAGGGGTCACCATTGCGTTTCTGAGATCCAACAAAGTTTTCTGATTGTAGGACCTTGGAGCAGCAACAGTAGCAGCAACAGAACAGTACCGACATAGCGTAAGTGACAACACAAACAAACATAGTAGAAGTTGACGGAGCTGACGGCAAGCCGACAAACACACTGGCGCCATCTCGCACACGTCTCCTCTAGTTCTCCTCACACAAACTTTGTTGTGTGTGTGTGTGTGTGACACATGATGGGACCAACTGAAAAGGGGTCTATAGTGGTTGGAAGGATTGTTCTGCCTGGTCGATAACGTGGCGCAACATGACAAATTTCAGCAGTACGTATTATGCAAGTTACCATGTAATGATCAGTGAGATCGTCACTTTGCGGTATAATATCTATATCGGTTGGATTGGTTCCATATGATATAATTAAATCTAGTGTATGATTTAGACGATGAGTGGGACCACTGACGTTTTGCGTGACCCCAAAGGAGTTTAACCCTCTGAGCCCGACGGCATCGTCGACGACGCCACAAATCAGCTCCGAGAAATTATGATATAACTCGATGACAGATTTATGGATTTTCTTACCGTTTTTTCCAGCAGAAAGCTAACGAGCTAGCCATCACGGGGGTGTCTTTGGTGTCTTTCTAGCCTTTACAGAAGGTTTTCTATCCAGCCTGGAACTTGTGCATACTTTCTGAGTTTTTCAGCAATAAATCCAAACGTTTATATCCAACTTTGATACACTTGAAGTCCATAATTTATAAATATTCCGTCATATTTGCCGCTAGCTCTATGCTAGCTGCCATTTTGGATGTCCACGTGATGGTTTTTGACCAATTACAGGCTGATCCGTCGTAAACATTGGGTGCGTCATTGGGTCATTACGCACACACCAAGGGAGAGAGTGAGAGAGAGAGAGAGAGAGAGAGACGTCTGACGGAGACCATAGGACGGAGACGCAGGTTTCACAGAGAACACAGAGTAATAGATGAAATCGAGCTCTGAAAGATGGATTTTCAGGAGAACAGAGCTTTTTGACAGATGAGGAACTAGATTACCAGGATAGACCCAGCTGACATTTATTTATTTACTGTAAAAAAGTATTATAGAAGTATAAATGTAGTATAAAAAGAATAGAATAAATAAAATAATAAATAAAATAAATAAAATATAAATGCAAAGCCTGTGATGTGGCCCTCTTTGTGATTGCTGATAGGAACTGTTTTGAGGCTTGGCACCAGTGAATTTCATGAAAACGCCTGGACTTCTTTTGGAAAAATGTCAATAGTTTTGGTTCTGTACAAGTTATAATGTTTATTCCTGTGCTCCAGGACTCCAAAGACATGAACAAACTGTTTTCCAGAGGAAATTTGCTTAGCTTTTATTTATTTCTGTGTGATTTCAATAAATATTTGAGTGATTCAATTTCCGATTTATTTTTTCATTTGTCTTTATGGTCCCATAACTTATTTTACATTCAGGTGACATCAATGTAACACAAATGTGCTGAAAGTTCAATTTGTCCTGAAAAAAAAGAGGTGTGTCAATTGTCTGTGCACAAAAGGGTTGATGTTTTACAAGCTTTTTTAGTTAATAACACCAGACGGAAAATTTATTGTAAAAATACCCTTAGGTCTCTGAGGGTTAATAAATCTGTAAACGCAGCCCCTAGCGCATCATTTGTGTTATCTACGTGTATGTTAAAGTATCCAACAATTATTGCTTTATCGACGTTGACCAATAGATCTGATAGAAAGTCTGCAAACTCTTTTAGGAAATCAGCATAGGGCCCTGGAGGTCTATATACGGTAGCCAAGGCTAGAGATAATAGGGATTTCTTTCTTACATCTAAGAGCGTAACATTTAGCACAAGTACTTCAAACGAATTAAACCTGTGACCTGTTTTCTGAGTAATATTAAGAATATCTCTATAGGCTGTTGCAACACCGCCGCGGCCGATCAGACGGGGCTCATGTTTATAACAGTATCCTGGCGGAGTAGACTCATTTAGACCGAAATAATCATTTGGTTTAAGCCACTTTTTTAGTAAGGCAAAGTACATCGAAATTATTATCTGTGACCATTTCATTTACAATAACCGCCTTAGGTGTGAGTGATCTAATGATTAGAAGACCTAGCTTTAGAAATTGTTTTTGTTCACTGAGATTGAGATTTTCTGGTTTAATTACATTTCGATTTTTCCTAGATCCTACAGTAGATTTATTGTTTGGCCTTACTAAATGAGGAATAGACACAGTTTATATATAATGTTCTACATTGGTACTTCTATCAATTAAGTTGGGACAGCAAAGACTGTGATTTGGACTTTGACTTACTAGTCAGATGGTGTGTAGCGTCTTGGAGATGTTGTCCGACAGAACAGCCGCTCCGACTCTACTGGGGTGCAGGCCATCAGGACGGAAGAGCCTAGGTCGCTTCCAGAACAGATTCCAATTATTTACAAAGAGCAGTTTCTGTTCATTACACAATGTCATTAACCATTCATTTAGAGCAAATAATCTACTGAACCTTTCTTGTCCTAGTCTGTACGTGGGAAGCGCTCCAGACACGATGATCGTTGCTTCAGGCGATGTGCTGCGTACCGTCTCGATCAGGCTCCTGTAGTCCTCCTTCAGAACCTCCGTCTGCCGCAGCCTGATGTCGTTTGTTCCCGGTTTCCTGTCGGTAAGGTTCGGTGTTGGTATTCCACTTACGTTTAAAGGGGGGGTGAAACACTCAGTTTCAGTTAATCTCATGTTAATCTTGAGTACTTATAGAGTAATATTGCATCCATCATATCTGCAAAAAGTCTTTAGTTTTATTATATTTATAAAAGAAAGATAGGCTGTACCGAGTCTTTCCGGAAAAAGCCGAGCGGGTGGAGGCGTGCCGCGTGGGCGGAGCTAAATAATCACGAGCGCGTGAAGCTTTTACGTTGAGAGCGTCTGGAAGCTGCCTGTGACATCCTAAAACAAACAATGGCTAACAATAAAATTCAGCCATACATTTTTGATCCAGAATCAGATCCCAAGGCTGAAACTGATGACGAGCAGCAGCAGCAACGACTACAGCAGGACGAAAACACAAGGTCTCGAGTGT
Organism: Chrosomus eos; assembly: GCA_036326025.1. Taxonomy (NCBI): domain Eukaryota; kingdom Metazoa; phylum Chordata; class Actinopteri; order Cypriniformes; family Leuciscidae; genus Chrosomus; species Chrosomus eos. The sequence goes on along the minus strand of JAZAVI010000011.1, from coordinate 636,673 downwards.
TTTTAAAAATTATAAATGATTTGAACTTGAGCGCTGTGTTTTTAGAACACCATGTCATGCGCAAGTTTTAGAACATTTGTGTGTCTACTCGTGGTTTATGAAGACATGATTTGGTTTTACAATAAACAAACATACACCTACAGTAGCCGCCTAAACAAATGTATTTAAACAAACACACACCATACATCGCATACATTAACTATACGTGATCATCATGTTTAGCCTACTTGCTGTGCTTAAGTTACACGCCGATAGACACACACGGATATTTGAAGCAGTTCTACTCATCGCCTGCGGTTCCAACGCAAGACCGTTAACCTTTAGTGTTGGGACTTCTCCATCCTTGAGAACTAAACAATTAGCAAATCCGGCTTCGAACTGGGCCTTGTTTATAAAAAAATCATCCTCGAAATGCATGGAACAAACAAAAAAACTTTTACAACTGTGTTGATGTTCTGGAAAAACAAACTCCATCCACTGGTCCCTTAACGCTTGATTCTTTGGGAATCTGTGCAGTGTTGTCTTGCCTTGGCAACCGAAAACACACTTCTTTGGTGACATATTGCAGCGCAGCCGATGCACAGCGCTTTGATGGGCATAGGTTACGGCTATCACTCTACAGCTGCGCGCGCCCTTCCGAGAGAAGTGCCCTTGGGGCCGTTTAAGGAAATTCCATACTCGAAAAAAACTTTCTGAAACTTGTGACAACCAGGAAGGAGTATTTTGAGAACAGAAATAGTCAATCAAACGTACAACTTAATTTTTGAAACTTTGTCCATGTTTAGCATGGGAATGCAACTCTTTAACAGTGTAAAAAACTGACTATGCATGAAATAGCATTTCACCCCCCCTTTAAGGGAAGTGTTCCCGGTTCCGGCTGACCTAATCTATGCAGACTAACATTTAATTATAGAAGTCTATAATGTATTATGTGAATGCTAGGTCAAAGAGATGTGTTTTTAGTCTAGCTTTAAACTGACAGACTGTATCTGCTTCCCGGACCGTGTTAGGAAGATTGTTCCAAAGTTTTGGTGCTAAATAGGAAAAGGATCTATTCAATTCAATTCAATTCAAGTTTATTTGTATAGCGCTTTTCACAATACACATTGTCTCAAAGCAGCTTTACAGAAAGTGCAATTCAGAAATGTACAAAGAAAAATACAGTTAGTTAATCATGTATAATTTAGGCATAACATATCGCCGGTGTTTAGTCGTCTCTTCACAGGCGTCGAGTCGTCTCTCCACAGGCGTTTAGTCGTCTCTCCACCGGCGTTTAGTCGTCTCTCCACAGGTGTTGGGGCATCTGAAGTCTTCGTGAGAGGCTGGATACAAACTGGAGCTGACGAACGCTATTTACCTCGGGACTAGCGTCCCGAGATAACAGCAGAAAGACAGATGGGAAATAATTAGCATAGCTGATGTTCATAATATTAATGCATTCGAACTGATTCAGAAGTAGTATAAAAGGTAAGCATTAAGTGAATGCTTGGTTAAAGAGATGCGTCTTTAATCTAGTTTTAAACTGGGACAGCGAGTCTGAGTCTCGAACAATATCAGGAAGGCTATTCCAGAGTTTAGGAGATAAATGTGAGAACGCCCTCCCTCCTTTAGTAGACTTAGATATCCTAGGAACGACCAGAAGCCTCGAATTTTGTGATCTTAAAGAGCGCGATGGATTGTAGGGCGATAGAAGGTCTGTTAAATACACAGGAGCTAAACCATTTAGAGCTTTATAAGTCAATAGTAATACTTTGTAATTGATACGGAACTTAATAGGTAACCAGTGTAGAGATGATAAAATTGGTGTTATATGATCATATTTTCTTGATCTAGTAAGAACTCTAGCGGCTGCATTTTGCACTAACTGTAGTTTGTTTATTGAGGATGCAGGACAACCAGCTAATAAAGCATTACAGTAATCTAGTCTCGAGGTCATGAATGCATGAACTAACTTTTCTGCATCTGAAACAGATAGCATGTTACGTAGCTTAGCAATGTTTCTAAGGTGGAAAAAGGCTGTTCTTGTAACATATGAGATATGATTTTCGAAAGTCAAGTTGCGGTCTAGTATAACACCCAGGTCTTTTACTGTAGTGGATAAAGTAACAGGACATCCTTCTAAATTAAAGTTGTATTGTAAGGGATTTTGTGGGTAGTTTTTTGGACCAATAAGTAATACCTCCGTTTTATCTGAATTTAATAGCAGGAAATTACACGTCATCCAGCATTTTATATCTTTTAGACACTCTGTCAAGTTAGATAAGTTAGTGTTTTCATCTGGTCGTGATGAGATATATAATTGAGTGTCATCAGCATAACAGTGAAAACTAATTCCATGTTTTCTTATAATATTACCAAGTGGCATCATATATATTGAGAATAGCAGAGGGCCTAGGACAGATCCTTGCGGCACTCCATAGTCTACTGATGTTATCTTTGATTTTTCCCCATTTAAACAGACGAAATGGTAACGGTCTGATAAGTACGATCTAAACCAGCTTAATGCCTGTCCCTGAACACCAGTGTAGTTTTGTAGTCGATCTAAGAGTATTTTATGATCTATAGTGTCGAACGCGGCGCTAAGATCAAGTAGAACTAGTATTGAGATACAGCCTTGGTCAGAGGCTAAGAGTAAATCATTTGTAATTTTAACTAGCGCAGTTTCTGTGCTATGATGCGGTCTGAATCCCGACTGAAATTTTTCGTAGATATCATTTTTTTGCAAGAAAGAGTACAATTGAGCGGACACAATTTTTTCTAGTATTTTAGACATAAATGGAAGATTTGAGATGGGTCTGTAATTTGCTAGGTTATTTGGATCTAATTGCGGTTTCTTAATGAGAGGTTTTATTACTGCCAGCTTGAATATTTTTGGAACGTGACCTAAAAATAAAGACGAGTTAATAATATTGAGAAGAGGCTCTTCCACTACAGGTAACACTTCTTTAAGTAGTTTAGTGGGTATTGGATCTAATAAACATGTTGTTGGTTTAGATGCAATGATTAGTTTTATTTAGTTCTTCCTGTCCTATAGTTGTAAAGCGGTGTAGTTGTTCTAGGGGGGCCATAATTGAGGCCGAGTCATAAGACACCATAGAGGATTGTACATTTACAATTGTGTTTCGGATGCTTTCTATTTTCTCATTGAAGTAATTCATAAAATCATTACTACTATATTGTAACGGAATATTTTGCTCTGGAGATGTCTGATTATTTGTTAGTCTAGCCACGGTGTTAAATAAAAACCTTGGATTATTTTGGTTATTTTCAATTAATTTGCGGATATGCTCAGCCCTGGCTGATTTTAGAGCCCTTTTATAACGTGACATACTGTCTTTCCACGCGATTCTGAAGACCTCTAAATTAGTTCGTTTCCATTTACGCTCTAAGTTACGAGTTTCTCTCTTGATAGCATGCGTAGCACTGTTGTACCATGGTGTTTTAGTTTTCTCTCTAACCTTTTTTAATCTAATTGGTGCAACAATATCTAGTGTACTAGAGAAAATGTTGCTCATACTGCTAGTCATTTCCTCCAGTTCATCTGTTTGTTTGGGTTTACTGAGCAGCTGAGATAGATCAGGTAAGCTATTTGAGAATCTATCTATAGTGGTTGGAAGGATTGTTCTGCCTGGTCTATAACGTGGTGCAACATGACAAATTTCAGCAGTGCGTATTATGCAAGTTACCATGTAATGATCAGTGAGATCGTCACTTTGCGGTATAATATCTATATCGGTTGGATCGGTTCCATATGAAATAATTAAATCTAGTGTATGATTTAGCCGATGAGTGGGACCACTGACGTTTTGCTTCACCCCAAAAGAGTTTAATAGATCTGTAAACGCAGCCCCTAACGCATCATTTGTATTATCTACGTGTATGTTAAAGTCGCCAATAATTATTGCTTTATCGACGTTGACCAATAGGTCTGAGAGAAAGTCTGCAAAATCTTTTAGGAAATCAGCATATGGCCCTGGGGGTCTATATACGGTAGCCAATGCTAGAGACAGTAAGGATTTCTTTCTTACATCTAAGAGCGTAACATTTAGCACAAGTACTTCAAACGAATTAAACCTATGACAAGTTTTCTGAGTAACATTAAGAATATCTCTATAGATTGTTGCAACACCGCCGCCACGACCGATCAGACGGGGCTCATGCTTATAACAGTATCCTGGTGGAGTAGACTCATTTAGACCGAAATAATCATTTGGTTTAAGCCAGGTTTCAGTAAGGCACAGAACATCGAAATTATTATCTGTGACCATTTCATTTACAATAACCGCCTTAGGTGTGAGCGATCTAATGTTTAGAAGACCTAGCTTTAGAAATTGTTTTTGTTCACTGATATTTAGATTTTCTGGTTTAATTACAATAATATTCTTGCTAGATCTTACAGTAGATTTGTTGTTTGGCTTCACTAAGCGAGGAATAGACACAGTTTCTATATAATGTTCTACATTGGTACTTATATCAATTAAGTTGGGACAGCAAAGACTATGATTTGGACTTTGACTTACTAGTCAGATGGTGTGTAGCGTCTTGGAGATGTTGTCCGACAGAACAGCCGCTCCGACTCTGCTGGGGTGCAGGCCATCAGGACGGAAGAGCCTAGGTCGCTCCCAAAACAGATTCCAATTATTTACAAAGAGCAGTTTCTGTTCATTACACCATGACATTAACCATTCATTTAAAGCAAATAATCTACTGAACCTTTCTTGTCCAAGTCGGTAAGTGGGAAGCGGTCCAGACACGACGATCGTTGCTCTAGGCGATGTGCTGCGTACCGTCTCGATCAGGCTTCGGTAGTCCTTCTTCAGAACCTCCGTCTGCCGCAGCCTGATGTCATTCGTCCCCGCGTGCAGCACGACAGCTCCGACGCGCTCGTCACCGTTCAGGATCTCGGGAACCTGCGCAGCGACATCAAGAACACGAGCACCAGGAAAGCAGTGAGTGCGCACCTTACCTTTACCCGAGGTAGCACGGACATGGCGGACCATGGAAGTGCCGATGATCACGGCGTCGTCGCGTTCCGACTCGCGAAGAGGGGAGAAGCGGTTCCGGGTGGAGATCTCGAAGACCGGGAGGGGCGGAGAGGTTCTTGCTCTGGTCCTGGCTCGTGTCGTGACCCAGGGTGCAGGAGTGATTGAAGGCAGAGATGATCGCGTCCTCCTGGGCAGAGAAACGCACGGAGTAGACGAAGTCGGAGTCAAAGTCACAAAGTTACTAACCACTGACTTGTGAGCATCGGCGCGTGATGTTTCAAGCGCTGATTGCCGATATCGCAGCTCGGCTTGCTTCTCCAGCAGAACACGAATCTGCTTCTCCACCGACTCCAGCTCCAGTCGTACCGAAATCAGCTCGAATGTGTCCTCACCTGCACTCAGAGGTAACGTTAGACACACATCCGATATGTTCGCCATTATAACAGATGAACAGTAAATTAGTAGTAATAGTAATCAGTAAAGCAATCCGATTTTTTTTTTTTTTTTTTTTTTTTTTTTTTTTTTTTCTTTATAAGGAATAGTATCGAGGATAAGTTCACATGATATAAAAATAGAAAGTGCCTGTTTACAATTGAGTGGTAAAGAAGAAAATCAAGGATTAATGAATCAATTCGAGGGAGCTCCAAACACAAACACAGACCGCACGCAGATGTGCTTATGCCCCGTTGATGCAGGCTCTAAGCACAATCAACGTGTGTCTGTACTTTTAGAGAAGCTTTCAGAGAAACGGGTGTAAAAGATGAGACGACGCTCGAATAGGCGCGAGGCCACGCGTGAAATGCTAGCGGGCTAAAGGCTAGTAGCCGAGATTCGGAAAGTTGGATCTAAGTAGCGATATCAAAGCAATCCGATTGTTTTTTACACGGAATATTATCGAGGATAAGTTCACACGATATAAAAATAGAAAGTGCCTGTTTATAATTGAGTGGTAAAGAAGAAAATCAAGGATTAATGAAACAATTCGATGGAGCTCCAAACATAAAACCCCAAACATAAAACCAGCAGCAGTCGATTTAGATATTCTAGGTATTATCAACTGGCCAGAATTTTGAGATCGCAATAGACGTGAAGGTCTATAATGCGTTAAGAGCTCGCTCAAGTACTGCGGCGCTAAACCATTTAGTGCTTTGTAAGTAATCAGCAATATTTTAAAATATATACGATGTTTAATAGGCAGCCAATGCAGTGTTGACAGAACCGGGCTAATATGGTCATACTTCCTGGTTCTGGTAATAACTCTAGCGGCTGCGTTTTGGACCAGCTGTAGTTTGTTTATTAAGTGTGCAGGGCAACCACCCAGTAGAGCATTACAGTAATCTAGCCTTGAGGTCATGAACGTGTAACCCAGGTTACTAGAGCGCACACCAAACCTATGAGGGAAGGAAGGAAAAAAAAAGACAGAAGTTAAGTTTTTAAAAGTAAATTATTACTTTTATTTTAATGAAAAAGAAGTTAAATGTGAATAGTAAAACATGTAAATGTGACAAACTAAAAAAGAAGTTAATTCGATTAATTCGAATTAGCCCCATCCCTCAATGGTCGGGGCGTGATTAGCGCAAGGGAGAGTGAGAAAGAAGTTGTTGCAGAAAGCCGCAAGTGAAATGGCTGCGTGAGAGAAATGCATGTAGATTCTGATAAAAAGACAATATTAAGTAAGAAATCCTGCAGATTCAGCAGAGGATCGCATCTGTCCTAGTTTCCTAGCTTCTCTAGGATTTGTTTCCGATTGATTAACACCCCTTCTTGGTGAGTGAATTATTAATCAGACGTAATATACATTGTTCAGTGTTTTATGGGTTTAAATAATACTGTGTTGTAGTTTTTGAGAAATATGTTTAAGAAATGTGGTTTAAAGTGATAAATTGAGAATTAATCTACTGCTAAAAGTGGTTATTTATGGTTTTTCATTTCATTGACGTAATGAGTGTAATGTAGCTCCCGTGGAGGTTTTGCTAACCATGTGGTCTGAGTTATAAGCTAACCTAGTGCACGTCATTTTCAAATGTCGTTTCTCCACTTTATTTCACATTTGTGGGATTTATTTAAGGGTAAAGAAGCCATACGCAGTGATGTGTGTATATATATATATATATATATATATATATATATATATATATATATATATATATATATATATATGAAGAAGTTCAAAACAAAAAAACCCTAAAAAAAAAAAAACAAAACAAAAAAACCCTAACCTTGCAACACAAGGCAGAAAGATACAATTAGTCAAAATCAATTCCCTTTTTCACACATTAACATTTCAACTTGACCAATTTATCATTAACAAATCCTTTAAAAGGAATATATATATATATATATATATATATATATATATATATATATATATATATATATATATATATATATATATATATATATATATCCCTTTAAAAGGGATAATATATATATATATTCCTTTTAAAGGATTTGTTAATGATAAATTGGTCAAGTTGAAATGTTAATGTGTGAAAAAGGGAATTGATTTTGACTAATTGTATCTTTCTGCCTTGTGTTGCAAGGTTAGGGTTTTTTTGTTTTGTTTTGTTTGTTGTCTTGCTTTTTCCTTATGTCGAGTTCCTGTTGTGATGACTTGTGGAATCAAACGAGAAGTTTGAGCTGAAATCTGTCTCTGCCGTCAACGAGGTCAGCTTGGTTGTTGGTGGATTCTGGTGAGCCAACCCTGGTTTTCTGAACTTGGACATTTCCATATATGTTCATCGAGGTGGTTGGACCACACGTGTATATGCCTTTGTGTTTTGTTTTCTTAAGGACATCGTTGCATCAGTGAAGTGAAAAGGAGTTTCCCATCTCATTTGTTCACTTTGAATTGCCTTGCAGTTCATAAAGGACACTGAATGAGTGAACTGAACATTGAGTTGAAATTTACTCATTTGAGTCAATCCTGATACTATTCAGTGTGTCATTGAGTATTGTGTTTTGAAGTCTATTGTCTTATTGTTTATTTTCTATTTGTTTTTGAAATTTCCTTTGTAAGAATCAACAGAGTTATTAAGCTAACTATTCACTTGGTTTTGAGTGAAACTGATTACAAGATATTATTTTAAAGGGCTGAAACTATTGTTTTTTTTGTTGTTGTTTTTTTGTCCTATTTCCCTTTAATCTGAAATAATCATTTCAAAGTAAAAAAGAAAGAAAGAAAAATACTTACCATTTTTATACTACACCTGTTTCATGTGGTTCTTTCCCTCTGTCTTGCTGCAACACAGGCTTTCGAACGTAGTAGTCTTCTGAATCTGGTCCGAGATATAGAAATTAATTCTGTGCTAAAACCGCTAAGTGTGCGTATTACAAACGCATGAACTAATTGTTCTGCATTTGTCAAAGAGAGCCTATAGCGTAATTTAGATATATTTTTTTAGATGGAAAAATTCTACACACACACACACACACACACACACACACACACACACAGACGTTTGTTTTTGTGATTTATGAGGACATTCCATAGGCGTAATGGTTTTTATACTGGACAAACTATATATTCTATCCCCCTACACTGCCCCTGTCCCTAAACCTACCCCTTACAGGAGACATGCTGGATTTTAACATTTTTAAAAAAAACATTGTTTTTTATGTTTTTAAGCTATTTGAAATATGAGGACGCATGCAATGTCCTCATATATCACGTGTAAGTTGTAATACCAGTGTAATATGCATGTCATTATACACATTTGTGTCCTCATATATCACAAAAACAAGCACACACACACACACACACTCACACACACACACACACACACACACACACACACACACACACACACACACACACACACACACACACACACACACACACACACACACACACACACACACACACACACACACACACTTTTACTCAGCTGTTATTAGTCAAATAAGCAGAGACCGAAACACACACAGGAGAACTGAGAGACGTTTAATTATATTAATGATAGAAGAGAGAGAATACAGGACAGTCTCTGACTCCATATGTGACATATCAAACACTTCTATAAACACTGAACAATATTACTAATAACTCTTCTGATTTACATGCAAGCTCTGGTTAATATTTCATATAAACTTAGATCTATTCTAATATACTTTCTGCACTTTAAATAAAGTCTTTTTAGGGATAGTTCCACTGACTTATAATGTATGGACAAAAACATCTCAAAATATTGTCTATGTTCCCCAGAAGAAAGAAAGTTATTCAGCTTTTGATCAACATGAGCATATGTACATTATGTCAGTTTTTGAGTGAACCATCTTTGTAATACATTAGTAATACATGAATAATAGCATGAATAGTAGTTATTAGGTAAAAAGAGTATAATGTTCATGCATTAGGAACACAAGCAAGACTATGAGCTGAAACTACTTGATATTGTTGATCTGTCAGTCTAACGGGGGAATGAAGAGAGAATAAACCGTGCTTTATACAACCCTCCTCTCCATCGTATGATAAAGTCCTGCTGATACAGAACGCCAGCAGAAGCATCAACGCTACATCAATACAGCTTTAATAAAACTCTGTTTAGGGCAATTCCAGCGTTATGGATGTGACATTTGAACTCATAATGACAGGTGAAATGTCTCAGAAAAAAAAAACTTCTTACAATATTTAAATTTGAAATGCATATTCTCAGAGCACCCCATCTGGGGAATTGACAGGCAAAATATGTTTTTCTAAAATATATTTAAGCACCCCCAAAAAAGGAAAATATGCATGCGTTATGGATGTGACGGTAAATGACAGAGTTTTTGATATACTGTTCGATTTCCTTTAAAGTCTGTGAACTTTTAAATCCAATGTATAAATATTGCTATCCACATGATGAAGGGGTCTTAGCTGAACATAAAAATATCAATGTTTAATATATATATATTTTTTTATGAAGTGTTTTATGAGGAAAAACCAACGTTATGGATGTGACAAAAACCCTGTTATGGATGTGACGCGTATGAAATACATAGAATCTGTTTGGAAAATCAACAATCAAACCATCATGGCACTTTTGTTGACGCATAATGACTGTGTTTTCACATTAAGAAGACTGTCTGAAATGATTCTGAAGATTATTAAATAAACTAAACCTTTAAAACGTTAAGGACGTGACAGTGCACTGAAGCGTCAAGACCTCTTTATTATAGCCCTTAAAAATTCAACAGGCAGTGCTGTTATGACCAAATTAGTATATTTATTTCTCAGGCATGCCTCCATCTTTCTGCAAAATGCTTACTGTTAAAATAAAGTTTAAAAAGGGGGGTCTTTGATACCTTTTTTTGAAAGCATGAAATATGGCTGGTTGAACATGTAATTTAAGCATTGTTGCTCACCTCATATCTGGTGGATAAACAAGGCAATTTTCTTAATTTTTGTTAAAGCACATTAATACAGTATATTACAGACCTAAATGGACAACTTAAAAAGGGTTTTGTTCTTTTGGTTAAAACTTAATTTTTTCCATGGTAAAGATGACCTTTGCATGGAATTGCCCTTTACCGTATGTGTTTATGGGCCGCAAACAGAGCAATTGAGTTTAGAGTTTTCTGAATCAAGAGTTCTCTGTAATAAAGCTAAATGTCATAGAAAGGAAGGGTGTGTGAGTGAACAGAATGGCATTAACTTCATGTATTGAGTGCAGATGTTTAAACTGAAGTGCTGGTGGTCTGTGAATGAGGCGCAGGCTTTAGCATTGAAACACAGCAGGCAAACGCTGCACTACTGTCTCGAGAGTGTTCGTCCCGGCTGTGTGTCGAATCCTGATGTGTGTCAGTTCTACAACAGCAGTGAACAGACTGCATTAACCCTCCAACATCAGACCTCAAGAACATGTACAATACACAGTCAGCCAGTGGGTTCAGATTCAGGAGATATTCAGAAAAAAAGAATATTGTAAAAAGCAATATACAGTCGTAAGGGTAATTTTCTATAATAAAGATCAGGATTACGTAGGGGAGAATGAGAAAAGTGTAAGTCAGAAGCACCAGGAACAAACTGCCCAAAATCTTTTTGCGCTTTACAGAAGTAAGAGATATTGCTTGTGAAAGACCGCGACAAGTGCCAATAAAACACAGAATGATTATTGGGTAAGGGATTAAATAGGAGATTGATTGGGTCAGATAGCTGAACAGCCAAACATTGTCATTGTCTGCAAAGATCAGAGGAACAAACCAGATGATGACAGAAATAACACAGCAGACTTTCAGTGAATGATGAGTTCTGTACCAGATAGGATGAGAAACCAGAAGATATCGTTCAAGAGCAACACATGCCATAAAATACAGACCCACCATCAAACTATAAAAATATGCCTTAATCACATCATGTGACTCTGTGATTGTCTCCATTAATGTACAAATGATCTGAATGAGATCTGAAAGAATCAAATTAATAACAAAAACTGGAGTGGAGCGCTGAGATTTGATAAGAGCACACAACGCAAACAGAGTTAAGATCATGATTGGAATCTCAATGGCTGAAATGATCCAGACAAATAATGGCCCTGCAAACTCATGTTTCCTGTAAAATTCCCATTTCTTAAGGATGCATTCTTCTTCATAATTTACACCACTTGACCCATTGATGCTGGCGTTTAGTTCAGCCATTGTTTCATGAAATCTTGACAGGCAGTCAAGTCAAGCCATCCTCATTTATATAGCGCTTTTAACAATGTAGATTGTTTCAAAGCAGCTTTACAGAGACAAACATATAATTTAAGGTGTTACGTTCCACGTGTGTTTTGTATGTTGTTCTTTCTCTTGTGTTTGTAAACTCTTTTGTTAGGTCGCGATCATTGGATCCTCTGGTTGTCAATCATACCTGTGACGTCAGGATGCTCGACGTCATGACTGGTGCGACCAATCCGCTGGCGTGCCGGCAGTTTAAAAGGCCCTGTTCACTGTGAATGAGTAGTGAGGGATCAGCGTCAGACCTCACTCACAGCCTGTGTCCTTGGTCAAGCCGATCAGCCGCTTACTGTGTTTATGGTTTGTTTGATGTGGTTTTGTTGTTGTGATGTTGCTGGGTGATGTTGATATTACACGCTGGTAGACAAGGAAAGACGCGATGGGTTGTAACAGCCACTCGGTTTAGTTTAATTTATATTTGTTTCTGTTTAGTTAAAAAACCTACATGTTGCTAATCGTGAGTATCTTTGTTGATTGTTGAAATACGGCCATCTGTAAGCCATTTGACGTTGATCTGAGAACAGTATTAAAATTGGGTAGGTAGGTTTATTCTGTGTTAGTTAGTTTGAGAGTGATCACCATTAATTGTATTTTTGTTCTAATTAGAATAGTTTATCTAAGGCGTCGATATACGCTGAAGAATTCTGTTTTGTTTCTGTATTTTTCTTTTGGAAGATAGTTTAGGGGTTGGGCTAATAGTTATGGGGGATTTGGCTTTTGATAATTTCATTAATTTGGCAACACTCGTGTTTTGTTTCTTTTTCTTTAATATTCTTTGCTATAACCTTTTTCGTCCGCACCAATAAAATAACTTAACTGTTACTTCTGTGTTGGTTGTTTCTACTAATGCATACAGCGACAATTGCATCTCACGTCTCTCTAAACAGACTTTAAACTGAACCTGTGAAAAACGCTGATGGCGTTCACATGCGCATTAAGAATTGATTCTATAGTTATGTGCGTTTGAATATATGTGCACAGGTTTGTAATTCCCTACAAACCATGCCTAAACAAACTACTTGTCTTGCCTATAAATTTTGATGCAGAATTTTATTTTATCATTTCGGGTAGGTACGCAAAACCGGAATTTCCACAGCGCTTTATCTGTAGAGCGGTACAGGGATCCTCCATAGGGAGAGACTAGTTGGCACTTCAGCACTGCGTTGTCATCGGGTCCAGGCGAAGGTCCTTCGTCATATCTGGAAACGGCCTGGATCCGGCAGGCTGCGGGAAAACCACGGGATAAACAAAGAGACTAAAATTAGTGTAAACGCCATCCTTCTTATGCTGTAACGAGTACATCGGGATTTAAGGGCAGCACTTAATAACAAACAAAAATAAACAAAAATAACAAAGTCATTAGAAAAAAACATGCATTAATTTACTATTTACTACTTTATTAAAACCTATAGGATTGAAATGCAGTTTCCTCAGTTTGCTTGACATGTTCTTTAGAGGAGTGTGTGTAATGTTAGAAAGCTTGAAATACGTGAAATGTAAGATTAAAGTTAGTATATCCTCCATTTGAACAATATCACAGAAGCAAGAATGCTGTTGTTGTGAATATTCAGTCCAGCACAGCTGCAAGTGTACAATGGTTTATTAAAGTAGGAATAAATCTTGAAGAACTTACGTTACTGACAGGATTGTGTGTTTGGTCTGCAGGTCAAAGCAGAAGTTTGTGGAATAACACACAGACTGACAGATGTTTCACAAGTTTCCACTGCCGTGTTTAAAGAGCTCTTCATTCACTGCACACACTGTAAAAACACACATCTTAAAGCTTGTTGATCTAATGCCTGAGATTACACACAAACTATTTGACCCAACATGTGAAACTGTAATGACCTTAAAGACACGATGAACTAACAATGATAGTTTGAGTGAAAAACCAGTCTAACTTTCACCAATGGTTGGGCTGAACTACGACGACTCAAGTAATGTGAAAATGCTTTATATCTGATCCTTTCATTCTTAAAGTTCCCTTTCGAGGGAACTCAAACTGCATCGAATGACACTTTGGGGGAACGCTCCTCAGCGTAGCGCCTCTGAAGGATGAATGAAACTGAGCCGATCTCCGATTGGTTTGCGTAATGACGTAATGTGTGACGACACATAGGCGGAAGCTATAAAGGTACACCGGCACACATGAGATGTCAGCTTCTGTTCTTCAGCAAGCGCTATCTGTGACTGTTTGTCTTATTTACTGTTGTCTGTCTCTAAGCCAAAGAATATATATATATATATATATATATATATATATATATTATGGCCAGTGTGAGTTTCAGGAGGTGTGTGCATCCTTGCCCTCGCTACATTACGGGCGGGGACACACACCAACTGTGCACACATTGTTTGGGAATGCAGCACGTGCAGGCAGCTCTCGAGAAAGCTGCTTGCGAGCATTGTTAGAGATTGTCACTCCGCGTGCTGAGTTCTCGGCTGGCCTTATTTAATGAGGATGGCCAGCCTCGCGAGCCCCGTAGTGCGGGACCTGCGTCCGCCGAGGCGGCGCGGCGACGCTCTTCATGGGGCTCGCAAATGGATCTGTCTGGGGATCCTGAGGCTGCCGAGGCACCTTCTCGGTATCCTCGGACAGTTCCGATGTCCTCGAGCCTCGCGCAGAAGCCCGCCCTCGAGGAGGTGGACGTGCTCAGAATCGAGGGCGGGGATTTCGGGGATGATTCGCCACCCCGTGTCCCCGCATATGAAGAGCTGGTGGAGGTTGTTTCCCGTGCTGTGGCCCGTTTAAATATCAGTTGGCCACAGGAGAGGCTTCCTGCAGAACAGGGAACAACCTCATCACCTTGCCTTGCCTTTTTTTCCAGATTTACACAACGAGTTGTGTAAATCGTGGGTTAGACCACACTCATCTCGTGTGTCCAACCCCCCAGTCCTAAACTACAACAACATCGTGGGGACACGAGACAATGGTTATGGGATGATGCCGCGGGTGGAGCAGCCGCTCGCTAATTATTTATCTCCCGAGTCGGCGTCATCCCTGAAAGCCCCGGTGCTGCCCACTAAGCCGTGTAGGGATACATCTTCGCTAGTGGGCAGGGCATATATGGTCTTCACACCATGGCATTGCTCCAAGCGTACCAGGCCGACTTTCTTAAAGACATTGACGAGGGCGAGGGTCCAACTCCCGAGGATATCGCGGAGTTGAGGAAGGCCGCTGACTTGTCTCTCCGAGTCACCAAGGAGACGGCCCGTGCTATCGGCCGCTCCATGGCGGCGATGGTGGTCTCGGAGAGACCAAATCTTTCGGGCATCAAGTGGAAAGACAGGGCTTTTCTCCTTGATGCTCCGATTTCGCCTTCTGGCCTGTTCGGCGACGCCGTAAATACCATTGTTGACAGGTTTCAGGAGGCAAAAAAGCAGTCGGCGGCCTTCAAACAATATCTCTATAGAACTATCTATAGAACATATTCCTCCACCGGAGAGGGAGTCCGGGTTTTACAGGTTTTACATAGTTTCCAAGAAGGATGGGGGGTTGCGTCCAATAATAGATCTCAGGCACCTGAACCGTTCTCTGAGGAGATTCAGGTTCAAGATGCTCACTATTCCCACCATCGCGAGTCAAATTCAATCCGAGGATTGGTTTGTCACGATAGATCTAAATGACGCATACTTCCACATATCCATCCTTCCATCTCACAGGAAGTGAGAGGCGTACCAATATCGGGTTCTTCCGTTCGGCCTAGCTCTCTCCCCTCTCTTACCAAATGTATGGATGCAGCTCTAGCACCGCTGAGGCTCCAGGGCATCAGGGTGCTCAATTATATCGACGACTGGCTGATTCTGGCCCAGTCACAAGAGCTGGTGGTTCGGCATCGAGATGTCGTCCTCGCCCACATCCAAAGCCTGGGGTTGAGACTCAACACGAAAAAGAGCGTGTTGACACCAGCCCAGCGAACTATGTTCCTGGTAGTGGTGTGGGACTCGGTCACGATGCAGGCACAATTGTCTCCCGCACGAGTCGAGTCCATTCTGGCCACAGTGTCCGGGATAAAGCTAGGCCAAGCCATCACTGTGAAACATTTTCAGAGAGTGTTAGGGCTCATGGCGGCAGCGTCCAACATCATTCCATTCGGCCTGCTGCACATGAGGGCCCTTCAGTGGTGGTTGAAAACCAAGGGGTTCTCCCCGAGGGGAAACCCGTTCCGCATGATCAGGGTTACGCGCAGATGCCTTCGTTCCCTATCTATGTGGAAAAAAACTTGGTTTCTGTCCCAAGGTCAAGTGTTGGGAGCGTCATGTCGCCGGAAAACCGTTTTGACAGACGCCTGCCTCACGGGCTGGGGCGCGGTCATGGACGGCCGCTTTATGACAGGCCTATGGCAGGACCATCATTCCTCCTGGCACATAAACTGCCTGGAGATGTTGGCGGTGTTCCGCACTCTGAGGAGCTTCCTGCCAGACCTCAAGGGCCATCACGTCCTTGTGAGGTCGTGGCCTATATAAACCATCAGGCGGGCCTGAGGTCTCGCCCTCTATGCAGACTGGCGCATCAGATCCTCCTGTGGTCCCAGGGGAAACTGTTGTCCCTAAGAGCAACATACATCCCGGGGAGTCAAAATCAGGGAGCAGACATCCTGTCGAGACAGGGGCTAAGGGCCCGGGGAATGGAGACTCCACCCCGAGGTGGTGGAGTCAATATGTCAGAGGTTCGGCCCAGTGGAAGTGGATCTATTTGCGTCTCGAGAGATGACCCACTGTCCACTGTGGTTCTCCCTCACTCATCCAGCCCCGCTGGGGTTGGATGCCATGGTGCAGACGTGGCCGAGGCTGCGTCTGTATGCATTTCCCCAGATCACTCTGCTCCCAGGAGTTCTGGAGAGGGTCTGTCGCGACGGATTTGTCTACTGCTGGTAGCCCCGTTGTGGCCGGCCCGAGTATGGTTCTCCGAGATAATATCACTTCTGGACGGCCCTCCTTAGGAGATTCCCATCAGGAGGGACCTGCAGACACAGGCAGAGGGCTCAATATTTCTCCCTCGGCCGGAGTTGTGGAAACTGTGTGTCTGGTCCCTGAGAGGGCGCAGTACCGAGAGGCTGGCCTGTCAGTAGAAGTGGTGGAGACCATACTCAGCTCTAGAGCTCCCTCCGCGAGGAAATTGTACGGCTTGAAATGGAATGTCTTCACCATTTGGTGTAGAGAGCGTGAGGTGGACCCAGTTAACTGCCCAGTGGCTTCAGTGCTGGAGTTCCTTCAAGATCGCTTTCCGCTGGTCTAAACCCGTCCACGCTCAAGGTGTAAGTGGCCGCCATGGCGGCTTTCCACACTCCTCTGAGTGATGGGCCTCTGGGAAGACACCAGTTGACCGTACGTTTCCTCCGTGGGGCTTGGAGGATGAGACCTGCGGCTCGTACCAGGGTTCCCACATGGGACCTGGCAGTGGTTCTCGAAGGGCTGGCCGAGGCCCCCTTCGAACCGCTGGAGTTGGCTGAGGCCAAGAACCTGTCGCTGAAGGTCGCTTTTCTATTGGCCATTACTTCTCTGAGGAGGGTAGGAGAGCTCCAGGTGCTCTCTATATCTAACGAGTGCCTGGAGTTTGCTCCAGGCAACATTAAGGCTATCCTTCACCCTAGGCCCGGCTATTTGCCTAAGGTGCCGTCCAGTGCGGCACGGCCTACGGTTCTGCAGGCTTTTCATCCTTCACCTCACGTGACGACGGATGAAGAGAGACTTCACATGCTCTGCCCTGTCAGAGCACAAAGAATCTACATTCAGAGGTCCTCTTCGTGGCGGAAGTCGGACCAGTTGCTGGTGTGTTTCGGGTCACCCAAGAAGGGGCTTCCCGCGTCAAAACAGACCATCAGCAACTGGATTGTCCATGCGATTTCTGCAGCCTACCAGGTGCGCGGTATGCCTTCACCTTTGGCTGTGAGGGCTCATTCTACCAGAGGCATGGTGTCCTCTAGAGCCCTTCTTGCGGGGGCCCCCATCCAGGAGGTCTGCGAGGCAGCGGGATGGGCTACCCCCCACACGTTTGTTAGGTTTTATAGTTTGGACATTCCGTCTACACCCGGCTCTCTAGTGCTCTCGTCCTAAGTGTGCCTGTGAGCAGCTTCACACTAGGACAGGCAGGGTGCGTTGTGGCGTGGTGGGTACTCAGTCCCCCAAAGTGTCATTCGACGCAGTTTGAGTTCCCTCAAAAGGGATCTTCCTCGGGTTACGACTGTAACCCTTGTTCCCTGAGAAGGGAACGAGAACTGCATCCCTTGGCCACGCCTTCCCCTGCCTGGGAGCGCTTGCTTCATCACAGAAGCTGACATCTCATGTGTGCCGGCGTCCCTTTATAGCTTCCGCCTATGTGTCGTCACACATTACGTCATTACGCAAACCAATTGGAGATCGGCTTAGTTTCATTCATCCTTCAGAGGCGCTACGCTGAGGGACGTTCCCCCAAAGTGTCATTCGACGCAGTTCTCATTCCCTTCTCAGGGAACAAGGGGTTACAGTCGTAACCCGAGGACGTTCACTAGCGTTTATTCATATCCTCAGTAAAAGAAGAAACCCATGAATGATGGTGAGAGAAAGCACAAATATTCGGATCTCTCTAAAATATTGATTCTTCTGCTGCTCTGCAAGCCTGTTTTCTTTAAGAAATGTAAATCTGTGTTGCTGACTGACTGAAATCACACACAATGTTCATTAAAGGAAACTAGTTTCAGTGCAAATGATCACAGTGATACCAGAGGCTTAAATACAAAGATAGTCGACTATATAAACTCATGGATGAGATGATCTCATGATCTTACCTGGAATCATAATCAACATCAAACTACAACACAGAGAGTATTAAATGTAGAAGAAATATGCTAAACACAAACATACTTTTAGTGAAGTTTTAGTGTATATTTTATGTGTAATTTGTGTAAGAACATCGCACAATGATTAAGCTTTTAGTGGGTTAAAAATATATGTACTTTATAAACAATTAGGCCTACTGCAATATATTTTAAATAATAATGTATTTATCATTTTAATATTTTGAAAAACATTTTTATTTTATTTTTATTTGTCCATTACATGATATGTTTGTACTACTGAAATTCCCACAAGGATTTCAACATCATATTATTTTAAATGCATCATAGAGACATTTTACAAACATGTTTAAAAACGTTTGTACTTGTTTAAATTCAAACAACACGCATAACACACGTGACAAGTCCTGATTGGTTCCAGAGCCGATGAAGGGCTGTGATTGGTTCTTATGATAATGAGCATCTTAGAGCATCAGATATGCTGTGTGTGTGTGTGTGTGTGTGTGTGTTATTGTGTGCATGTGTGTGTGTTACTGGAATGTGATTAGATTTAGAAGTATAAATCTAAACTGTTAAATTATATAGAGCGATCGTGTCTCTTTAGAGGACTAGCATGAAACCACGAGACTCATAAGGATTAGATTATGTTTTTTGCGATTAACTTTTTGAAACGTGAACAGATTTGGTGAATCGTTCATTGGAGGGAAATAAATCTCTCAGGCTTCAGTAAAATATCTGAGGTTTTTTTTCGAAGATGAACGAAAGTCTTGAATGGTTCGGAACTACTGAAGTGAGAGTGATGAGTTTAGAGGGTTTGGGGGGACGGGACTATAGAAAACATAGTGTTGTTTTTATTTTACCCAGCTTCTTCTGGCCTGTGACATTTGGAACCTCGTTATTTTGTGATTCTAAGTAAGATTTGTATTACAATAACATTACTTGTTAATTGTTGTATTTTTCACACAAAGTGTAACAGCACGTCTTTTTCAGTTCAGCTACATTCAATTTGACCAGTCAGAGCCAAGCTTTTCAATTTTGACCAATCAGAGCCAAGCTTTTTTAAGTCTACGTCGAGGAGACTCAAAGAGATAAAGATCTGCCCTCAGAAGTTACTGTGAGTTTTAGTTGCTGTTTGCATACATTTGTCTGTCTTGTCATTGTCAAGATACATTGTCAAAATGCATCTAAAACACAATTAGTTATTATAGTAACTATTTTTTGTGAAATGTTAATGTTGTTTTTGAGACCAGCTGCTATAGAAGAAGAGCTGAAGTGTGAGTGCAGAGACGAGTGAAGAAGAGAGCAGTGAGTGTGCTTTAAGCTCATATCACCTCTGTTATAGAGATCTGGGGATCAGGACTAATGGAAGCTGATTCTGTCAGTCTTGGCAGGAAAATGTCATCAATGTGTTTATTTCAGGTGTCTAATTGTGCTGTCTTTGTGTCATTCATGTAAAAATCTGTTTATTTAGTTGCTTTTTGGTAAAGCTGCAAGTCACTTGTCCTAGTTGTCCTGGCATACAATATTTTGCACAACTTCTAATGTCCTTAAATCTTTTTAACAGAGGTGAAGAGAGTGCATGTTAGCATGACCACAATAGACACGTTCATGAGAAATACCTGAGGTTTAAATAAACCACAATTATCAATATACAACATGCGCTCTAATACTCAAAGTCTGCCTGATAATAACTCTCATGAGTCAGGGCTCTCTAGTGTCCCGCATTGAGCGTGACTGTCACTCATTTCGGTCTTTTGTCACACACTCCCGCCACACATTGCATTTCTCATACGGAAAAACTATTTATAATACAGGGTTTCCACGGGCATTACAAAGCATTAAAGTCCTTAAATGGATTTTGTGAAAATTAAGGCCCTAAATGGCATTAAAAAACATTAGATTTGATTCCTACAGGCATTAAAAAAAATGTAGTTTTGAGGAGAATATTATATCAATTTATTTGAATACAGCCTTCATAATTAATCATTTTTATTTGCTGTCGCAAAATATGTACATTAGTGTGATAAACAGGCAGAACCAGTTTGGTAATGGCTTCCGGCCGGAGCAAAACTGCTGTAATGCGGAGGTGACGCCAGCGGTGGACACGTCTTTTCTGACAGTCTATGGTCTGAACCATGGAAAAATGGGAAAGTGCAAAGTCCAGCCAAAGTGGCTGGAAAACGAAACTTTTAAGACATGGTTGCAGTCCGTTAGTGGTAAAAATGAAGTATTTTGCAGCGTTTGTAAAAAAGCATTTAAGTTGGGTTACAACTGAAATGTTCTACAATTATTTTTATAAATATAGCTCAGTTATAGCATTTCACTGATCTTTATTATAATGTATTATGTTCAAGAGATTATATATCCTGCTGTACTTTTTTTATTTACTTTGTATTTATTTTGCAATGTACACAAGATAGTATATTAAAGTTTTCTTGATTTCAGAGTGTGTATGTCTTAACATTTATATTTAATTATTTTTGCACTTTTAATATACAATTTTGAATACTGAATAAAACGGCTTCATAATAAAATATTTCTAATGAGGTGAAATGCTATCGAAATGTTCTTAAAATACATTAAAATGAAGCTTCAAACTGTTGATTAAAGGTCTTGGACGTAATTTACCAAAGAAAAAATTCAAGCTAAGTTAAGTTACCCGTCTGGGCAATGAACGAAGTCGAAGGAAAAAGACAAACTTAAACAAACAAAAGAATCTCCGAAGGGGGGGGGGGGGGGGGGGGGGATCACGACGGAGTTACATCCTGCGAGGAGGAGGTAAGAGGTAAGAGTTTAAGAGGGTAAGAAAGCGAGGGGAAGCGTCTCTTTAAAGACATTTTAGTTCATGCCTCTTCTGGCGTGAATGCACCAATCAGCTGGGAGAAAAATGCCCGCGGAAGATTCCTCTTTGTTTTGTCAGAACGCTTATCTGCCTAAATTATGACCTGCGCTAGGAATGGTCATTTCTACTGCAGAGATGTGTTATACACATAATCATACCTTTTACGGTGTGTTCATACATATATCTGGCTGAGTCTAATCCAGGGCATTCTTACGATATCAAAAACGACATATAAACATTATAGGAAAACACAGTTACATTAAAAATGCATCTAGAGGCACCGCTGTTCATTTAAAACTACAATACGGTCACATCTAACGCCAATGGGACATGGGCAAACATGAAAACATATCTAATATATCATAGTAATTGAGCACACCAAGGGGGGTGGGGGGGATGGGGAGTTTATTGGAGTTTATAAAGGCTAAACATGCCACACATGCGACCCTGGGTTTCTCATAGTATGTAAGTCATGTCTCAAACATTAACCCATTAGAGTTTACAAGGACACATAGACCAAACACATAAAGGAAAATCATGAGATGGAACATTAGATACATTTATCACATGGTTATATATAATATATAGAATATATATAGGTTTCATTTCTCCTTTTCAGCAAGAATCAAGTCCATGCCCATTCTTTTGGGTCAAAAACTTGTAACAGGAAACTGAATTCTGCCAGTTAGCTTGATTTGGGGGGAGTTTCATGTGTGTGTGTGTGTGTGTGTGTGTGTGTGGGGTGTGTGTGTGTGTGTGTGTGTGTGTGTGTGTGTGTGAGACTTCCTGGGGGCTCGCTGGTAAGTTACTAAAGGCGAGTCAAAGGCTAAAAGCTTTTCCCCAAACTTAGAATGGTTATGTCATGTGAGCCTGCCCAGATACCTTACACTCGCTTCAGCGGTTTGATCCCAACACAATAAAATCAGCCGGATAATTACATCAACTCAGTGTTAAAACCTCAAAGCATTCATCAATATTTGTGCATTTGAATGTTTTCATACATGAAACATTGTATGGTTTAGATGCTGTCAATATATAGATATTCCACATTTCAATGTTTCTGCAAAGTTAGATAAAGCATTAAATATATGTATTTTTGGTCACTGGTGATAGTCATTCTCCTCCTGACAGCTTGAGATTGAAGTAAGAAGATAATAGATGACAGACTCATGCACATATTCATCATTTCTGTGATGTGAAGCTGGAGTATTATGTGATGATGATGTTGTGTATATGTGGCATTATGTGTTGAACTGAACTAAAACTCAAAGAGGATTGTTCATTTTTTTATTTTCTTCTTCTCAGAAAACAGAGAAAAAACTCTGATCACCCAGAAGAAATAGTGACACCGTCAAGTTTTTGTAAATAAAAAGCCAGATTTTTTTTCATTTCTATGGGTTTTGTGGATATTTGTCTACAGTGTTGAAAGTCATTTTCTTGTGCTTCATATGTAAACTGCTTTAAATATAATGAAATACAGTAATGGATAGTCTGGTTGGTAATAAGTGAAGCTGGTAATGCGGTTTGTGGAGTTGTTTAATCCTCCTCTGCTGAGATCTTCAGATTTAATGTCTTCTTTTCTCTTCAGTGGATTTCATCTAAGGCTGTGTCTGAAGTCAGTTGTAGTCAGAGGTGTAAAGTCCAGGTTCAGAAAGTAAAAGTCCTCCTCAGTATTTTGTTCCAATCACCTGGATTTGCTAATTCAGACAGGAAATATAATTAACTAGTGAAATCTGCTGACTGAGTTCATGGGTAGAATAAACATATGGCAGGACTTCTACTTTCTGACCCCTGGACTATACACCTCTGTATATACTGGAGGAGAGTGTGTTTATCAGCATCAGCATCCAGCACCTGCTCATGTTCTCGCTTCCTCTACAAACTATTTTTTTTGTATAGTTTGTACTTGAGCCACTTCTGTTATAATACCATTATTGTTTTATGTGTCTTTTATGTGTGTTCTTTCATATTATTCATCTATTCAGTATTGTAATTTTGTAATTGCATCAGTGTGTATGTTTTATGTACATGGTTTATACATTTCTCACACTCTTCATAAGATGCTCTTTGTTCACCTGGAATGAACGGAGGATTGTTGCTGTCATCAGCATATATGCACACTGTAAAACCTTGCTGTAAAAAGACGGACAAATTCTGACTGTAACATACCATTTACCATTAAGACTGTAATTAGCACGGCAAAAATGGAAATACGAATTGGCGTGTCATACATACGCTATTTCATGAGATCAGTCTGTGCTGATACAGAACGCCAGCAGAAGCATCAACGCTACATCAATACATCTTTAATAAAACTCGGTTTACCGTATGTGTTTTATCAGAGAATGTCTAATATGGGGAGAACTTTCACTCTCAGTAAACTTCCGGATTCTGAACTGCAGTTTCACTCTGGCTCCACATGGGGGCGCTCACAGGACGAGTGCAGAATGAATGGAGGTCTATGGAGTTATTACCCTCAAAATCCACTTTTCTCAGGATATAATTTTTTGTCTAGTAATTTGAATGTTGTTTTCGAAAGGAGATGAAAAGAAATGATAGATTACTGGGTCTTAGATTTTTTAGAGTCACTTATTTGCTTTAAAAATTCTTTTAAAATGTCAATGACGTCATACACATCATACGACCAGAGATTCTGCTTTACGGCAATCCTTCAGTCACTTTGTACTTTCGCGCTCTGCACTTTCCTTTCTCTCGAGGCATCGACAACACAGCTGACACAGGTAAACACACAACACAGCTGACACAGGTAAACACACAACACAGCTGACACAGGTAAACACACAACACAGCTGACACAGGTAAACACACAACACAACTGACACAGGTAAACACACAACACAGCTGACACAGGTAAACACACAACACAGCTGACACAGGTAAACACACAACACAGCTGACACAGGTAAACACACAACACAGCTGACACAGGTAAACACACAACACAGCTGACACAGCTAAACACACAACACAGCTGACACAGGTAAACACACAACACAGCTGACATAGGTAAATACACAACACAGCTGACACAGCTAAACACACAACACAGCTGACACAGCTAAACACACAACACAGCTGACACAGGTAAATACACGTGTTAGAAGAGTTAAGTCAGCCTTAAAGCTACACTGTGTAACTTTTTTAGTTTATTCTTAGCTAAAAACACTTAGTTCTTTCAAAAATATATGTGCTCATTAATGTATATTTACTTCGTTCAAGTAATAAAGTATTCTCGTGAGTGTATAATATGCCATTGAAAATACATACGGGTGAGGGGTTCTAATGTCGGTCGCCATGTTGCCCCTCCATCTTGAAAGTACATTAGCCAAAGAGGGACATACCCGTTAATTCAAGCTTCACCTTTAACACTCGATGGCCAGCAGGAACACTCATTGACGAGGTCGAACTGAAAGCCATCTTGGACTACATTGGCCACCGTAGGAGTTAAAACGAAATCAGAATTTAAAGGGGAACAGGAACTAATATTCACTGGATGGTCATATACCTTTTCACCGCTAGATGGGGGTAAAAATCACACAGTGTAGCTTTAACATTCTGGTTCCGCTTCGGATGCCACGATGCCATCAAGCGGTATCTCTGGTCGTAATCAGTCCTTCACTGACCAATCAGCGTTCATTAGCAGAATGCTAGCGTGTTATGGGCAACAACAACTCGACCTGTAAGAAATCGAAAGAACATAAGTACTCGTTCATTCAACTTTAGACCTATAACCCATGTTGAACTTGCAAAACCTACATTCAAATCTGAGATTTCTCAACGGCAATTGGGTTAAAGAGACAAATTTAGCCGTCTAGCCCCATAGACTACCATTCATTTTGCACTCGGACGATCGCCCCCAGTGGAACTCTGGTGGAACTACAACCAAAATTCGGTACAATAGGACTTAATAGGGAGTGGCCAGGCTCTCCGTAGACGGGCTTTGGTTTTATGGACCGCAAACAGAGCAATTGAGTTTTCTGAATCAAGAGTTGTCTGTAATAAAGCTAAATGTCATAGAAAGGAAGGGTGTGTGAGTGAACAGAATGGCATTGACTTCATGTATTGAGTGCAGATGTTTAAACTGAATTGCTGGTGGTCTGTGAATGAGACGCAGGCTTTAGCATTGAAACACAGCAGGCAAACGCTGCACTACTGTCTCGAGAGTATTCGTCCCGGCTGTGTGTCGAATCCTGATGTGTGTCAGTTCTACAACAGCAGTGAACAGACTTCATTAACCCTCCAACATCAGGCCTGATGAACATGTACAATACACAGTCAGCCAGTGGGTTCAGGAACACGAGATATCTAGACAAATGCCAAAATATAGCAAACAAACGGTTGTCAAAGGAAATAAACTCATGTATAATTATCATGATTGTGAAGGGGAGAATGAGAAAAGTGTAAGTCAGAAGCACCAGGAACAAACTGCCCAAAATCTTTTTGCGCTTTACAGAAGTAAGAGATATTGTGCGTGAAAGACCGCGACAAGTGCCAATAAAACACACAGAATGATTATCGGGTAGGGGGTTAAACAGGCGATGAAGCGGGACAGAGGGCTAAACAGATAATCAGAGTTAAAGTCTGCAAACATCAGAGGAACAAACCAGACGATCACAGAAATAACACAGCAGACTTTCAGTGAATGATGAGTTCTGTACCAGATAGGATGAGAAACCAGAAGATATCGTTCAAGAGCAACGCATGCCATAAAATACAGACCCACTATCAAACTATAATAATATGCCTTCCCCAGATCATATTTCACGTCCCGTGACCCTGTGAATGTGTTTGTTAATCTACAAATGATCTGAATGAGATCTGAAAGAATCAAATGAATAACAAACACTGGAGTGGAGCGCTGAGATTTGATAAGAGCACACAACGCAAACAGAGTTAAGATCATGATTACAATCTCAACGGATGAAATTATGATGAATATTATTGGTTCTGCATCATAAAGTTTCCAGAGAAACTCCTCAATCTGACTCCTTTCATCTTCATAATCTCCACTTGATCCGTCGATATAATCATAATCTCCACTTGATGCGTTGATGCTGGTGTTTTGTTCTGCCATTGTTTCATGAAATCTTGACAGGCACTAAATAACAAACCAGTCATTAGTTTAAAAAACTTTATACATTAATTTACTATTGTAATAATATATTTTTCTTTATTAAAACTAATAGGGTAAAGAATGTGTTAATAATAACACCATAATATGTAATAATAACACAATAGTATATAATAATAAAACACAAGTATACTATTGTAACAATATATTTTTCTTTATTAAAAACAATAGTGAAAAATCTATGACATAAGTTGTTTTCTGTGTGATTGTTGAAATGCAGTTTCCTCAGTTTGCTTGACATGTTCTTTAGAGGAGTGTGTGTAATGTTAGAAAGCTTGAAATACGTGAAATGTAAGATTAAAGTTAGTAAATCCTCCATTTGAACAATATCACAGAAGCAAGAATGCTGTTGTTCTGAATATCCAGTCCAGCACAGCGGCAAGTGTACAATGGTTTATTAAAGTAGGAATAAATCTTGAAGAACTTACGTTACTGACAGGATTGTGTGTTTGGTCTGCAGGTCAAAGCAGAAGTTTGTGCAATAACACACAGACTGACAGATGTTTCACAAGTTTCCACTGCCGTGTTTAAAGAGCTCTTCATTCACTGCACACACTGTAAAAACACACATCTTAAAGCTCTAATGGAGGAAATGCCTGAGATTACACACAAACTATTTGACCCAACGTGTCAAACTGTAATGACCTTTAAGACACGATGAACTAACAATGATAGTTTGAGTGAAAAACCAGTCTAACTTTCACTAATGGTTGGGCTCAACTACGACGACTGAAGTAATGTGAAAATGCTTTATATCTGATGCTTTCATTCTTAAAGTTCACTAGCGTTTATTCATATCCTCAGTAAAAGAAGAAACCCATGAATGTGATTGGTTCTTATGATAATGAGCTCGCACCTCAGAGCATCAGATATGCTGTGTGTGTGTGTGTGTGTGTGTGTGTGTGTGTGTGTGTGTGTGTGTGTGTGTGTGTGTGTGTGTGTGTGTGCGTGTGTGTGGTGTGTGCGCGTGTGTGTGTGTGTGTGTGTGTGTGTGTGTGTTTGTGTGCGTGTGTGTGTGTGTGTGTGTTACTGGAATGTGATTAGATTTAGAAGTATACATTTAAACTGTTAAATTATATTGAGGGGGGTGGATTGGAATCCACTGCTGCTTCAATGTATATGTAATGATGAGTAATTATAATCAAGGTATTAATCAATATTTTTCTTTCTAAATATTAAATGAGTTGAATGATTTTTCTAGGCTTCTGAGATTTTACTTTGTTATAGAAGTTACCAGTGTGATTACTGAAATGTTCTTTTCATGTATTCTTTAATGTCTGTATTTGATATCTGAATGCAGTAACAGTGCTTGCTTATTTATCCCAGCTTCCAGAAACGAAATAGGGACTTGTTTTGTGTTTAAGAAAGGTCTTCAACATATTAAAACATATAGGGGTCATTGAAGCCAATAGTTTAAGGGACCATTTCTTTGTTAAAGCCTTACTTTCCAGTTAGACTAGTTGAGAGAAAGAACGCATTATCTTAATGTTTTGAGAGGACTCTCATGTTTATAGTTTGAGCCTGGCCAAATCCAACCTTGGAAAAGCTGTGTGTCAGTGTGTGTGTTAGTCTTCTTGGTGACAGAACCACTGGCATTATTGGAGATTGAGTGAATTGTTGTTCGAGACATGCTGGCGCTCATCAAACCCAAATATGCGACCTGGAAGGTCATGACGTGGGTCCGAATGTGTGGAAAATTACTGTGTTTATCTATTTCTTTGCCAATGAGAACCATTCAACCTGTAAGCAATGACGGAGCTTAGACCTTGAAAATGGTATAACTGCTGTGATCTTTGTAACTGTAAGTGAGGCGGCCTACGAACTCCTGTGTGAGTACTGAAGCTGACTTCTGCTGATGTAACTGCAAACTATCTTCAGTAAAACTTTTCATTAATTTTTTATAATTCTGACTCCGGGTCTTCATTCTTCATATCTGGTTCTGGGTCTTTAACTGTATACCCCTTACAGTTATGGTGGAGGATGTGGGCAATTATTCTCGGTGACAACCCTGGCAAATCAACAAACAAGGTAGTAAGCTTTTATTATTTGTTAGGGCTGTCTGACTGGAAGAGATTTTGAAGGAGAGCGGGAGAGCCGTCAATCCGATGAGGCGAGTGAAGGAGTAAGTTATTTATACTCCTGAATGTATAAGAAGTCGCTGAGAGCGTCGTTAAGGGTAACGCCAGCAGACAGCGCAAGCGAAGCGTGCTCTGTGGGGGCCCCGCTGGGCATTACTGGTGTAGCACCACCTCAGCAGAGTACGTCCCTGGGCTAGAGGTCCAGTGGCACCGTAAACCTGCTCAATCTCTTCCATCTCAGATAGGGGATCCCCAAACTTAGTGAAGTGAATCAGGCAGTTAGGGATACTAACAATAATAGGGTTGTTTGCCAGGGATGCATCAGGAATGATTCAGAGAGAAAAATTAAAAAGGTTGTGACCCAAATTGGCGTGGACCAGTATATGTAACTGTGATTTTGGAGTATACTTCGCAGTTTCATCATGCAGAAGCCAAGCTGTGTTGTTCAAAGATCACCGCCTCCATTTCTGCAATAACTTCAGGTGAGTATGAACCATGATTAAGATATGGCCATGATTAAGATATAAAAATGTAATAGCCTAACTTGCAGTAACCTGAACAGTCCTGAAACAAATAGTGAGACAGGAAAGCAAACGCTGTAAGCAGCTGTGCTCTGAAGCCCTCACTTCAAAGAAGTTTGCAGAAATTATTAAGTAAATGGTAGTCAAGGTTTTGAGTCTGATTGGAAATTTAAACAACAACTTGACTGGCTACAAACAAACAGAAAAAGTAAAATGTTTAGCTTCATATTGCTTACGATGATTACACAAAGCAAGAAAAATAAATTCTTGGTCTGGGATAATTTCCCTGGACAAGTGACTAAAGTTAAACAGAAACTTTGTGAAAACAACATAGAATATTTTGAGCATTTCGATGCAGCTTATGAATGATAATGATGAAGATTATGATTTGGCTATTGTGTGAATCCACCATTGGTGGACTGTAAAATACAGAGAACTGCTTATCAGTGGCTCTGTTTACATTCCTGAATGGGACACTGCTTCAAGGGTGTGATGCTGTAGTTGAGGCTGAAACAAATTCACCAGATGATAGAGAGTGTTTTTAATTGTGGTCAGCAGGACCATTTAACATGTAAATGCCCACTGAGAAGGTGTTTAAAAATGTGATAGTAACAAATTTCTGGTATTAATGTGGGTTTGAAAGTAGGTCAGTGTTTAAATGACGACATTAACATTTTCGTCTGAGAAATAAGAGATAGAAACAAGGTCAAAAGATTGAAGTCTTAAAGTGAATCCTTTTGAAGAAAATATCTATAATAGTAATTATTATAAGTGAATTGATTAATACAGTTTGATGTAAAATGAATGACTCCAACAAATATGAGTTGCAAAATATAGAAATGTAACTAAAAGGAAGATTGTGTTTTAATTAAACATTTTTAAAAAGGGTTCAGGTTATATAGAGAGACAAATCTCACAGATGATTTATAATAACTGCAAAAGTATCACAAGCAGAGAGTTCTAGCCTCGTCAAAGTTAGTGTGAATCCCAATTGGAGATTGATAAACTCCTAGAAAAACTTTGAAGTCAGATATTAAACTATGGTAATTGAGAACTTGACAACTAAAATTGAGATGAAGTGTGAAAGGTTATTGAGAACTAGAATAATTATTTTTATTTAAGATCAAATAAGTAGAAGCAGTAGGCTACTGAATTAACAGTTGCTAAATGTAAAATGTGTAGAAAGGCATCTGATTAAACAAACAGCTTGAAAACTCTTGACCACGAAAGAACTAGAAGAACTGATGTTTTGCTTTCAAAAGATAAGTTTGTTATTGGCTGTAATGAAATAGTTCGCTTATAATCTGATGTGTGCTGTGGCTTAAAACTGACAGTACGACAGATACTCAATCTGAGTGGAAATTTGTAATGTCTAAATAAAGACAACTATAAAATTATGTTTATTTGAAAACACATGTCATTTCTGACAAAGATGCCTTAAGGTGGGATAGAGTTATAAGATGGTAGATAAAGTTTGATGTTAGAAGTTTATGAGAGTACAGTGTACCAGTCTTGAATGCCTCAGAGTCTCTCTCATTCAATGTCAGCTAAAAGCTGTTATCTGAGCCTGTGTCATAAGTGATAATAAGCTATTTATAGTAAAACACAGTGTTTCAGGTGAAAATCATAGACACAGAGATGTTAAAGAAATCATTGCCATTCAGAGGGTAATTTGTATTTGTAAATGTTTTAAAAGTAAAACTGAATGACTTTAAAAGTCTTTAAAATAATAGTGCAGACCTTAAATGATAACAATGACATTTTTGAATAATTTATTTTAGGACCAGTAACTTCTTTGTCTAATCTTAGTCTCCACCATGGAAACAGGGCCGATGGCTCCGGCTACAGATGTACAGTAACAGTACACTGAATGTATGGTTGTGATCTAAATTCACTGAGGATAATCTAATGGATTTAAGTGATTAAATACTGTTGTTATTAACCTGTCTCCCTGTGTGAACACTATTAGGCAATCGGAATGGCTCTGGTGACTCTTGAACGTGCCTTTCCTAAAGCTCCAGAAAACAGCTGAGTTCTGTTGAAGAATACTGATTTGGTATTGGGAAAGAGCGGTTACCAGTGTCAAGAAGGTGGTCACTCGACGACGGGTAAAACTCTCTTTGGCCAGACAGAGGGCAACCTAAGGCAGAGGGCCATCGCAGATGCTGGGCATCTCCTGATGGAGGTGTTTATGTGAGACAGGTATGAGAGTTGAGCAGGAGCTGTGAGGCCAGAAGCGTCCTTATACCGTTAAGGGGAGATGAAGCTGTGATGAGTTACAGCAGTCTGCCCCATAAATGCAAAGCTCCTCCATACCACTCACCAGAAGAAACCGCATTAGTTGTATGGCTTGTTTATCATTGTGACAAGTGTCTGCAACTATGCCAGGGGGACAACACCCTGAGGAGGGGAAAATTATAGATAAAGGGCTAAGGGGAATGGGCTTTCAAGAGCCAGCTGAGGGGATTGCTATTATTTGTTGTGGAGACAGGAACAAAACTTTTTATGTATGAGGCCATGGGCAAGAATAAGAAAATGTATAGAAGTGTTGATTTTGAACTAATATTTTTTTATAGCTTTTGATTAAGAAAAGTCTGGATAACGAAATTTAATGGTAAAATGTTAGTGATTAATTTAATACTGCATTCTGTCTAAATTACAGTTTTAGGAGGCTGTTGAAAATATTATTTGTTTATAGTGAGAGAGACTTCTTGAGTGGAGGAACGGATGGTAACTGTGTCTGTCTTTCTGTTATCGGCCTCCAAAAGCAAGCTGAAGAAAATAATGATAATGAACCAAAACAACCCAGCTGACTTTTCTAAAATTAAATGAATAATGAACAGACATGCTTTGAAACTGGTTGAGAATATGTAAAGTTAGATAAAAGCTACATGTTACGTCCTAGGACGCAATGTGATATGTTTTGTTTGTTATTTCTTTTATTGTTGTGATTTGATGTTGTGTGCAGTTTGTCTTCTCTTTCTCTCCCTCTCATTCTGTGCAGGGCTTGATTGGGCTCGATCGGGCTCAGCTGTGGTCAATTGTGAGGAGCAGCGGAGTGGTTAACTACGGCGATACACTGCAGTGTGGGAGAGCTCTGTTTGCAACGCGCGTCGTGGAGCTCCGTGGTCCTTTGTCTCCTGCCCCAGACCGATTGTTTAGTTCAGCTGCGTTGGTGCGCTGATCTTTTAGTGAGGTTTCCGTGTGGGGAACTCTCACGGTGTAATTATGAAGTCACGTTTTTCCTTTATTTGAATGTCGTAAGTTTATTGTCTTTTGTTTGTTGATTTATTTTTATTCGTTCCTGTTTATTCTGTTGCTGATTTAAGTCACCAGACTTATGTTTGAATGTTTATTTGAAAGCCGTAGGGAGGAGGTTGCCATTCTTTTCTTTATTAAACATTTTTCTCTTGGTTACTGGCTAGCTAGGGAGTAAGGGAAGATTGTTGTATTTTCTTTGGGGTTTTCATTTGTTAGGTAATTTATAGTTAATTCCTCGTTAGGTAGTATTCCTTTTGGTTTGTTATTTTTGGCGTGAACCCCTCCTGAAGATTTATGCTTTCAGCTTTTTCTATTTCTGCGTAAATAAAAAAGCTTATATTTTGACACTATTGTGTTGTGGTATTTTGTGTATGATCTGGGACAGGAGAGGGGATATTTTCATTGCTTTTTGTTACTGGCGCTCCTAACCCTAGACTAGGGGGTCGTAACAATTGGGGGCTCGTCCGTTTTTCTATCCGTCTATTAGTCGTAATATCTATTGGCTGTTTTCGGTGGTTTGCTTGGCTGCTTTGAATTTTTTTGGTGGGGGAGGAAGTTTAAGGCTTAAAATGGATTTCGATTTAATTAAGTTTACGCTGTCACCTACGTTAAAGGAATTCGAGCGGTGTAGAAAAGTAGATCTAATTCAAATAGCAGATTTTTACAATATAACGGTCCCTAAAGAGGAAAAGAAGCAGGTCATTAAAGATGAGTTGTATGGTAGGTTAGTTGAGACTGATATTTTTCCTGGACTTACTCATGGGTCAGAGTTTGAGGAAGAAAGCGCATCTGATAAGGCCGAGTTGATAAGCGGTAACAGGGTTGCTGGTTTTGATCCTATGGTAACTGTTCGCTTAAAAGAGTTAGATCTGGAGTTAAAGAAACAGGAGCATGAAACGCAACTACTCCAATTGAAAGAGTTAGAGTTAAAGACTGATCGGGATGTTACGTTGCGTAGGTTGGAGTTGGAAGCCCAGCGTAACAGACCAGTTCCGTCACCGCGTACCAGACTTGTTTCCGGTAGTTCCGAGATGGGGCAACCTGACTTTGATGTGGGTAAGTACATTAAACTTGTACCTCCATTTCGTGAGTCTGAAGTTGACTCGTATTTTGTGGCTTTTGAACGTGTTGCGGCTAAATTGAAATGGCCCAGAGATATGTGGGCATTGTTGTTGCAGTGTAATCTCGTTGGCAAAGCCCAAGAGGTTTGCGCAGCTTTGCCGATCGATGATTCGCTGAATTATGATCTTGTGAAATTGGCTGTGTTGCGCGCTTATGAATTGGTACCGGAGGCGTACCGGCAGAAGTTCAGGGCATGTTCAAAGACAGCCAAGCAAACGTTTGTGGAGTTTGCGCGTGAAAAGAGATCGCTATTTGAGAAGTGGTGTGGTTCTACCAAAATTACGACTTTTGATGAATTGCAAGAACTGATTTTGCTCGAAGATTTTAAAAATAGTTTGCCAGAAAATATTGTAGTGCATTTAAACGAGCAGAAAGTATCTAAGCTTTTCGATGCGGCAACATTTGCAGACGAATTCGCACTTACTCATAAAACTGTGTTCCCAGTTATGCGCACTTTTAAACCCTCCTTAGTCGTGGACGTAGGGAAAGATAAAAGGATGACGAGGGACAACTCTTTCAGGGTCGAGGGTGAAGCATCTGCGCAGAAGCGGCCTGATAGGAAAAGAGTTTGTTTTTATTGTCTTGATCCTGGTCATTTGATTACAAGCTGTAAAGCTTGGCAGCAGAAAGCTGGCGGTAAGCCGAAAGGGGTAGCGTTTACCTCCATTTCTGAACTGTCACCAGGAAAAAGATTAGATGCATTTGGATCGTTTCTACAAACGTGTTTAGTTTCGCTTTCAGATAACGAGGCAACACCTATAGTGATGCTGCGAGATACAGGGGCCGCACAATCTTTAATATTAGAAAGTGCGCTGCCGTTTTAATCGAATTCGTATACAGGTAATGATGTGCTCATTCGTGGTATCGAAATGGGCTGTACTTCTGTGCCTTTGCATACTGTTCAGCTGAAATCTGACCTTATCTCCGGCACGGTTACTATCGGTGTGCATTCAAAACTACCTGTGGATGGTGTGAGTATGATTTTGGGTAATGATTTAGCTGGAACCAAGGTGTTTCCGTACCCGATCGTATCTGCTGAGCCGAACGTTAGCACTCAAGTAGCTGCTCTGTCACAGTTTCCCACTGCTTTCCCCGCATGTGTTGTAACGCGTGCGCAGAAAAGGAAATTTGAAGATGTGGTGGATCTTTCAAGTTCTTTTCTCGCTGCATCGCCAGAAAGTGTGGAATGCAAATTGCTTGTTAAACCTCAACCGTTTTTGAGTGATGAGAGTTTGAATGCAAATGAAATTCCCTTAAAAGTGGGTAGGGAACAGTTAATTGCTGCGCAAAAATCTGATTTATCTTTGAGAAAATGTATCAGTGCGGCTGTGGACAAAACGCAAGTTTCAGATGTGTCAGTAGGTTATTTTTGGGATGAGGAAGTGTTGATGCGCTGGTGGAAGCCGTCAAATTCTGAAGGTGACCGTGTTTCTCAGATTGTCCTTCCTACTGGTTATCGGTATCAGATCATGCAGTTGGCTCACGAACATCTATGTTCAGGACACCTTGGTGTTACGAAAACATATGACCGAATTTCCAGATATTTCTTTTGGCCAAGTTTAAAATCGTCCGTGTCTGCGTTTGTTCGGTCCTGTCACGTTTGCCAACTTGCTGGTAAGCCTAATCAAAAGATTCCTCAAGCGCCACTTAAGCCCATTCCTGTAATGGGAGAACCTTTTGAGAGACTTATCCTTGATTGTGTTGGTCCATTGCTGAAGGCTAAGTCAGGTCATCAGTATCTCCTTACAATCATGTGTGTAACCACTCGCTACCCGGAAGCCGTGCCCTTACGCTCTATTAAAACAAAAGCCGTGGTTAAGGAGCTGATTAAGTTTTTTTCTATGTTTGGATTACCCAAAGTAATTCAAACAGATCAGGGAACAAACTTTACCTCCCGCCTGTTTGAACAGTTGGTAAACGAACTGGGGGTGGAACATCAGATGTCAAGCGCATACCATCCTGAGTCGCAAGGTGCGCTCGAGCGCTTCCATCAGACGTTAAAGTCAATGCTGCGCACCTATGTTGTTGAAACGGGTAAAGAATGGGTGGATGGATTACCGTTACTAATGTTAGCCATCAGGAGCACAGTGCAAGAGTCCTTAGGGTTCAGTCCAGCCGAACTTGTGTTCGGACATACAGTTCGAGGACCCTTGAAGTTGATAAGTGAACAGTTTCACTCTAAAGATCCTCCTTCCGTGCCGATTCTGGAGTATGTGAGTTCATTTCGTGAGCACCTCCACAGTGTGTGGGAAGTTGCGGAACAGCACCTTGTTGAGAGTCAATGTAAGATGAAGAGCAGATATGATAAAACCAGCGAGGTTCGCAATTTTAAGCCAGGTGATTCTGTGCTTGTGTTTTTGCCTGTACCTAGTTCTCCGATGTCTGCTCGGTTTGCTGGACCATATAAAATAGAAAAGAAACTGAATGATACTAACTATACAGTTTTAACTCCCGATCGACGACGGAAAAGCCGAGTCTGTCACATAAATATGTTGAAGAGGTATGTTTCTCGAGATGTGCCTGAAGTTAACCCTGCAGTTGCCGTGTCTGCTGTTAATGCCATTGGTGTGCCTTCTACTTATGTGGTAGAGACAGATGATTTAGTTGACAAGGATGCTCGAGTCTCTTGTGGAAGACTTACGAATTCTGCTATTCTGGTGAACTTGTCGTCTCATCTTTCTTATTTGTCTGAGAGTCAGCGTAGTGATATTGTTGAACTGATTTCCAGCTATCCTACATTGTTTAAAGATGTGCCTTCGCAGACAAATGTGTTGAAGCATGATATTGATGTGGGTCAAAGCACACCAGTTGAACAGCATCCATACCGTGTCGACCCGCACAAACGTCAAGTTATGAGAGAGGAAGTTAAGTATCTGGTGCGTAATGGTTTTGCTGTAGCCAGCCAGAGTCCATGGAGCTCGCCTTGTATACTTGTGCCCAAGTCTGATCGCTCTTTTCGATTCTGTACCGATTTCCGCAGAGTTAATGATGTCACTAAAGCTGACTCCTTTCCTCTCCCCAGAATGGAGGACTGTGTCGATAGTGTAGGTTCTTCACGTTATGTAACGAAACTCGACCTGTTAAAGGGGTATTGGCAGGTGCCATTGACATCGCGCGCCTCTGAAATTTCCGCCTTTGTCACGCCGGATGCATTTATGCAATATACCGTGATGGCTTTCGGGATGCGCAATGCACCTGCCACATTCCAGCGGCTGATGAGGATTGTGTTATCAGATG
>JAZAVI010000010.1:790127-960643 GCA_036326025.1 Chrosomus eos | reverse complement strand
CTGAATACCTTGGTCCAAAGCGTGCCAACAGGGCTATGAGGAGTGGTCATGAACAGAAGAGGAGTTTATCTGAGTCGGGAGACAGCAGCGATGAATGATTCAATATACCAGCTAACATCAGCATTAAAGACTTTTTAACATCATTTTAGCTCAAAAATCTCTTTCAGACAGCAGCGAGTGTTGATATAACTTCTGTTTGTGATCCGATGTGGATTCTGATCACCGTATAAGGCAGAAACATTTATATGCGATGCTAAAGACTATGCACGCTAACCATTACCATAGTAAACATGGTAGATATGACCGCTTGAATAAATCAAGACAAATCATATTGTCTATTACAATCATGTTTTTATTTTATCTGTCAGTGCGTCTTGTCTCTTGTCTCTCTTTATACTGGACTGTCTGTTATCCCGATTTAGCTCCACATATGTCATACAATTCGAGAGCTTCCTCTGTTTCTCTGACTGAAAATATAACTGTATTGGGAGAGAGTGCTAAAGCTCCTCAGGTCATTTATTGGTGAACAACTTGTAGAAATCATCGTTCTTTCTAAATGTGACATAAACATACTATCCTTTGAGTTCAAATAAACAGAAACAGACGAGACTAAATAAGTATGTGTGTCCTCTGTCTTTTGTGAAATTTTATTTCCTACTTTATTTCTGTGACTAATGTGCAATCTTGGCATAAATAAATGTATTATGGTCAATGTATCACTTATTAGTGGAAAACATGGAAAACAAACGATGCTTGGGTTTGAAATCTTTAGGTAAACTAAAATGTCAATAAACTGCCGCTTTTATTATGTTCATTTTGCGATCTCTAGTTTCCTGTGATTTCTTTCTGATTAGTTTTCTGATCCATCTTGAACTTGTTGGTGAAACGATGGGTTCGTGTGGCGTTGTACCAGAGAGGCGTGTTACGGGTGGGTTATAGTGAAGCGC
The DNA here is from genome assembly GCA_036326025.1 of Chrosomus eos. Classification (NCBI taxonomy): domain Eukaryota; kingdom Metazoa; phylum Chordata; class Actinopteri; order Cypriniformes; family Leuciscidae; genus Chrosomus; species Chrosomus eos. Next base: position 959,696 of record JAZAVI010000010.1, on the reverse strand, counting down.
TGCATCGTCTGGCCCGACGGTGGAAACATGGCTAATGTCTCAGCTTTTATTTCTGCTTGCTTTCCAGACATCTCAGCTTGGATGAAGGAGATTCATCTACAGCTTAGCCAAAAAATAAGATGGAGCTCTTGTAATCCCTGCAAACCCATCAGTCAAACACAAACTCGCTACAAAAGTGGGATCTAGGGACAGCAAGGAACCTAGAGGCAGTGTTTGATGACCCAAATATGGTCAGGGGTGCCCAATTTTGTTTCTGGAGATCTACCTTCCTGCAAAGTTTAGCTCCAACCCTGATAAACCAGCTAATGAAGATCTTCAGGAGCACTTGATAATCACAGACAGGTGTGTTAGATCTGAACTCTGCAGGTAGATAGATATGCAGGAACAGGAATAGTGTACCCCTCGCAACTCCTTATCCAAGCTCTTGTCATTTCAAGACTCGACTACTGCAATACTCTCTACTGGCAAGCCTTCCAACCAGCACGACCAAGCCTCTGCAGAAAAACCACAATCCGGCAGCACGTCTGGTCCTCAATCCTGTCAGGGAATGAATGGAGGCAAGCACAAAGTTGCTCTCCAAAACGTTCACCCTCTCTGGTGGAATAAGTTGCCAACCTCCACCTGAACTGCTGAGACCAACTAAACTTTCAAGAAGTAGCTGAAGACACATTTTCTGCCAACACTTAATCACTCGACTGGTAACAAATGCACTTTCACTTAAGAAAGTCCTTTTCTTTCTCTTCTTTAATTATTCTCTGCTCTAGCTTGTTTCCTAATCTAGCTTTCTAACCTTGGCATTGTCTACTGCGAATATTTTTGGCTCTGTGACAAATTGCTTATGCTCATCGATTGTAAGTGGCTTTTTTTCCTGACCCTCCATCTCTGCCCCGAATGCTCTCCCCGAATGAACATTTGTTCTATGTTTTGTGGGTTTTGGGCTGTCATGGGGTGGCCCTTAATTGGGGGCAATATTTATTTATGTTAAGTGTTTTGCCTGTCTTTGTACTTGTTTGGGGGACTTTTAGTTTGTAGCTCTGTTCCGTTCCTGTTTCCCTTCATCAGTCCCTCTGTAATCCCTTATTTAATCCCTTGTGTTGTCATTGTTGATCTGTCTGGTCTTGTCATTGAATGGTAATTTTGTGTGTTGGTTTGATTTCTGAGTTCCAGGTGTGACAAGTCTTTAGGTGTGTTTGACTTCATGCAGTGCACAGACCAATCAGTGACTGACTTGAAGCAGTGCATGCCTGTTATAATTTTTGAGACGGCACCGATGCTATGTCACTAGCTGCGTTTCCATTACAGATTTGCGAAAACTTTTGCAAATTTTTTTCTAAATGTCTATTAAAAAACCATTGAGAAATGACGGCGTTTCCATTAACTGATGTTATGCGACTAAAACGTAAATGTTTCCTCTTGCAATAAGCCATTTAAAAAATCATGCCAACGGATGTTGGTGGGTGTTCGTATGTCCCAGCAACTAGCCATTATTGTTAATGGAAGGAGACGTATGTGTGTATCCAAGCATTAATGGCAAGGAAAGACTCTTATATTTGTGAGCGGCACATATGAGGACTTTCTGGGTGTTTCTTCCTCATATCTGTGTCACGGTTCAGGGTGCATCATCGACTTCTCTCTTTTGTCACGTTTCCATTACAGATTTGCACAAAACCTTTGCGTTTTTTTTTTCTAAATGTCGACAAACTATTGCGAAATGACGGCGTTTCCATTAACCGATGTTATGTGACTAAAACCTTTTTTTTTTTCCTCTACAGATAAATAATTCCAAAAATCACGGCAACGGATGTTGGTAGGTTTATGTAGGCTATATCCCAGCCACTGCACTGGCCATTATTATTAATTGAAGGAGACGTATGTGTGTTATTCAAGCATTAATGGCAAGGCAAGACCCTCATACTTGTGAGTGGCATATATGAGGAGTTTCTGGGTGTTTCTCCCTCATATCTGCTTCGAGATCTTGATTGTGGCATTTCTTTAAGGTTTAGAATCCAGTATTCCTGTAATTCTTTTGTCTTTTATGAATTTAATAAAGAACTCCGTCTCGTATTCTGTCCAATCATACCGCGTCATCTACATCAGGTGACCTGTAAATGCGCAAAAACTGCAGCTGCGCACAGATCACAAGCTGATTTCCTACACCTGTTGCTTGTTCCATTTTCCTTTATATTCTCTGCTGGGTCTGCCCCTGTTTGTCAGTAGATTGTTTAAGGCCCTGTTTACACGAGAACGATTCCGGGTGAAAACGTAAAAATATTTGATCGGATGTGCCTTTCGTTTACACGTCGACAGTGTTTTGGGGGCTTAAAAACGCAAAAAAGTGAAACCACCTTCCAGAGTGGAAATCTTAAAAACGCTCCACCGCTGCTTTCCCGTCTAAACGGTAAAAACGCAAATCTGCTCACGGTGGCTCTCGTCGCGTACGCGTTTACGTCACAGGCATGCGCCAGTACAGGAAAATAACAACCAACATGTCGGATTATTTCCATACGTCGGACCTTCAAGTTGCCCTAGCAGCTCTGGTAAACATACAAGAGTTTTTTCAGCATTTGTTCAAAATATTCTCAGATATTGGTGTTGTTGTGTGGGAGTGCTTCACGTTGACACCTAGCTGCCTGGAGTGCATACTACATCGAATTTCACACACTTTTGCGTCACCATATGCACGCGGATTTCCCCCCCATAACGCTCGTCTAAACGCAGAATAAAAAGGGAAAACGCAACGCCACTTTTGCGTTTTCTTTTCAGATCGTTTCCGTGTAAACATAGCCTATAAGTCTCACGTGGTTTGTCTCATGTGGATCTGTACTGGTTGTGTTTCATGTCACAGGACACTTAGACGAGGAGTGACAGCTGATCGTTTCCTGGCTGTTCTCTCTCTCGTCTTGTTCCCGGTCCAAAGTGGGCGCTGCTTCAGAGGTGGTCTTCAGGTGTGTCCAATGAGCAATACGGACAGCTCTGGAGATCCCTCACTTCACCTTACCATTTGAGCACTTGTGTCACTAACCTTGGAGGTTGTAGTATTTCCCAAGGTTCTAATGAACTCTGCTCACCTTAACTCTGCGTTTGAGTCTTCTGTTCAGATCCCCTGACAATCTGCTTCAAGCTCTTAATAAATTGTGGCATTTCTTTGTTATTTAGAATCCAGTATTCCCGTAATTCTTGTCTTTTATGAGTTTAATAAAGAACTCTGTCCCGTCCTCTGTCCAAGCACACCACGTCATCTTTAAAGAATGATCGACTGTTACATAAGTCAGGTGACCTGTAAATGCGGAAAAAACTGTTTCCATTGCAGTTTTGCAAAATATTCCTTTTTCGAATTGCCTAAAAAACACCTTATGCGTGTTTCCATTGGGTGTATGTTCAATTTGCCCAATTTGAAGGGTAATGGAAACGCGGCTTTAGTCACGTATGCCATCACAGTACAGCGAGAGCGGTTCGAGAGCGGTTAGCTGGGTCATTCTGCGCCGGTTCTCCAGAGCGGCTGTTCGAGCTGCGATGACGAGCTGTTCCACGATTGGCCGGATTCACGATGATGTATGTTTTCTGTTTATTCTTACTCTTTCAGGTTCAGCTAATGCTCACAAATCCTTAATAGCATTAATAACTCTTTATGTATGCGTCATGTTTATCAAAATAAACTGATAAAAATATAGACCCCAGTTTATTGGTATTTAAATAGTATAGGCTTATGCTGAACTTTATTCTTGTACTTAGTTTTAATAATGCTACATGGAAACCTATGAAATGTCTGTGTATTTGTCAAATATTTGCACAAAATGTTTGCACACATTTTTGCCATGCATGAAAGCTATTTTAATATGTAGTTTGCACCTGTGGAGTCTAGTGAACATCAATAGTGAACATCAATTTCAGCAATTAGATGGGATGGTCCCTTCTTTAATTGCCAGTGTTCTGTTTTAAAGTCATATCCGTGAACATGAATTGCCCTTTACTACTGTAGTCAGTGGCAGGAGGGACATTTTCATTCTAGATATAACTTTCAATTGAACTAAATATGGGTTGTTCTTGATCAGTATTCGATATGTTTTTTGTCCACTTCCCTGGAGAAGAGAAAATTTACATTTTAAATTATAAAGGTTATTTGTTTGATCTTTTTGGACTACATATAACATATAGAAAGCCAATAGGTTTAGCCTAAAAATCACAAAACTCTTTTTTTATTCTTATAGTTTGACGACATCTAAAGAAGACTTTCAGCAGGAAAATATTTAACAATTTCCATTCACATGCAGAGGGTTTCATTTTCTCAGCAGCCTCTGCTTTGTACTCTCTCTAGACATGTGTTTCCCTTTTAGACATTGTTCTCTATGTTGGGAAAACCTCACGAAGAACTGAGAACTTTTCAGAAAGCGTTTCGCCGCTAATAAGAGAGCACTGGAGAACTGTGGCAAAATATGTCGGTGGTAAATGAGTCAGTCATTGGTTAGTTGGGATAAAATAAAGCACATTAAATGTTGTGCAGATGACTCCCCATCAAAACTTTACGATGAAACACATTTCTGTGCCTTTTTTTAATGGGACACAAAGCACATGCCATGCACTCCACCCACAAACTGTCTTTCATGACCCACTTTTTTAATCTCATTCTTCGCTGCTGAAGTCGACTCTATCGTTCACCCGTCTGCTCATACGTCTATGAGAGGCTGAAAACACTTATGCTGATCTCAACACAAATTAACCAAACTTTCATGAGCCAGATCTCTTCTACTTTTGAGTCAGTGTTTGCTGGAACACTCTTGTATCTGTACTGATTTTATCCGGTTCTTAAAGTCAACATGAAATCAGAATCGACAATTCTTATTTTTGATGGCATATTACTTTATTATAAATTATTCATAATCTTGAATCAGAATAACTTCCCCTCCCTCTTGCAGCGAGACCTCTTCTCTAATGATGAGGCAACCTGTCACTCACATGAGATCCACCAATAGCAAACCACAACCATCCAATCAATTCCCCACAGACAATACCAAGCCCCGCCCCACAAGCCCCTGCTAAGTACTTTGTGCATATGAGTCCCTTTGTAGTTTGTGGTGTGTTTCATGTCCACTGTCCACAGAGTAAATGAATTGACCTTTACATAGGGGCATGGCTCTCCCAACTTCACACTCTGCTCACTCTTTCCAGAGTTTTAAATCACACACACACTTGGAATCCATGTTAATAATTAATTTAAATCACCTTTTCATCCTTTATTGTGCGCGTTTTCTCTTGTGTTCCTGTCAGCATTTGCAAAGAAAGATTGCCTTGGTATCTCTATTCATCTGTCTACTCACCTGCATTTCTGTTACTCACCATAACGTTCAATAAACCCTGCATTTATCTTCCGTCTCTGTTTCTGAGTCCTGTGACGATTTGCTACATTGTTACGGTTTACAGTATGTTTATGATTTTAAATCAAATATATAATCAAATTTGAGGTTAACCTGGCATACCAAGGCATGCCATTATTATGAGTTAAAAAGGTGAAATCGGATGCTAGTTTGGCACATGCGCACTATCTTGAGGGTTTTGTTTTCAAGCACTCAAGTCACTTGCACATGCGTTGTTATATGCGCACCGTCCTCACAGTTTAAAAAATTGGGCTGCACGCGCATGGAGTGTGTGGACGATATGCTTAAAACGGAGACGTTTTTTCTTTGAGTTTTCCACGTACAGATGACGCCATTGTTAAAACGATCCGCATTCTCTCGGATCCGCGAAAACAGCTAAAAACGCTGTATTCTGCTGCCAGGCCAGTAGGTGGCGATGAAACGCTATTGACTGAATACTTAATACGCATGTGCATAACATCATCGTCTTCAGAGATTCACGTTTTTGTTGTTTACACGGATACCGTTTTCAAAAACTTGCACTTTGAAACCCTTTCTTATACATTTAAATTATAATATTAATAATATTCATATAATTTATTATAGCGTGCATTTATGATTATCAAAATTTTGAATTATTATTATTATTATAATAATAACAATTATACGAAAAATGTTGAAGATAAAACATTTGAAGGTAAATTCACAAGTGTGATGAATTAATTATATTGGTTTATATTTATTTTTATGGAATATCGCCGGCAGACATTAATTTTCCCCTTAAATTGATTTCCAGGGGTTCGTTTTTTCTAACTATGTTCTAACATTTTTTTTAACCATGTATTTACACTGCAATTACAACACCATAAATAATGTTATAAAATGAATGATTTAAATATAATCATTGTAATATAGAAAAAAAATATGCTAAAAAATAATAAAGTATATTTTTTAATTATGAAATTAAAACCGCCAATCACTGTCTTAATGTTCAAGCAGAAGCATTCATTCAACTGATTCGTTCAAAACGGCAGATTCATTTTGGAACTAAGAAACTGAATAACAAAAACCCTTTTGTTAGGAACTATTGTCATAGAGAAATAGAGCAAAAACAGTCTAAAAAATAAATCTAAAATGTCAAATCACAATATTCACTCTCTGTTTACTGAACTGTGGTATAAAATCATTATCACATTTGCAATCGCGCAAATATTCTGGAAATATTTTTTAATATCAAATGTGGTTACACTTTATTTTAAGGTGTCATTGTTACAGTGTAATTATATATATATATAAGTACTGAGTAATATTAAGCAACTACATGTAATTACTATAGGGTTAGGGTAGGATTAGGATTTGGTTGAGGGTTAGTTACATGTAATTATGCATAATATACGGTTATTACTATGGTAAGTACATGTAACTTATGTAACAAGGACACTGTAAAATAAAGTGTTACCTCAAATGTTATTAATGTAAAAATAACTCATACTAGAGCCATTTTTTCCACCACATCTTGAATTTTGGGTGCATATATTTTTTTTTTTTTTGCATAAATACAGTGTATCAACACAACGAAATTTCAAGTGCTACTCCAGATCAGTACTTTAAGAAGAAAAAGTATAATATAAAATATGTACTAATAGATAAATATAACAAACAAACACCCCCCATCCCTTACTCCCCTCCCTCCCATACAACACATACCCTCCCACACACATATGTGTAAACTTCTGCTGGCATTTTGCCCCCCAACAGCCTGATAACTGATAACCCTGCTTCAAGAGAAACACAAAACACGACAAAACATCATTAACAGTTTTCTATGTTGTTTTTCGTCATTGGAAAGAGCACATTGTTAAATGCGTTATGTGTTCTTTGTCAGGGCATATGGCATTGCCAAATAATCATAATTTCTATCGATCTATTTTTCTCTTACCAAATTTGAGTGCTTTGGTTAAGCACTGCGCAAGACATTTGGAAATTATGTGAAAGAGTGTTCCTGTCATTCCTTTTACACAACGTTTACACGACAGCGATATGCTTAAAACTGAGAAGTTTTTCCTTTGAGTTTTCCGCATACAGACGACACCATTGTCAAAACAATCCCCATTCACACGGATCCGCGAAAACGACTAAAAAACGCTGTATTCTGCTCCCAGGCCATTAGATAGCGATGAAACACTATAGACTGAACACGTAATACGCATGTGCATGACGTCATTATCTTCAGAAATTCACTTTTTTTTTGTTTACACAGAGATCGTTTTAAAAAACTTGCACTTTGAAACTTATTTTCAAAGGTTTGCTTTTTCAGGCGCCCAAAATGCTGTTCTGGTGTAAACGAACGGCCAAAACGCATAAAAAGATTTAAGTTTTTAGTGAAAACGGTGTCATGTAAACAGCCCCTTAGTTTTACTCATATTGTTTTGTATTGCAGGTAGCGATATATCCCTTAAGCCTAGTTCACACTACATGATTTTAAAACGTAGGGCTGAACTGTGCAGTTCACACTACATGACTTGCTCTCTGTGAAATCAGGAGTGTTCAAGTTGTTGAGCCGTTCACACCAAACGACACATCGTGATTGATCCGCAACTGGAGCTGACGCACTACACGATTTGACAACAACTCTGTCACCCAACGATTCTATCTCGTCTACAAACCACGTTTTGTCACGAAAAATCACGCGATAAAACGAACCGGAAATGACAATAAACAGAATTACAGTAAGATTTAATGTACATTTCAACCTATAACATTTTGCTCACCTGGGTGTTTGAGGGCGTTTGTAATTTCCATCCACCTTTTCTCTTTCTCACATCTCATGTCCAACATCATAAAGGCATTCATGCTCCTGCCACAGTTCGATTAAACTTTGCTCCTAAAATTTGCTGTTGAGTCCATTGCTTTCTTGATGACATGTTGCTCATCTTTCTGTAAACTCGTCTTGGTCGTGTTTGTTTGAAAATCGCGCATTTCGCGTATTTACCGGTATTTACCATGCTATTTACCCGGTGACCTCAACCCATGCCTTGCTCTGATTGGCTCTAGCTCATGACATCACTGAGATTGAGTCACGCGACAGCTCTGGATATCTAGCACGCTAGATATTTTTCTGGGCTCGGCGACGCGTCTGCAAGGTGTCTGTGAGCGTCTTTGATGCGTTGTTGGCTCTTTCACACTAACAGATTGGCGAGCGTTAATCTTCCGCTAATCGCCCGCGATTTGCACGCGATAACACCCTGACTTGTCGGCGACTCAACGATTTGCAAATCGGGCTTAAATCGGGCTTAAAATCATGTAGTGTGAACTAGGCTTTAACCGTAAAGCCACGTTGGTCAATACGAAGCCTAACAAAAAGTTATTACCGGTTCCGGTAGGCGCAAATCTGACGTCAAACACAGCGGATAACGGCGCACACGCTGACGTCGCAACGACTTCACTGTCTACACGACAACACTGTAACCGGCGTTTCTGAAAATCCTCACCCTGGCAGGGGTTTTCAAAATGTTCGGTTTCAGTGCGTTTTCGTGTGGAGGAACGGCTGAACTGCGTAAAAAAAGTCACAGTTATAAAAATACCCGTGTCCATGTGGACAGGGCCTAAGAATGTTCTAATTCGTTGTTACTCATTGTTTGCTTTATTTCCGTCACCTGATTCTTGTTTGGTTCATCAGTTCGCTGTGTAATTATTTCCCTCAGTTTGCTCTGTTCTATGTCTGGTGTTGTTTGTGTATAGAGCACATTGTGTTATGTGTTCTTTGTCAGGGCATATGGCATCGCCAAATAATCATAATTTCTATCGATCCTATTTTACTCTTACCAAAGTTGAGTGCTCTGGCTAAGCACTGCGCAAGACATTTGGAAATGATGAGTGTTCCTGTCATTCCTTTCAGCTAATCACTGTCCATCGTAATCTGGAATACTTACAAGAAGCCACAGAGTTGAATCCCCGCTAGGCCTGGCGATTAGGTTCATGATCATCCTGTCTCTGTGTGGTGTGTGACCGGTGAAAATGTTCACTAGCTGTTCTGTAGCCAAGATGTTAAAGCGTGTGCTTATAAAGAAATGTACTTAAAAAAAATCTATAAAACTGGCCTCAGTCTCGCTTTAATATTTAGTAAATGTGATTTGTTTTGTTTTTGTGCTTTGATGCATTAGCTACATCTCTCCTGATTTCCTCCACCTCCACACACTTCTCTTTGTTTGACAAGTTTGTGGGCTTATGCATACAAATAAAAGGGAAAGCCAGAGTGACTTTGTAAGACAAACTGTTGGGACTGGTGGCATATGGGGAAGCAGACTGGACACAATCCAGAGGGCTAGAAGCTATGCAGAGAAAAGAGAGCAAAAGGGGAATGACTGGTGTGTGGAGTAAAAGAGAAAGACAGAAAGAGAGAGATGGAGGCCCCAGGCAGCCTGCCCTGTCTTTGTTTACAACAAAAAGCCATTGTTTGATGTGGCCGCAGAGCCTCTGCTTCAAACCAGGCTTCTTCTCCCACAGGATGTGCTGAGGGTAAGATGCCAGACAGAGACGGAGGCCTGGAAAACCTGTACAGCGAGGAGAATGCTCAGGACACTGGAATCTGTAAGCTCAGTATCCGTTCCTCGTGTTGTAGCTGCCACCCCGGGACTACTCCTCATCGCTGGGCTCCCAACCGTTGGAACAAACGCTGGATTGTTACCCAGCCAAACCTTACTTTAATGTTCTTTCTTTGTCCTGATTTAGAATGCAACCAACAGGACAAAGCACCATTTGCCAAATAAAATGTGTTTTGGTTTGAAGGGCAAAAAGGAAGTTGGGGGACTTGTCAAAGGAATAAATATGTGGCTTAAAAAGACACTCGACAAGTATTCTGTGCTGCAAAGAATTTTTGAAAATGCTAATTCTTAGTTTCCTGAAAGTTTTAGTTACTTCGGGTGCCCCAGAGGTAGGGGTGTGTGTGTGTGTGTGTGTGTGTGTGTGTGTGTGTGTGTGTGTGTGTGTGTGTGTGTGTGTGTGTGTGTGTGTGTGTGTGTGTGTGTGTGTGTGTGTGTGTGTGTGTGTGTGTGTGTGTGTGTGTGAGAGTTGGTTTATGTGATTTATGAGGACACAAATTTGTATTATGACATGTGTATTACACTGGTATTACAACTTATGGGTGGTTTATGAGGACATGTCAAAAGTCCTCATAAATCAAATGGCTTAAAAAACATAACAAACAATGTTTTATTAAACATTTTAAAATGCTGCATGTCTCCTGTGATGGGTAGGTTTAGGGATAGGGGCAGTGTAGGGGGACAGAATATATAGTTTGTACGGTATAAAAAACCATTACGCCTATGGAGAGTCCTCATAATGCTGTTGCACCAACGTGTGTGTGTGTGTGTGTGTTAGCCCTACAATGGATTGGCCACGCCCCAAGACGGGTGAGATGGGCTTCAGCATCATGCGACTCTACACAGGACAAGTGATCTAGAACATGAATGTATGGACGGATGGACGGACGGACGGACGGACGCAGTGAGCGACTCCACATGAGTCGCATTTGTGCAATAGAATAAAGATTTACAACTAAATAAAAACGATTTACAGGTTTCTATTACGATAGACAATAGATCAGGATTAACAAGTTTCTATATATAACATGTTTGCAGCGTTGAGGAATGTAGCCAATCACAGACATATGTGTTGATTTCTTGAACGCAATAGCGAATGAGAAGCATTTAAGATAGACTCCCCTCACCGCTCAAAACTGAGTTTTTATTCAGAGCTGAATTCTGTATGCTGGCAAATCCTCTGATTATATCAAATGAAGTGTTGATATTATGAAAGATGTATTGTGCAGTCATTCATTGATAATAACGGAGCTTTGTGAGATCGCGATGAACTGAGTTATCAGTTTATTATTAAGGGAGCTATTTCTGTCATGCCTATGCTTGCTTTTATGGTAAATTAACAGTGGTTTGTAAATCTTTATGCTTTAATAACAAATCATTTATCACCATCATTACAGGTGTTTTATTTACCTTACATGTGTTGTGAGCATCACCAAGCAGACTACAGCATACATGACCCTAGTCACCTGTGGTTGGCCAGGCCGTGCGTCACTCAGAAAACAACAGGCCAATCAGAAGAGAGGCTCATGAATATTAATTAGAAAAGGCCAAAATCGAGCTGTTCTTGGCAGAGCTCCTGAGAAATGAGCTGCAAATATATATTCTTAAGGACATCAAAACCTAAAATAAAACTTCAGAGAGGTGTACAATATAGGACCTTTAAAATTTATAAAATATGATAAAATTATATGATAGAACTGTTGTATAGTTTCCCAGACTGGTTTAAATTGACCTTCTATAAACTGAAAAGAGCCTTAATACGTCGATATTAAGTAAATTTCAAAGACATTAAATATACTTTTTTGTACATTTGAATAGATGCTGAAACATATAATATGGGCGTATCTGCAACAATTAAACATAGCATTATTACAAGTACAGCTACAAAACGTTTAATATTTACAAAACTTTAATATCATAAAGATATCTGAATAATTTCCCTTTTATAGATTTTACAGATAAATGTAAGATCCAGTAACCCTACTCCCAAACCTAAACATAACCATTTTATACAGAATATAAAAAGAATAAAACGTAATGGACAGAGATGTATAGAAATTGTTTAATTTTAGCAACAATAAAGCATTAAAAAAATTATTTTGAGCCGCTAACCCTAAACCTATAGCCATAGCCATTTCTTAAAACTACGTACAGTTATGAAGAAAAACATAGCAGACGTAAACAATTTGCGTTCTAGTGCTGTCAATACTTAATTTTTTGTTTTAGTGCTGTCAATATGTCATTATTTTTTGTTTTAGTGCTGTCAATATGTCATTATTTTTTGTTTTAGTGCTGTCAATATGTCATTATTTTTTGTTTTAGTGCTGTCAATATGTCATTATTTTATGTTTTAGTGCTGTCAATATGTCATTATTTTATGTTTTAGTGCTGTCAATACTTCATTATTTTACGGTTTACTGCTGTCAATATGTCAGTATTATATGTTTCAGTGTGTATGAAAACTTAAGTGTGGTAGAACTACATTTTACGTAAAAATAAACTATTGTGAAGAAAGACTATTTTAGATTGTATGCCTATGAAATCATTTGTGTTTATTTTGTTCATTTATTTGATAGGGACAAAGCATGTTAATGAACAGTAGTATAAAATACAAAATCATAGCAACATTGCTAATTTACATCCGCAGTCTCTAGGCAGGCACACACAAGAACAAATACTCAGATACACACAACACTACACAGAGACAAAACCCCAGACACTATTAATATTACTAAGTAAGTAAAAAGTTTACTTTGTCAAGCCACTTTTTCAGATGATATTTAAAAGTGTGATAAGAAGAACATTGTCTTATTTACTGCGGTAAACTATTCCAGTATTTGCCCCCTATTAAAGATAATACTTTCTGACCAAAATATGTTGTTCTTCTATATGGCACCTCTAATGATAGACCTGGTCCCAAAACCACAATCTGTTCTCAGTTTTATAAACTCATTTAGCTGAGGTGGGGTAAACCCATGCCAGACCTTGTAAATAAAACAACCATGACATTTAAGAAAATTTCAAAACTCTCTCTATTTTTTTTTATTTTTTATGTTACAGTAAAAGTGTGTCTTGGCTGGAGTAAGTGCCAACAGGAATGTATGTTGCAGATCTGTTAGAAGGAGGTACTGGTAAGATTCCCAGTAGCGCTATAGAAGATTTTCCGCTAGTGTGTGTTAAGGCACACTGAGTTCTTATGTCATCACCATATCCATAAATCCCCCATATTCCCTTTCCTAAAACACTGTCCTCAAGGACTAAGATCACAGTCAGCTCTGCCACTTTTAACCAGGACTAAGAATCATCTCAGGACCTGAACCAGCGCATCACACCCCACATCCTCTACTACAGCATTATAAATGACCTCTTATATGTCAAAAGAATTCATGGCCCCTTTAAAAACCAATTTGAATAGATTTAGCAGTCCTCATTGATTTAGCATTCGCCCGATTGTAACTGAACGTGCTCCAGGGACATGAATCTATAGTTCGCTGTAATCACTGAACAGCTTTATGTGCACACTGCTGGAAGACTACTTCATAAACGCTGCAGATTTATATGGAGCCGTTCAAGCTTTATGATTCAAAATCTAACTTGTAATGAAACAATAGGAAGCACTTTTTTGAGATGACCTATTAATAATAGGGGGAAAAAATGGTATTTATTTTAAATCACAAAATAAGAAAATGCAACCAACATACAGTATGGTGGTTTCTGTAATTAACCCTTTCATGCATGGTGTCCATACGTTTACATCAGGACCATGGTAATTAAAGTTGACCCTTACCCATAAATCTACATGACTGTCCAATTTATAATGCAGTGCATTTTCTTTAGACAACATAAAATTGAACATTGCTGACAAAAGTGTCAATAAGCAGCTCTAGCTGGAGATCCACTGTCCAACCCTGATCAAACTCATCTGCCGCTTGCAATTTATTTTATTTACAGTATAAATTGTAAAATGTATTTACCAGAGAGCGTAAAATACTTACAGTGTACTTGCCTAAGAAAGTATTGGTAATATTAAAGCTGCAAGCAGCGATGGGCGGGCCCTCGCACATGTAGCACGTCGGGGCGTGATGCGGCCGCGTTGCATATTCTGGAGCTCTGCCGGTGCGGCTGTGAATTTGCTACGCTTTTCGGACACTGCATGAAGGTGTTATACGTCACTTTCTGTTGCCAGCAGGGGCGCTATGACTGTGGGTGAATGTCGGCAAGTGCATGTGTTCAGGGCGGGACTCTAATTAAATGTGTAAAATTTCCTATAGATGTGAGCATGTACATTGAAGTTACAACCACTTCCTGTGTCATGGCGAAGACTTGATGTTTGACGCCACGCCACGGACACGCCGATTGACGAAAACTCGCAGATAGCACAACTTTTCATCGTCAATGCCTTTAGAAGGCACAACAGAAATTTCAAGTCGATCGGACTAAACTGTGACAAACAAGATGGCGGCAGCCCCTGTGAGTTGTGAAACACTGCTGCAGATTAACAACAAATATCTGGTATTACAGATGTCTGCAGGTCTGTTTTTTGCCAGATTTATTGCAGTTATAGTATTATTGTTGTTTCATATGCTCCAGTGCCGTAAAGTACGGGTAGGCCTAAACTACTCTGTTTGGACAACTCACAAACGCCAACACTGGCACTCTTTAACAACTAGCGCTAATGTTAAAGCTCAACGTGAATCCGGCGAAGAGTCTTTACTACACCCGCTGAATTGGGTGCTTCGCTGTGTTGTTGCTGCGGTGTGCCTGTGTGGCATAACAACTGTCCCTGGTGTTGTCCAAGTCCCTGGCCATCGTGTGTGCTTCGGTGGAGCGGCTGAGCCTGAGTGGGGGTGCCTGGGCTCGAAAAGTGGCCGCAGCGGTGAGACGTACCAGACCTGGGAGTTTGCTGGCCCGGTGCACAAGGTCTTGCGGTCATGGTATGGCGTGTCCAGGGCCGTGTCAGATGTGATCTGTCCTGCTGCTTCTATGGATGGCGGGGGATCTGCGAACGGTCCAGGCGGATTTTGGTGTATGCCCAGTTATCAACATCTACAGTAGGAGTCGTGTCTGGAGAGCCGTTTGGCCAGCCTTGTATTGCTCCAGTTCTGCGGAACCCTTCCACGTATATTGGATCGGAGGATCATACAAGTTTTCCCCCTCGTGTTAACATCATTTCTCAGTTTGAACGGACAATCATTTCTACCCGCGCTATCATCTTCCACCGGTGGGTAAATGACTTTCATTTTAAACCTATAGGCACGAGAGACGCTACGGTAAATAAGCGCCGACAATTCTTATCAAGACTCTTGCTCTCTGCTCTTTTAATGATTGAAAATATTGAACTTAACCCTGGTCCTGAAAAAAATACCTTTATGTCCACTTTTCTATATTTCCTGGGATTTTATACTCATGTTTTAAATAACACTCTGGGCCTGGGTTTACATGCAAGTGCCCCTCACATGGACCTATCTCAATTGCTGTGTATTCGACAACAACCTATTGACACAACGACAATACCTCAGTTGCTATTTAAATCTCCTCCTGGTATTCCAGTACTTAATTCTAAACCTGTTAAAGCGCAAAAAAGACCCTTGTGTCTAAGGAAAAATCCAGTTACTTTATGTCAGCTTGGTAGAACTAGAGGTTTTAAAATTTGTCATTTAAACATGAGAAGCCTTGTCCCAAAATTGGATGAATTTAAAATCATGCTTGCTCAAACTAAAGCTCATGTTATGGCAATATCTGAATCATGGCTGTCCCCTACTATATCTGATTCCTTTCTTTCGATTGAAGATTATTCATTGTATCGCAGAGACAGGACTGATAGAACTGGTGGCGGTGTTGCTCTTTATGTAAATAATAGATATGCACATTCTGTAGTAAAACTATCAACAATTTCTGAGTCACTTCAATTAGTTGTTCACTTTACAAATCAATTTTCAGTTACTATTATTGTCACATACAAGCCTCCAAATGTTTGTCCAACTGCATATTTACTGCAGCTTTCTGACTTAATAAAATCTGTAAAAACTAAGGAGCTTGTTATTCTAGGTGACATTAATTTGAATTGGATCGATAATTCATCTAAACTTTTGAAAGCAACTGCCATAAAACATGGTCTTCATCAATTAATCAAAGATCCCACCAGATTTGGCAAAACACGAAATTCTATTTTGGACCTCATCTTCACTAATCAACCTTCTAAGTATAGTATATCTGGAGTAATAAATACGGCAGTTTCAGATCATTCACTAATATATGCCATTAGGAAATGTCTTAAACAGCCAAAATCTCATAAAAATAGTTACATTAAAAAAGTACCAAATTCAAAATTGTCTCAGTTTAATGCTGAATTTGCTGATACTGATTGGAGTAATGAGATGTCTTTGCAAGATCCTGATCATGTTCTATCAAATTTTCATAAAAGAGCGGAGACAATACGTCAAAAATTTACAACTACTACTACTACTAAAATATATAGGCAAAATACAGTACCTTGGGTAACTCCTGACATTATGCAGCTTTTAAAAAAGAAGGCCACCTATTTGAAAGCATACAGATCATTAAAAACACCTGAGTCTAAGCATATTTTCGCACAGTTCAGAAATAAGTGCAATTTTGAATTATTCAAAGCAAAACAGCTATATTTTGAAAATCAAATTAATCGAACGGTTTCCAACCCAAGAACTTTATGGAAAACAATTAAAGGGTTAGTTCACCCAAAAATGAAAATTCTATCATAGTTTACTTACCCTCAAGTTGTTCCAAACCTCTATGTGTTTATTTGTTCTGCTGAACACAAAGGAAGATATCTGGAAGAAAACAGATTTCATTCCCCATTGACTACCATAGTATGTATTTTTTCCTACTATGGTAGTCAATGGGGAATGAGATCTGTTTTCTTCCAGATATCTTCCTTTGTGTTCAGCAGAACAAATAAACACATAGAGGTTTGGAACAACTTGAGGGTAAGTAAACTATGATAGAATTTTCATTTTTGGGTGAACTAACCCTTTAAATCTATAACTGGTGAAAATAAATTAAAAAATAATAATAGTTTACAACTATCCATAAATGGTACTCTTCTCACTGATCATGATAAAATTGCTAATTCTTTCAACGAGTATTTTGTTGCATCTGTTCAGAAGTTATCTTCTGGATTTATTGTTCCTCAGTTTCTCCCATCAGTACCGGCGGCATCTCAGCAATTCTCCTTTTCTGAAATTGCACAAAGCGATATAACTAACATTTTGGGTTCTTTGAATGCTTCTCATGCTTGTGATGCAAATAATTTAAATATGATTTTTCTTAAAACTCACGCTAGTACACTTATTCCGCTTTTCCATCATTTAGTTAATTTGTGTATTAGGCAATCAGTATTTCCTGCCATGTGGAAAACAGCCCAGATCACCCCGATTCTTAAGTCTGATGACCCAACTAATATCTCGAATTATCGCCCAATTGCAATTCTCCCAACTGTTTCTAAGTTACTTGAAAAAACATTATATAATCAATTAATTAATCACCTTGAATACAATAACCTGCTCAGTGATTGTCAACATGGTTTTCGACCATTGCGGTCAACTATGTCGGCTTTGCTGCTTTTTACTGAGCAGATACGGGCGTCTTTAAATAAAGGTCAGGTTACTGGAGTCATATACATAGACTTTCGAAAAGCTTTCGATACAGTTAACCATCAAATTTTGTTAAATAAACTTCTTTCTTTTCATTTGTCCTCCTCTGCAATAGATATGTTTAAATCATATTTAAGTGACAGATCTCAGACTGTGAAAATCGGCTCAGTAACATCTCGGTCACGAGTGTGTTCTATGGGAGTCCCACAGGGCAGCATCTTAGGTCCTTTACTTTTCCTTATGTACATTAATGATCTTCCTAATGTGTTTGATGTTTCTAGTACTTTGTTATATGCTGATGACACTGTCATTTTTTTGTCTGGTTCAATTAATTACAAACTTAACTCAGACCTACAGCATTTACATGATTGGCTGCAGGATAACCATTTAACACTGAATACTAAGAAAACAGAATGTATGTATTTTCATTCATCTAGGAAACAACTGTCTATATCAAATTTCATCCTTTTCTAATCAAAAACTTTCAATTGTATCCACGTATAAGTATCTGGGAGTCTCTCTTGACTCACATCTTACTTATCGTGATCATGTCCAAATTTGAATCAGAAAGTTAAACCAAAAGTTATTTGTTTATAATAAAATTAGACCATATCTGCATTCTGTTTCTAAAACATATCTTCATGCCATTATATTGTCCACTCTGTCGTATTGTTTACCTGTTTGGTCACTCACAACAAATGAGATCCTTGAACCTGTAGTGAGACTCTACAATAGAGCCTATAAGATCCACAACAGGCTTCCAGGCTGGACTCACCACTGTGTTGCACTATCTTTAAGTAATGCCTTGACATTTCAGAACTATAGATTAAGCCATGGTTTGAACCTTTTTTATCAGATTTTAAATGGACATACTACTGTAGGATTGTCTGCGCTGGCTCCAAAACTCAAAAGTTCAAGGCTCGAACGCACTACGAGATCTGTTGCAAATGAACTTCTCCCTATACCGGCTTTTAGGAACTGCTATGGACAGAGATCTTTCTTTAATTTGCTCACTAGAGCCTGGAATGAGACTCCACAGCACATCAGATCTATAACATCAATAAGACTATTTAAACAAACTTTTGCTCGCCATCTGATGGACAAGTATATCTGTGACCACTGAGATGGCTTTATGGCCCCCTGCTGATGCTTGTTTACTATCGTGGTTTGTGTGCTTGTTGTGTGTTTGTTATTGTATGGTCTTGGAGTTCTGTTGTGTTTGAGGTATTCATGTTCTGCAGAACAGGAACCTGCTGAAAATCAGTTTTATACTGAGTCAGGCCCGATTGCTCTTAATCTTTTCCTGCTTAAATAAATAAATAAATAAAAAAATTAAAAAAAAATAAAAAAAAATCCCTAGGAGGAGTTCGTTAAAGTACGGAGTGTGTAAATCAGCCAAAATTTGACGTAAAATTCAAAATGGCCGACTTCCTGTTGGATTTAGGGCATCGCTCCAAGAGGCTTTTTTGTGCGTCTGGACATGGTAGATGTGCCACAGAAATGTTGTACATGTAGGTCAAACGTGCGGCGGGTTCTGCTTTGTTAAAGGTCACTTCCTGTTGCCAGCAGGTGGCGCTATGACTGGGGGTGAATGTCGGCACGTTCATGTGTTCAGGGCGGGACTCTTGTCAAGCGTGCAAAATTTGGTGCAGATCTGAGCATGTACAGCAAAGTTACTCCAACTTCCTGTTTCATGGCGAATCATCGATGCCACGGACACGCCCATTGACGAAAACGTGCAGAGAGCACAACTTTTTATCGTCAATGACTTTAGAAGGCACAGCAGAAATTTGAAGTCGATCCGACTAAATCCCTAGGAGGAGTTCGTCAAAGTACGGAGTGTGTAAATCGTCCCAAAATGGCCGCCAAATTCAAAATGGCGGACTTCCTGTGTTTGAGGTATTCATGTTCTGCAGAACAGGAACCTGCTGAAAATCAGTTTTATACTGAGTCAGGCCCGATTGCTCTTAATCTTTTCTGTTTAAATAAATATAATATAAATTAAAAAAAAAAAAAAAAATCCCTAGGAGGAGTTCGTTAAAGTACGGAGTGTGTAAATCAGCCAAAATTTGACGTAAAATTCAAAATGGCCGACTTCCTGTTGGATTTAGGGCATCGCTCCAAGAGGCTTTTTTGTGCGTCTGGACATGGTAGATGTGCCACAGAAATTTCGTACATGTAGGTCAAACGTGCGGCGGGTTCTGCTTCGTTAAAGGTCACTTCCTGTTGCCAGCAGGTGGCGCTATGACTGGGGGTGAATGTCGGCATGTTCATGTGTTCAGGGCGGGACTCTTGTCAAGCGTGCAAAATTTGGTGCAGATCTGAGCATGTACAGCAAAGTTACTCCAACTTCCTCTTTCATGGCGAATCATCGATGCCACGGACACGCCCATTGACGAAAACGCGCAGAGAGGACAACTTTTTATCGTCAATGACTTTAGAAGGCACAGCAGAAATTTGAAGTCGATCCGACTAAATCCCTAGGAGGAGTTCGTCAAAGTACGGAGTGTGTAAATCGTCCCAAAATGGCCGCCAAATTCAAAATGGCGGACTTCCTGTCGAGTTTAGGGTATGGGTTCTTGAGGCTTTTTTGTGCGTCTTGATATGATACACGTCCCCACCAATTTCGTGCATGTAGGTCGAACATGGACGAGGGGCTAATTTTTTCTAATTTTCTAGGTGGCGCTAGCGAGCCATTTTGCCACGCCCATCCGCGAAACCCACAAAATACAAAATTTTTCACCAGTCCTGACATGTGTGCAAAATTTGGTGACTTTTCGAGTATGTTGCGGCCTCGAAAATGGGGTTTACTTTGCAGAAAAAATAAATAAATAAATAAATAAATTAAAAATAATAATAATAATCCTAACAGTTTCAAGAGGGACCTCACACCTTAGTGCTCGGGCCCTAATAAGGTAACTACATGGGTTAAGGTTATGTTTAGGGGTTGGTTCAGGGTTAGTACATAGTTATTACCCAGTTATTGCAATTATTATAAGTAGCACATAGTATTATCTCTCTGGTAATCCAGCAGACCTGGATTAGCTTGTTCTGGTCAGTTTGATTGCATATTTTGATTCTGCATAGTCAAAGTGGTTTATATATGAATAGTACAACACTAGCCATATCTCATGTAGTTTATTTATGCATTCGTCTGTGCATCACATCTCTGTTTCACAGCACTACAAAATATTTATATTTGCAGCACTATGATAATAATAAGAGGGGCTTCTTCAGCATATTAGAAGAATATCAAGTCCCCCTGTGGTGAAAATCCAGCTTTTAATGTTGTTCATTATGTCTATAAGGTGTTTTTAATACGCTTTAAGATAAACCATGTGTAAATTCATGTAAATTTACAGCAAAGTAAATTACAGTGTAAAGTCGACAGCATTGCTGAGTATTTTCTGCTTAAAACTGCAGTGAACCAAAGACAGTCTCAAAAACACTGAAATCGCTGGTGTTTCTGACGTCACAAACTACCTTGTAACCAATCAGATCAACGTGTGATCATCAACCAGTGGATCTCTGAGTGAGTGAGTGAGTGGAGGCGGGGCTTATTTGCATATTCATAGAACCGCACATACTAAATGAGGCAAGGGTGTCGAGTTACATTCAAGATATTTTAAGAAATTAAGACTTTGTTTTCAAGAAAAAAAAAGTTTTAAGGGATCAAATTTGGGGGACTTTAAGGATCACAGTGAAGACTGAAGTAATGACTGCAAATGGAG
The DNA here is from genome assembly GCA_036326025.1 of Chrosomus eos. NCBI lineage: Eukaryota > Metazoa > Chordata > Actinopteri > Cypriniformes > Leuciscidae > Chrosomus > Chrosomus eos. Next base: position 938,382 of record JAZAVI010000010.1, on the reverse strand, counting down.
CTTTGTCATCAGAGGAAACATAAAAGTATCAAATATACCAATAGTGTACAGTTATACAGCTATTGGACAGTACAGAATCTTTTTTCAAAAAACAAATAAAAAAGCTTACAGATCCCAAACTTTTGAAGGCTAGTGTGTAAGTATTAGTTATAATGTGATGGTCACAGCGTGACTGTGATAAAGCACATGATGAAGGAGTAGAAAAGTCTTTAATAAATCCATAACACTCAAGAGATAACCTGGAGAAATACACACAACCACTTAAACTAAAGACGACACATAACAATGAACTGAGGAAACTAAGAGCTTAAATCCACAGGGAGTAATGAGGTAACTAAATGAACAACAGGTGAACATAATCAGTAACTCAGGGAACTAAGGCCTTGTCCACACGGAGACGCGTTTAGCTGTATCGTAACGGCGTTTCGTCCAGACGGATCCGGCGTTTTGGGAGCCTGAAACCGCTATTTTTTTAAACCGGGTCCCAGAGTGGATAAATCTGAAAACGACACCCTTGCGTTTTCGTGTGTACGGCCAATGCGTATATTTTGTGAAACGATGATGTCATCCCCACTACGTCAAGTAACAGCAACAACAACTGCGGACTGCATGCTTGTGTTCGTATTGCAGACGCTACTGAGCCTCTTTTATCTCTTCATTTATTATTTACTTGAATGTATTTTTATTTTATTTCTTTAATTTACTTTATTCAAATGTATTTATATTTTCTTTTTTATGCTATGATGCTTGTCTGTTGTCAGATTAAGAAATTTCAGATTTTGTACCAGTTTTTTTTAGAACGAGGGGAGAAAAAAGATCGGATTGGGAAAGCTCTGGCTTCATGTGGATGTGGCCTAAGTTAACGTAACATATATAACATATACATCCATCCAGCTTGTTGAAGAAAAAAGATAAAAATCATCCTCTCTAAAAACTCCCCTGACCATCCTCTTTAGATGAACAGTGTCGTGTGCATTATGTAAAACTTATCATGGAAATAAAATATTAAAATTCTCTACATTTAATAATTTACCAACTATAAATAAACGGCAATTGTCTATGTGTGTTTATTTATTTATAAAAATTCAGGTTGCAGTCCTTATCTTCTGAGGGACTGAAAGAGGACAATTCTGAGTGAGAAAGAAGATGTTTCGTTCAGAAATTATAATCATATTCCATTTCGAAGTCTTTAGCGTTCACGGTGAAGTGTGGTGTTATTCTTATTAATAACACTTTAGAATGAGCTGGTGATAATGGCTCGACTATAAACCCTTAAAGAGAGTGAATCTGCTGCTTATTAAGACTACATTATCACAAGAATAATATTTATTCACCTTGTTTGTACTTTGCAGATATAGCTATATGATCAGGAGGAAATTGGAGAGGAACAAAAACTGTCAAAAAAAATATAGAAAATATTGGGTATTGGATATATTTAACTCATATAATTCATTTTTTTTTTTTTTATGTGTTTATTTTGATGGCTAAAAGTTACATTTATAAAACTTATAAATAAAAATGTTATAATAATTAGACAGATTTTGTAAATTTTGTCTAAGGTTAGCTATATGATTTATAATAGTTCTATTTTTTTTTTTACAACTGTGCCAATAAAATATAGCCTAATCCTGGCTACTACTGACCGATGTTACCGTGTTTCATGACAATGCTTTCATTCTATTTCCAACAGTCTGAAACAGAAGATATAAAAAGAAAAGGGGAAAAAAGAAAACACAAAATCAAGTGCAGGAAATGGATGTGGGCGACACCAAAGAAAAGAAAGAAAGAAAGAAAGAAAGAAAGAAAGAAAGAAAGAAAGAAAGAAAGAAAGAAAGAAAAAAGAAAGAAAGAAAGAAAGAAAGGAAAGAAAAGAAAGAAAGAAAAGAAAGAAGAAAGAAAGAAAGAAAGAAAAGAAGAAAGGCTTATTCGTTTAGACCACTATATTATACTTTTCCAAATGTGTTTTATTTTGATGGCTAAAAGTTCAATTTATAAAACTTACAAATAAAAATGTTATAATAATTAGACAGATTTTGTAAAATTTGTGTAAGGGTAGGTATAATAGGTGTACTTTTTTTTTTTTTTACCAATGTGCCTATAAAATATAGCCTAACCCTGGCTACTACTGACCGATATTACAATGATTCATGACAATGCTTTCATTCTATTTCCAACAGCCTGGAACAGATATAAAAAAAAGGGAAAAAAGAAAACACAAAATGAAGTGCAGGAAATATATGTGAATGTATCAAAGAAAAGAAAAGAAAGAAAGAAAGAAAGAAAGGTAGGCTTATTGATTTAGACCACTATACTAAAGGAGAAGAAAAATGCAAGTCTTCAGCGTCTAAGAGGCCGTAACTAATCTACTGTAATCTACTCTAACCCGTATATCTCTAAAAGTGAAAGTAAAAGAGTGTAAATGTAATGAAGGAATCCACTGGAGGCAAGCTGGTTGAGAACCGCAATGCAACTTCAAAAAATCAAACATAAAACAAAGGCATGGCAAGAAGCAGAAACAAGAACAACGACAGGAAACCTGGACAAGAAACATTCAATACTCGACAGACACAGGGCAAACATGAGGGCTTAAATACACACACTAATTACTAAGGGACACCTGTGAACAATTAAACAATGAACCGATAACAAATTAATTAATATTAATTCATTTGTAATATTTTTGTATTTTTATCCTACATCAGAACAAACACTTACCAGCTGTGCTCATATTGTACACTGTAAAAAATGATTTTCATGATTTATCACAACTTTTGTCGAATCAACGTAGATAATTAATGTGGTTCAGATAACATAAGTTGAATTAACTCAAATTTATAATTTAATAATTATAATAATAATAATAATAATAATAATAATAATTTATAATTTAAACAAAATATTAAGGCAACCAGGTAGCTTACTTTTTTAAGTTAAACTAATAATTTGTCATTTTTAAACTTATAAAAACAAACAAATGAACATAATCAGTTAATCTCCTTCTCAGAACTCTTATGATGTTCACAGCCGGTTTAAAGTCAATACATTACTCCTTCAAATTAAAATAAGTCATACTCATCATTTGCTAAAATAAATATTGAGCTGTTTTAACAAAATAACTTAGAATATAGATACCATCTGGAAAAAATAAGCCTCTTTTACCTAAATATACTTTATTCGTTCTTTTTGACTTTTTTTATTTAGTTTGAAAACTTCTTTTAATAAAATTGCTTGTGCAAGCCCCCTTTTATTTATCCCTGCCTTTTCGCTTCTACATTGATGATTTTATGTAGTATATCATGCCAATAGTTTTGGTTAGAAGTCTGTTGCTTTCTCAAAATGGCACCTTGAAAAGCAGATTTTCTGTCAGTGCAGTGAGACATTTGCTTGCGTGTAGCCGTGATTTTATCTTTCAAACAAGCTTGACAGAAGCTTTGACACTAATCTCAGTGAATTGGATATAGCATTTTTTGACATCCTGGCCGTGGTGATTTGGTTTAGCATCTTGTTCCATATTTTTGTGTTTGTTTTTACTTCTCTAAGAAGCGCTAGCCAGGTGTGTTGTGTTTTGTGTGTTTTTGTTTACTGCCCGCACCTATTGACACCTGTATTTGAATAAAAACTGAACGATTTACCTAGTAAGCAATGTCAGGTTGAAATGTAGCAATGAGGATGAGGAGTGGCTGCTGACAAATAGATTATGTCACCGCGAACAATCGAGGGAGGGCTGGTTTGGCATAAAGGGTGGCAGAAAATTATACAGCACACAGACAAGCTGCCAAGAACGCCTCACATTCTGGGACAGTCCCCATACAAGACAGGATCAGTGTCAAGAAACATTTGACTCACAATTATTGTGTTTTGGTGGCCATCTCCATGGCCTGCAGCCGTGCTGCGTGTCCCGCTGCAAAGAGGCTTTTTATTGTGTATATGCAAATGTATTGAGGGCCAATTTTCAAAACTGACACTTCAACTTTTAAAAGTGTCATTTTAGTTTGCTGATATCCCGTTAACAGCTTCAAACTTTCTTAACAAATTGCTTATATTGTAAACTATATTAAAGCTAAAGTCCGTAACTTTTCCTTTTTTTGTCACCATCTCTGTTCGAAATCTGTCGCGGAATTCGCGGAATTCTGTCAAAGATTCGCGGAATTATCATCTTTACGTGGGTTGTAAATCGGCTTATACCATGGTCTGGGTGAATACTCGATTCTGATTGGCTGCAGGGTGTCCGTTAAAAAGTGATAGAGGACACCTAGTAAAGTAGTTCTGGTGAAACTGCCTGTTTACCGTTCGAAATTAATAAATAAATGCGCTGCCTACAACAGCTGTGAGTAACCATAGCAGCAGGCAGTCAAAGTATCCCTATCAAAACAAACATCTAACGTTAGTTAGATATTACATAGCCTACTAATACAACAATGAGCGACTTCTTTATTTCATCTTCAGTCTCTCACGGACTGACGGAGCCCAGTAAGCCCGCAGACTGCTCTCGCATCGATGGCTGTCACCAGCTCTCCAGTCCAGCATCGGAGAGTCGACCTACAGCGGTGCTTCGGAGGCTGTGGTTAGTGTAGACTAGTGTAACACATAGTGTTTTATGTGTAATAAAAAAATAACTATGCCTACCTTTGTGTTTCATGAAAAAAAAAAAATGCATTTTTGAACCTGAAGGGTTCTACAAGCTGAGCGGACTATAAATATCTCAAGTTGCTAAATAAATCGTCAGGCAAGTTATTATTTTAAAAAAATAGATTTAGCCTAATTAAAATATAAACTAATGTTTTAGAAATGTTTTATTTGGCAAGTGACCATGGTATAAGCGGGTTAATGCCCTTCGAGGTGTCCATTGTCAGGTTTTAATGGACTTCAGTGGACTTTAATGGACTTTAATGGACTCCGCTGCGCGTCGGCCGGTTTACACCTCGCCGTCGTCCATTAAAACCTGACAACGGACACCTCGTCGGGCATTAACCCTTACATGAAACAGCGCGGATGAACACAGTGTTTTGAGGCGAGTGCTGCTGTAAATCACAGCGCTGTGTGGATACTGTCATTCAGAATCACAGATTCACTTTTTGAAAGTTTGACCAACATACGAATTTTCACCGGAAAACGTCTACTGAACAAGTAAGTAACATCCATTTTTGTTCTGATCAACTAAGGGGGAAAAGCATTCGACATGACAAGCGATCGTTAGATTTAATCAGCGCGATTTACAGCAACCGTGCAAATCATAGCCTACTTTGTTCTCAAATTGTTCATGTTAACAACATCAGCATTGCGTGACTAACGTTATCTAATGTGTTAAATTTATTCATATTCATATATTCATATTCTCCATAATAGCTAAACGAGAAAGGCACAACAAATGAAACTCCACAACTGTGTGAATTAAGAAAACGTACTGTTACACGATTGAACTATTGAAATGTCTTACTTGTTCAGCAGAAAAAAGCCGTCTCTTCTTCCGTTTCGAATTCGCTCTGTGCACGAGAAAAATGCTAACTTCCGGCTTGAGGGCGGACGTTGGGTACTTCGTTTCCGGTTGCCGTCTTGTTTACATCAGTGGACCGGCGTTAACTTAGTTTAATCGTTCGCAATGGACCTAAAACATAAAAAAACTTACTGTGGCTGAGCTGGTTTAATGGTTAAAGCGTAAAGCCTTGTTTAACTCGACGGATCCGCATGAGCCCAAAGGTGCGCGCCGCAAAAATGACGTGATTGTAACAGCGTGCGCGCCTCCGTATCTCTTAGATTAGAACACCATTTACTACACACAATAGGCTTTTTTCTCTGATTTTGAAAACTCTTCGTGATCGACTTGTCGACCGCGATCGACGGGTTGGTGATTCCTGTAACGTTACTGTTTTCCGGTCAATGACAAGAGTACTAATCAGCTGTCTCACGAACGTAACCAGCACATGTATCCACACATAGCAAAGCCATAACACAGCGAGGGAGAAGAACTAAGTTACATGAAACAATCCAACTACATATTTTAAACCACTGACAAGGGAAAAGTCACTACTCACGGTGTCTATAGCCGCTTTCCGTCCGGAGGGACTTTTGCAGTGCCTAGAACCTTCCTATAACCATTTTTTTCGCGTGTTCTGACCGGACTAAGTTCCTATAACTCTTTCAGTACCTAGTCTAGAGCGAGGACTTTTTTTAGTTCCCTTTCCCAACGTCGGATACCTTTACTCCCTTTATTACATGTGTACTCCCTGTATGACATACTGAGAGATGTAATATTTAAACTCCTTTCTCTCTCTTGCTCTGGGGAGCTGGAGAAAAATCACTAACCAGTCGATGAACATCATCGACTCTAATATTATATTATAATATCGACTGTAATCTTTGTTAATGTCCAAGACATCTGGAGAAATATACATAATCTACGTTGTCCATCAGGCTACCGGAAACTAGACACCCCATATCGGTTTCGCAGCCGGAAGTAGCATATGCTAACGTGCACATAGTCTATCCCTTCGGGAGTTCATGCACCTTTCAAAAGCCCCACCGATGTGTATCCTTGTGTTCGCATGAGACGGTTTCTTTCTCTTTCCACCTTAAATCCGAAGTACGAAGTCTTTTGGGTTTTATAACTGGTTAATCTCCAGTTGACACTGATGATTGTTGTTTGGATCTTTCTGGATCCGCCATAAGTTTAATCATGTAAAGTGCTGCGAGAAAAGCCTATCTCTACATCTCCACACGCGCAGCCGGCTAGCCGAAACTCCTTCTTTATGTGTACGGATGTGACGTAATGACGCAAAGTCATGCTCCAATTTCCCGCGAAAACCCACCAGTACCTCTGGAATTAAAATCATTATTACAAGCTAACCGTTTTGAATCTAGCTATGGCAAGCAGATAGTTTTGAACACTGGCTGAAGATGTTTTTTCTTAAATAATTATTTTGGATTATTTTTAACTTAAAAAAGTTACGGACAGCAGCTTTAAGAATAAACACCTTAAATCAGATTGTACAAATTCAAAATAAACGCTTTTAACGTGGCTCTAATGATTTATGTTGGCGGTTTGCATGATATTTTTTAAAGTGTGCTAGTCGCTGCACTGTACAAAATGATCGTGATTTTAACAGTGAAAAAACTGTAAAAATGTTACGGTCATTAACAGAAAGTTTCCATACTATATACGGTTAATAACTGTGATGAATCTAATTGTACATTTAATGTAATTTTACAGTAAAATACCATTAAAGTTACAGTTTTTGGAAGTGAAAAAGAACAAGTCATTGTATAATTTACAGTGAAAAAAGTAAATTGACACATTTGATGTATTTGTGTTGAAAATGTTTGAATCAGTTATGTACATTAAGGTTTTATGTTACATTTAATGTTGTTATATTATATAATGTTTAGTCATTCATTTTTGTGTTTTCATTTTTAAAATTTCATGTGTGTTACCATGATTGTGTTTAGTGTTTGTGTGAATGAACTGTGCACCTTTTATGCTGATAAACTGCGTGTGAAGAGCTTTCGTGATGTGACTCTCATCAGCACTGTGATTGGTGGTTTTCAGTGAATTACAATGGTACAAAACAGATATTAATACTTCAATAGGTTGGTAAATAAGATTATATAAGTTCATGAAATATGTTTGTTTTTTTACTGTAAATTTAAGTTAAGTTTGCAAATGTTGATACGGTTGCTACCGTATTTTTTACTGCATATTTCTGGCAACCACAGCTGCCAGTTTTTTACTGTAGATTTAACGGAAATTTACACAGCAAATTGTTGATCATAATGGACTAAAGAAAACATTTCCTAATGTTTTTGTTGCACTGAGGCTATTTTTAACCCTGCCGGTGTCTAACTGTGAAGGAGAGAGGTATTTTTTACTCTAAAACGAGTAAAAAATGACACACATTGACACAGAAATCGCTTTCTGCACTTTCCCTGCTTGCCTTTGAATCTGAGCTGGTTAGGGATAGCATGGATTTTGAAGACATCGAATGCCAGTTTTTCATCAAAATCCAGAAAAAGGCCATTGTAAGGTGTTTGAGTATAATATCATTGCTAATGTTTTTGTGCAAAACATCTCCATAATCAAGAACTGGCTGATGAATTGTTGCTGATGAAGGTCTATAACAACCTTCATTAAAGGCCAGAGTCTTTGAAAAGACTATGCGGTTGGGAAGGAAAGCTTTTAAACTTTAGAAATACATCTGTCCTCATGCCTCCGCAGATTCACCTTGGAAATGATGTGTCTCCAATGAGTTGTTGTTGAGAGGGACTGAATGAATGTTACAAAGGTTTTAAATCTCTTTGTAGTGTTTTTGATGCACCTCAGAACTGCTGTGCTGTCTGACCAGATTCATCTAACTGAAATTGCAACTCGGTTTTCCGTGTTTTGTCAAGACGAACAGCTATTCCCATGAAGAATGTAGCATTGTGTTCACCTCTGCTGTTTAAAGTTCACAGGTAAGACACTGACTGCACCAAAGGCAACCTCATCTCAAACACGGTGCAACTCTGCTGCTGAGCTTTGGGGAATTAACCAAAAATGTACACTAGTGCATTTAACCCTCTTGTACTATATTTTAGTTCGATAATGATTTTTATTTCATATTTTGTGTTTTTAGGGGATTTTATGGTGCTAAACTATATTTACGCTGTATTTATAATCCATTTAGTCATTTTTTGAGCATAGACCTGAAAATTAAATTTCCAACTTAAACTGTGGTAAATCTTGAATGCTTTAGAGCAAGAGACAGTTTGATCTCTTTTTAAAGACGACATTCTGAAATGAATACGTTTTAAAAAATATATATTTTTAAAACTTTATTGTTATGAAAAATGTGCAAAAATACTATTTTCAATTTTTATATGAAATATATATTTTCAAAAACACGTTTTACTCTAAAACTGTGAGGAAATCAAAACCATAAATCTAAACAACATTTGAGCCTGATATCTCAAAATACGATCTTTCAGTAAGATGTTGTTTTAATTAATTTTTAATTAATCTCCCATTAATTTCCAATACACTCATTTCTGACCGTGAGGAGCACAAGTGTGACTATTTTTTTACAGGCCCATTTAACCTGTTCGAATCATGGCCGAAGTCATGTTCTCATTGGGTTTTTGTGTTCATTGCTTTCAGGTGTGTCTTGTTAGTCATTAGTCCTTGTGTGTATTTAAGCCCTTATGTTTGCCATGTGTCTTTGTCTGAATGTAGTGTGTTACCTGTATGGGGAGAGGTTCCGAAATGGATTATACCTGAGGTTAAAATTGATTTAGGAATATTAGATAAGAAACGGGAATGGGAGGAAATGGGTATGATAAAGTATCAAGTTAAAAAGTACATGGAAGATTCTATGCAAGTGTGCACATTTATACTGATGGATCTAAAGATCCAAGAACAGGAATTACGGGAATAGGAGTGTATATTCCAGAGTTTAAAATATCAATATCTAAACGACTAACATCTAAATTGTCAATATATACAGTGGAAATGGTCGCTATTATAATAGGATTAACATGGGTAGAGGATGTAAAGCCAGACAGAATAGTGATATGTTCTGACTCTGCTTCTGTTTTTACATCACTAGTTACTCATTGTACTTCTAGAGAAGATTTGATGTGCGAAATATTTTCATTATTATGGCGAATACAAAGGAAATGAGTAGAAGTTGGATTCTGTTGGGTGCCAGCGCATGTAGGAGTAGCTGGTAATGAGTCTGCTGATGAATTAGCAAAAAATGCTTTAAAATGTAATGGTTATTTAATATTTAAATAATAATAATATTTAAAAATGGTACATTAATATTTATATAATATCAAAAAAATGGTAGATACTAAGAAAAGTATAAATGGTAGAAATAGGAAAGAAGTCATAATGACTAGGATGAGACTTTGTCATTCAAGATTGAATGCAACGCTCTTTATAATTGGAGCTCATGAGACTGGTTTATGTGAGATTTGTGGGGAGAAAGAAACAGTTGAGCATGTGTAATATGATTGTAAAAGGTATGATGAGGAAAGAAAGGAATTGATATCGTATTTAAATGAAAGAGGGAAGGTTATTAAGGATGTGGCATATTTGTTAGGTTATGAGTTTAATAAAGATGTAGGATATAGAATACTAATAATATATATATATATATAGTACTGGATTAAGTGAAAGGATTTAAATATAGAATAAGGATGCTTTGGTCTATTCCAGATTTTATGGTCCAGTCTGTAGGAGCTGAACACGCAGCGACAGGTGGGCTATGGGAAATGGAATGAGATGAAGCACCAAATAATTAAATAAGAATTGATATTTGAGGAAGAAGTAAAGAAATAATAAAATAAGGAAAATCTGATCATAAGAAATCATGACTGCATAACAGTAAAGGTAGGTGGCGATATGCACTAAGTTTGCAACCCGCCAAAAAACGAAAGAAGAAGAAGAAGATGTGTCTTTGTTAAGCATGTTCCCTGTCACTGCTGTTTGTGAGTTTTGTGTTTATGGTCAAGTTTAGTTCATGGTTATGTTATGTTATGTTTGATTTAGTTCAATAAAGTTGCGCGTGGGTTCTCACTTCAACTCGCTTCAGTAGATCACTTACAGAATACTTGACGTACAATAGCCGCGTTTCCACTGCCGGGCCAGTAGCCCCGCAGTGCTTCCCTAAACCCCGCCCCTAACACGCCTTTCTGGATCAAACGTCATACAACCCAACCCATTTCAGCGGGTATTATGAATTAATTTATTTTTAATTTAGGAAGATAGCATGTATATTAACTCACCGGCCGTGGCTGCAATAGTGTCCCGACGAGTCGCCACTAACAGAGGGATGGTGACCCAGCACACCGTCCATCAAGTCGAACCATGGAAAGTTCCTTCTCTGGGCTCTGCTTGGTCCATTGTGCGTTTTAATCGCTTTGTACAATACTGCGCTTGCAACTTTTTTTATTTTTTCCCGAAGTTGCTCGCTGAATGCTTAGCTTAAAAAATTCAGCATCGATGTATTGTATAACGTCCTCGTTTCTTCACACGCCGTCAAGTTGATGTTGTACCCTTTCTTCTGGCCAAATGCTCAGAAGAACTTTGTTTTTTTTGACAGACCAGTACAGGTGATTCTCCATTTCGAGCAGTGATTATTTTGCGCGATATAAACAAGTGAAATCTGCATCTTGCCGCAGACCGTAACTTTCCCTAACACCGATAAACTCCGCCTTTTACCTTGAGCACGCCTCTAGCCCGAGCTGGCTCGCTTTGGCCCAAGGTATTCGACGGGCCAGAAATCTTGGCCGTTGGCCTCGAGTAAGCCCTGATCAAGCCCCGGAAGTGACAGTGGAAACGCGACTGGCACTAGCACGGCTCGGCCCTGGCCCGGCAGTGGAAACCCGACTATTGAACCCAGCAGTCGAGGTAACAGGACTATTGAGGATTATGTTTTTCAGTTTCAGCCATATATCCCCAGCCGTAGTGGCCAAGCCAAGCTCCTCGGGCCGATCCGCCGTGGGCCCCTGAACTGCTGGTGCCGCCCACGCTCCATGGCCCAGGTCCGCCATGCGATAGTCCAGGTCCTGTCCCCCTTCACGGGCCTGGCCCGCCATCCCTGCCCCAAGACCGCCTCCACTCCACCACCCTCCTAAACTTTTGGTGTCTTTTGTATGGGCATCGGGAACCGCACTTAGAGTAGGGGATATGTCATGTCTTGTTTTGGTTTGTGTTTCATGTCAGTCATGTTTCCTTTCTTGTCATGTGATTCCCTTGCCCTAATGTGATCCTTAGTCTTCCCTAGGCTGCTTCCCAATTCACCTACTTATACTATGCCCTAAAAGTATGTACTCTTTTTGTGAAGAAAAAGTACATACTTTTGAGTGTGTAGCAAAAGAGTAGCCAAGCTTTGGGACATACTACTTCATCATCTTTAACGGACACATCTGTCGCGTGCATCCTGTCACCATAAACTGTCCTATCAATCATTTCGTCACAGTTAAAATCCTCCATTCAATCTAATTTAATTCTAATTACCGTTTCGGAGAGAAATGTTGAAGCACGTTGATCTGCCAGTCGTGGGTCTTTCTCTCTTCATGTGTTTGTAATTTGAATATAATGATGCATTTAAAAGTTAATGGCTAAACGTATCTTTACAAAAGTTCACAAAGCTGCTGCAGATGCAATATAATGTAGACAACATTGAATAAATAAATTTTCGTCAGGTTAGATACTGATAATTAATCACTCAAACCTCTTTATCTAAACCTCTCTACATAACCGCTGGACTCGCGCGTCCTCCATGTCTGTATTTTTTTTAACACTTTTCACTCGTGTTTGTAGTTCTAACTGAATCCTCGTCAAACGCGCGATGGGTTATGGGTAATATTAGCCGTTAGCATGCGCATCGATCTGCACTTCGGAATCTGACCGGAAATAGTAGACCATCCGGGTCTCTGTGGAACACTCATTTCAACATACTACGATTTAGGACGTACTAATTCTATTTTCGAATACTATTTAGGACGGATAGTATGCAAATTGGGAGTTTCATGTTTAGTTCATGGTTATGTTTATCGTCTAGTTTAGTTATAGTTTTGTTCACATCCTGGATTTAGTTCATTAAAGCTGCGTCTGGGTTTTCACTTCAACTGGCCTGGGTGGATCACTTACAACAGCAAGTACCAAAACCTTTACCAAGTTTCGTACCATTCCGATAAAAGATTTCTAAAAAAAACATATGTAACATTTTAAGAGCACCAGAGGGTAAACAAGTCATCCAACCAAAACCCAAGGGACCATACAGAGAACTAACAATGGACATCGAGATATGAGATAATCCAGCCCCAGTACTGCAGGTGAATATGTGTCTTTCCATGTACCATTGAACACCTATAGGGCCCTTTCCATGGGCAGCTGCTGAGGTCTAGCTGCTTCACACCTGTACCCCTGTTCTCTTCAGGGATAGCAGATAAAACAGATAAGGTTATTGCTAATCTGAATCTGAAGCCCCGTTTGGCACACAACTCTGTTAGCTGTCGATATAGGGACACTGCCTGTTCCTAACAGATTTTAAGCATTCATCAACGTAGAACCTTTGCCTGATTGTGCTTATAATGTCAGCTGAATAATCCTTCTGATTAGCATCTGCTGTCTTAAAGTGTCATGCTGGTTCATGTTTAGAACACTAGAGTATATAAAATATATCCATAAAAACTTTAAACGCGCTTACTCCGGTCTGTATATGAACGTTATAATCCCTGTGGCAAGTGTTATTAAACTCATCTCTGCACTTCCTCGCAGAAACCGCTCTCATGCTCTGCATGTTGTTTGAATTCTCTGCTGTAATGCGATCTCATGAGTAATCCAGCGCATTGATTGGACTGAACGAGCTCTTTCTCATGAATAAATGCAGAGAGGGCCAGCTGACAAAGGATCGTGTCTGCAGCCAATCACACACTCCGAAGGCACGCTTAACTCACAATCCCTGACCTTGCTCCGACGTTGCTTTTTAACCCTGAAGAATGAAATGGCTCAGGAAAACGCAAAAATAACCCATTTCCATTATTGATAAAAACTTATGAGGGCTTTTAGTGTTTTCAGTGATGTACGGCCTGTATATACCTGTTCACATCTCAAAAAATCTGTTAAGGGGTTTCAGGAGCCTTAAGAAGAGCAAATGTGGCTCGGCTTGGGGACGATACAGCTCAAAAAATGTGTGCGAGCATTGCAAGCTCTGCATTGATATTTCCATTTGGCCACCACAGGAACCGTAGAAAGTTGACAATCATACTGCTGTTCTGCAAAGTCTTGGTTATACTGTCTAATTAACAGCTCTTCCAAATTAGCAATGATATTCAATATTATGACTTGAAATGTTGGCACATCCCATACATCACAATCCACACTGGATGGATGGATGGATAGATATGGCACCAATGTCCCACCCAAGGAGCTGGTAATCACTCCAAAAATTCAAGGCTTTCTGAGCATTTACTCATTTAAGTAACCCAATGCCTACATCTAATGGTGTTAAAGGGTTTAGTTCACCCAAAAATGTAAGATTCATCAATTACTCACCCTCATGTTGTTCCAAACCTGACTTTTGTTCATCTTAGAATCACAAATAAAGATCTTTCTGATGAAATCTGAGAGCTTTCTGTTCCTCTATTGACAGCTACGCAACTACAGTACCACTTTGACGCTTCAAAAAGATCATAAAGAGATCGTAAAACTAATCCACCTTTTACAGGTCTTCCATTTTGGGAACGTTAATTTTGGTGACTGGGGTTGTAAACAAGGTCACTTATTTTCAGTTTAGTTCTCATTCTCATGGACTTTTAGTGTGATTGTCATTATTTCCTGTTGTCTTTGTTCATGTTTCCTGACACTTCTTTGTTACCATGTATATTTATTTAATCATGACTGCTGTTCGTTTTTGAGTTTGTTTGTTCCTGTGTTTCCTCTGTTCATTGTGGGTTATTGTGTGTGTTAAGTACACACTATCAGTGTTTATTTTATTATTAAATACATTCGTATTGGAAGCTTTTGCCTCTTCTTCATCTGTGGACTTTAAACTGTGATGTAATGTCAGGTTAGTGTCTCTCTTCAGTGCAGTTTCTTCAAGTCCAGAGATTGTGTATCTAGAAACTGTGTTTTCCTGAGCCGCTGTTTTTAAAAGTCCATCCATCTTCTTCCAGGATCATTCAATTCTCTCATCAGTTCTCAGTGTAAAATGTTGCCGAGCTGTTGATCAAGAAATGTGTAAGTCAGTTCAGTTTTATTCCCTTCTTTTGTAACTTTCCTTTCCCTGGAACTGCACAGTCCTTTGAGCCGGTCCACTAAAGCACTGGACAGTGATGATTCTTCTGATTAAAACCTGACAACTTTTGATTCATTTGATTTTCCTTTCTATCAATACGAAGTTCTGTAGGATGATGGGTATTACAAATCTGACATGTCAAACGTCTTTGACAATTGATGCTCATGTGCCGCTTAAACTCCAGCTTTTCTTAACTGGATTTCCTTTTGCACGTCACAGAACTCCAGTGTGTCTTTAATACAAATGCACACAATGCACAAAATTTCCTTACATCATTTGAGGAAAAGTTGATTGGTCTTTATTTGAAGTTAAATTTAGTTTCACTATAGATTGTTCAGCTTCTGTAGTGACTGCAGTGGCAAAACTGCTCCCTCTGCTGGACATTTACTGTTGAGTTTTTTTATTTTCTTTTTATTTATTTAGTACAAGTGCAATGCAAAAAGTACAATACAAATACAAGACATTGTGGTACAGTTCATAGTATGTAAAACAAAGAATAACAACAACTAAAATATAAAATGAACATGTAAAAAAGATATACTGGGATAAAAGGTGCAATTACGGCAGTTAATAAGCTTAAAAGCAGAAAAGCTTAAAATTTGTTATTGTTTTTATAAGCTTTTTGTTTTCTCGTGTTTGAAAGTGATGTGTACCGTGAGATCAATATTATAAAAGGTAATAGATGAGGGTTTCTTTGAGTTATTTTTAAGTTATCACTTTGCCAAAAGAATAATAATATAATTTTGTTTTTCAGAAAAATATGGATTTTGAAAACAAAGAAAAATGTCATGAGGTTTTAAATTAAAAGTTTGTCATATCCATTGTAAAGTTAGTCCAAAAAGAAATAGAAAAAGGTGCAATACAAAAAAATAAATGTTTAATATATTCAAATGATGTTACAAAAAGTACATTTATCACAAACAGTATGAATATATCTACTAATGACTGCATTTACAGGATAACATCTATGAATAATTTTGTTAAATATTTCAAATAAAGTAAAATAAATGATTTACTAAATTATTCATTTTTATATGGTAAAGTCCAAATGATGTGCCAAGATACAGCATACAATGAGCTTTAAGCCATTTCGATTTACATGGAGGATTGGATCCGACATTAAAGGAATTTCTTTTTAAAAAAATTATTAAAACATTTATCAAAAAAGGAGAGACCATTTACAAAAAGTTGACAATTTTGTATGGTTATATTATTAAAATGTATTTACATTTGAGAATTTGGTTAAGATTATTACTTTGTTAAATTCTCTTTCATTTACCAAAAAAAAAAACCCCCAAAACAAACATATTTTAAAATAAAATGAGTGTAGGCTGTGTGTATAATTTCCCGTTCTTGTCAACAGTTTTACAATTTAAATGTTGTGCCGAACCCATTCTCCATGTACAATGACATCTTATTATGAATGATATTACCATTGTTGCATATAAAACACCTGCTAGGAGAAGTTGAGTTTTGAAGTTGTTTGTGTTTTAGGAATTAATCTATTATCCTCTGGACTTCTCCAAAAACTGGATCAATACAATAATTGTGTTTGTTCCTCTATGAACGTGAGGAGATCCTTTCGTTTGTCAAGTAATTTAAATTGTAATTTAGACACAATGAGCTTCATGTTCGCTGTGATTTCCAGATCTTCACCATATCCAACTTCCTGAAGCAGCTTCTCAAGGAAAGTGGGAAGACGGCCGTTCTCACGGTCTTGCCATCAGAAATAGCCAGTGATAATGTTCTGACAGTGTCAGAGATTCAGCATGATCATCTCACAGTGTGTTTGCTGCTACGACCTTCATCTACTGACTAGACAATACAAACGAAACATGAAATGGCGCCACCTGGCTCTAAAACTTAAAACTACTTTCCTCAAGCTCCGTTTGCTGAATTGTCATGCCAAGTTGTCCTCTTTCCCCTAGCCATGATCACGTCCATATTCTCTTCTTTCGCTTCCTCCTCTTTTTCAGCCCACATAAAAAACACAATTGCCAAAGTGTGATTCCTCTTGCTCTTTTTGTTCCACTAACACATGCTGATGACGTTTTTCTTCTCTACTAACTTGTGTCGTAGCCTGTGGTGTTCATCCGGCTCGCATAGTGCTTCAATTTGGATGAAAACACACCGCCTTTATCTGAACTGCGATCCTGCTATTAAAAACAATCCAACAGATGTCGCTGTGTGAAATTACAATTTGCGACTTTACTTCTCTTCTTCACTCCTCAAAGTAACAAAATCTAAACAGCCGGCGGTATAAACAATTTGTCAAAATGAGTGCAGTAAAAAAGAGAAAAGTTGACTCTGAATGTCAAGCATTCAATAAAGAATGGACGTCAAAATATTTTGTCATTTTATTGTCGGCTCTAAGATGATTTGTCTGATATGTCAGGAGAGCGTCGCTGTCTTTAAAGAATATAATATTAGCAGGCACTTCAATGCTAAACATGCTAAATATCCCGTGAATTTCTCCACAAAAAAGAGGGAAGAAAAAGCCACGAGATTGTCCTCCAACTTAACTGCCAGGGAGAATATTTTTACTCAGCAACAAAAGTGAGCTATATGGTGTCACACAAAATCGCCAAACACAGCAAACCATTTTCAGATGGTGAGTTTGTAAAAGACTGTATGGTAGAGGCAGCTAGCGTGCTGTGCCCTGACAGCAAAAGTCAGTTTGAAAATGTGAGCCTGTCTCGCCATACAGTTACTCGTCGCATCGAGGTAATTGATGATGAGCTGACATCGGCATTGCTAAAAAGGGCCACCGATTTGACAAACTTTGCAATAGCGCTGGATGAGAGCACTGATATTAAAGACACTGCCCAGCTGCTTATATTCATCAGAGGTATTACTGACACATTTGAAATAGTGGAGGAGTTTCTTACGATGGAATCAATGAAGGGGACGACAAGGGGTTCAGACCTCTATGATACGGTGTCAGGATGCATGCAGAGAATGAACCTACAGAACGAACCTACCGTTACTGTACGTGACCACTGATGGCTGTCCAAACCTCACCGGGAAGAACACTGGGCTATTGCGTAGGATACAGCACATGGTGAGAGAGGATGACCCCAACTCAACTCTGATTTTCTTGCACTGCATCATTCATCAGGAGGCCTTGTCTGAGTCGGTTTTAAAGGGCACCTATTATGCCCCTTTTTACAAGATGTAATATTGGTCTCGGGTGTCCCCAGAATGTATTTGTGAAGTTTCAGCACAAAATACCCCACAGTTAATTTATTATAACCATTTGATTTTTGGGGTCATTTTTGGGGCCTGTTTCAAAAAGAGCTGTTTTGGTGTATACGCCCTTAAATGTAAATGAGCTGCATATCCCCGCCCTGCCTTTGGATGAGGGCGTAACTTGATACCTATGGCAAATGCAATAAACAGTCAGTAGAAGCAGAATGGCTGAGTGTGAGAGACCCACTGTTTTGTATGGCATTCAGCCGTATATGTTTGAACCGGAATCAGACCCAGATAATTAAGAGACTCCGGCAGAAGAAACAAAAATGAGAATGGACCAGGACGTCTCGGAATGGTTATTTGATACATTTATGTAGAGTTGTAATTGCGTCCCCTTTGCAATTATGGATGTGCAACACACACACAGACACACACAAACTGTGATAACGTTGGCACAATTTTTTGAAACTACAAACAAAAATACTGTGATAACGTTTGCTACGTACAAACGAAATTACATTTATGCGAGAGACCTGTTGCGTCATGTTTACATTACATTACATTAACGTTACATTACATTACAGGTGCTTATGTGAGAAGATGGCTACAGAACATACACAGTTTTTAATACAATATCTTTAAAATATATATTTATAAACGTGTGGTTACACACTATACAAACAAGGTTTAAATTATATACACAGAGACATCCTACAACGACGACAACAACTTTAGACGCATTTATTGTTGAATTGGCTGACATCGACTGAAATGACTGTTTGCTCAAAAATCATAAAATACACTTACTTCTTCTGGAGGTGATGTTGGATCGCGAACAGTAGGCAACAATCAACACTTGAGGATTAACTTTGAGGCAAGACCTGCTTTGAATCGACCCTCGTTCTCAAAACGGTCAGTCAGAAAATGATTTGCGCAAACATAAACGTATTTTGGAAGTTTAAGTGACGCCTTTCCTTCGTAAATAAAATCAATTCTTTGTGTTTTCAGTGGCTCTGATGTCGGAAGTAAGTGAAAACTACTATGCACATTATTACATCCCACAACAGAACGCTTATGTTTCTTAGGAGACATTACCGGCTGTCGTTGAAACAATGGAGGATGTGTACAGATCACCGAGGGCGGGGTCTATGCCAAAACCAGTGTCAATAAAACCACGTCGGTGGTTCTTGCACAATTCTACGTCACAAAGCGCCAAATCTGAGATCAGCTCGTTCTGAGACAGTGCTTATGATTTATTGAGATTGTAAAAAAACCATTGGGTGGATTTTTATCATTCTAGGGTGGTTTTGCTCACACACTGCCAACACACATTTATGTTGAAACACCATGTAAAAGTGAATTTTGCATAATAGGTGCCCTTTAAAGCTTGTTCACGTCACCAAAAACTTGTCAGTTTCATCAGGGCCCGGGCGCTTAACCACCGCCAGTTTATCCAGTTGTTGGAGGAGAGTGAGGCAGAACACACTGATGTCCATAGTTGCCAAGTCCGCTTATAATACGCGACTTTGGGCTTTTTTTTTTAGTAAGTTGCGTTAAAGGCACACTATGCAGCATTTGTGTTTTTGTCAAACAGAATACTTGCACTGTCGTAAATAGCCATATACCAGCGGCTATAGAACATGCTTCAGAAGCTTCAAGGCAAGGGCATGAAACAGACACACAGATACACTCCGAAGATATTGACCAGGTAATGTTTCACGATTTCATACAAATATTAGGCCACTGCATAGTTTACTGAACTACTGATGATGGTAATAGGATAATAATAACTATATATGTCAAGTGTAAGACTACTTTATAATAATAAAGTACTCTACTGCGTTTGCTGGCTTATATCGTTTACACGATTGCTGCTAAATCACAAGTAAATAGCCTATAGTCTAGGCCTACTGTATAATTTCATTTGTGTTTTTTGCTTGTAATGTAAACATTACAAAATGCCAGATGACATCAATAAAGTACGTTGCATTATTTCATAACATTGGCCGTTATGATGTCATTAGACACGATTATTGCAATTTATCATAATACTTTGCAAATTGTGCTCGTTTACACTATTTACAGCCTCTAGGCTTATATATGTCCTGATAATTATGTGAGATATATTGACAACTGTCTTCATGATAATCGCAAACATGGATGAATGAACAGCATTGTAAAAAAATGGCATACTACAAGCAAGCGCAACATAATACAACATAGAACGCAAACAAGTTTACAAATAAGAGATTTACTTACTAGTTCATCAACAAGATCGCCAGTTCAGCATTACTGCATGACTCGCTTGACACGGGGCTGGACTCGCTTGACACGGGGCTGGACTCGCCTGACACGGGGCATGACTCGCCTGACACGGGGCTCGACTCGCCTGACACGGGGCTCGACTCGCCTGACGCGGGGCTCGACTCGCTTGACACGGGGCTCGACTCGCCTGACACGGGGCTCGACTCGCTTGACACGGGGCTCGACTCGCCTGACACGGGGCTCGACTCGCCTGACACGGGGCTCGACTCGCCTGACACGGGCCTCGACTCGCCTGACACGGGCCTCGACTCGCCTGACTCGGCGCTTTTGCACCCAGTGCTGCATGCTTTTTAGCTCGCGCCAACGAGTGAAAGCCCGACCGAGTGACTCTTATCCGGTTCCTCACACGGTCAGATTCTCTATTCCTTTTCCTAGTCCGACCGCGTTTTCTTTGCTTTTTCCATCGTCGAGTATCACGCATGGTATCACGTCTGAATTGCGCGCAACTATCTTCGTGCTTCCTATGTTGTAGTTGTTGATGTGTGTGACGTCGTTGCCGTAAAGAATGTCGTGATTCTCGCGAGATTTGTCGGGGCGCTCCTCTCAAACTTACATTGCTGGTTTTTCCAGCGGCGTCCCCCCCGAGCTTTACTACCAGGATGATTCGCCCTACTATGAGTTTGTTTACCACCGAAATGACTTTGAAGCTGTTATATTAAGGTACAATTGTTGCATTGTGTGCCTTTAAAACAGCACGGGTTGCGTTTTATTATTAAAATTAAAATATGGTTGCTTGTCAGGAATTTTTTTTTTTTTTAAGCTCCAGTTGCTTATTTGTCTCGGGAGAGTTGGCAACTCTGCTGATGTCCCATACCACTCAAACGTCCGCTGGCTGAGCCTGGGCACAGTGCTACGCCGTGTGTGGGACCTAAACGGTCAGATAGGGGTGTTTCTGGAGAATGTCGGGAAGGCTGGTGACTTTCCAGAACTTGAAGATTCCGATTGGATGCTGGACTTTGCCTTTGCTGTGGATTTAATGGGCCATTTTAATGACCTCAATCGGAATTTGCAGGGGAAGGATGTGTTAGCGCACAAACTGTATTCCTACGTGCGAGCATTCAGAGCAAAGCTGACTCTGTTTTCCCGACAAATGACAGACAAGAGCTTTACACATTTGCCAACTCTCGCCACAATGAAGGATGTGCCATCCCGACTCACTGTCAAATACACCACTACACTTGAGGATCTGCACACTGAATTCAACAGGCGTTTCTCTGATTTTGGAAAAATTGAAAAAGAGATGGAGGTGATGTCCTCCCCCTTTTCCTTTGACAGCGACCAAGCGTCTCCGGAGGCTCAGCTTGAGTTGAATGACATGCAGTGTGATCCCACTCTCAAGGAGAAATTCACCTTGTCATCATTGGACAGGTTTTACGGTGCATTGAATGAGGGCAAGTTTCCTAACATGAGGAGGCATGTGCAAAGGATGCTAGTTTTATTCGGGTCCACGTATGTATGCGAGCAGACTTTCTCTGTAATGAACTTTAACAAGTCACTCTACAGATCACGACTAACCGACACACACCTGTCGTCCGTGTTGCGCATCTCAACGTCGAACACGACCCCGGATTTCGATGACTTAGTAAAGAAAGGCGAACACCTCAATTGTTCACATTGAGTTACAGAACACCGACAAAGAGCTCTTCATCTCAGTTGCATAGGATGAAATACATTTTTCTAAAGTAAGCCTACACTGTAACAAATTGCTGTAGATTCTACAGCAAAATTCTACAGGCATTTATTGTTTTATCATTTTACAAGTTATTACTGTAATTCGCAATGCATTATGGGTCAAAAAGAGTATTACAGTTGTTAACAGTATATTTCCCTGTCAGCTGTAAATTGATTTACAGGTAAGAGGTGTTTTCACTGTAGTTCATACGGTTTTACAACAATTTACTGTGATGTGGCATTATGGGATTGCGCGGGCTGAATAACAGTCAGTTACAGGTTTGAAAACTGGCAAACTGGAGCATGCAGAGCAAGAAGAGTTGAAGATAAAAGCCACTATTTACTCAATTTTTGGTAAGTTAACTTAGATTTACGTCCATAAATATTACAATCTAATGTATTACTTAATGTTGTTTAAGCTATTATGAACAGAATTCATAGCATGTCATGCAATTAATTTTATCGACTTAACAACTGCGTGTTATCAGGACATTTAGTGGGACGTAAAAGTGTTTGATTCCAATATTTCCCCCCCTGAAACGTTACGTTTATTTAGTAAAGGAATGTGTCTTTAATTTAAAATTTCTTGTTTCAGGCGAGGCAATCGCGACGGCGCGCGCCATTAGCCTACAGTATTGAGACGAAGCTAAACAGTTACAAGGTAAAACCATCGTAAATGTTATGGATGAATGCTGCAGTTTGTTACAGTTTTATTCGCATTTGCTCTCAAGAGAGTATTTTTTAGAGCATTTGCAGTTTGGCAGACAAGACAAATCCACTGAAGTGTTGGTGAGACAAAACTATACGCACGTGTGCAGTTAGCTTTCTTGACGAAAAAAATTGAATAGGCTATGATATTAACATCGTTGGATGCTGCTATTTCTCATTTACTTCACCGGTTTTTATTTCTTATTGAGAGCATGTAAAACCAGTGTTTAACAGGCCTGCGTAACTAGATTTAACGCAAAGCAATTTGCTGTGAACAATGATAGGAATATTCGCCTTTGCTCTCGAGAGTATTTTTTTTAGCGCATTTACAGTTGTTTTGGCAGACAAGACAAATCCACTGAAGTGTTGGTGAGACAAAACTATACGCACGTGGAGTTAGCTTTGCTGATGAAAAACATTAGAATATATGATTTTAAGATAGTTGGATGCTGCTATTTTCTCATTTATTTCACTAGTTCGGATTTCTTATTGCATGTAAAACCAGTGTTTAACAAATCTCTGCGTCATAACTAAATTCAAAATGACTGGCAAAAGATTTGAAAGTTCATTTTATTTTCTGTTCAAAATTCCCATAGCTATCGTTTTCTTAATATAACTTGAACCTAAAAATCTAAATGAGAAATGTATCACTGTAAATTGTGTCAACATGACAACAATACCATTGTAGGTTTTACTAAGCATAGGTCACAGTAATGTTCCAAACTGCTGTTTTACCTGTGATGTACCTGACTGTTCCCGTGCATTTACAAAATTTGCAGCTTTTAAGTCTCATCTATAGAGACCATATACAGGTTATCAGAAGTCTCGTTAAGGTGCCAGATTTGACCAAATAGACACAACACTGATTTGCCAGATTTGATATTTTCCTTTCACATGTACAACTCTGAATAACTTAAAGTGATAGTTCACTTTGTTTGTGTGTTTGTGTGCGGTTTGTGTGAGAAAACGAACAGTATTTATATTGTTTTTTCCTCTTGTTTTCTCACACAAACCGCTCGTTTCGTGTCTTAGGCCATCAATGTGTACTTACATTTACGAGTCATTAAATCATGTTTAATTTGGACTTCTCTGTGTATGCTCTTTGAGGTGGACCCCGTAGACCTGCATTA
Organism: Chrosomus eos; assembly: GCA_036326025.1. Classification (NCBI taxonomy): domain Eukaryota; kingdom Metazoa; phylum Chordata; class Actinopteri; order Cypriniformes; family Leuciscidae; genus Chrosomus; species Chrosomus eos. The sequence goes on along the minus strand of JAZAVI010000010.1, from coordinate 914,579 downwards.
TATGACTGACAGACAAGAACGGTTTGACCTAAAAATATCAAAATTGAAACTACTGCGGAAACAAAGACACCTACATCTTGGATGCCCTTGAGGTAAGCTAAAACATATCAACAAATTATTTCAAACTAAACTATCCCTTTAATTAGGCATTTAAAAGGCCATATTGATGAGGGAAATAAAATGCCCCTTTAAGAGTTGTGAGAGGACATTTTGTGTAAAATCCACATTTGCATCTCATATCTCAAGACATTTTTTCCTTTTTTTTCTTTTTCTTGTAGATGTCAGCAACAGCAGCTGATGTGGAAAAAAGTTCTACACTTCCAGACTCTCCGAGACTGATTGTCTTAGGTAATGTACATTCCAAAATCTTTAAATTACTTAATACATTTTGCCTGTGGTATTTTAGCATACATTTTTAAAAAGTGTTTCTTATATTTATTATTTTTAGGTGAAATTCTCACTGCAACCCAGTGGATGCTGAGTATTGAGGGTCAAGTCGTTATGAATCCACACCCCAATTTTATGGCTGGATTTGCTGCTTTGTTTGCAACTTACTACAACTTTCATCTGGTGTACCAGCACGAGGCATCCTACACACTTGAATTTGTTCAAAGGTAATAGATTACTTAAATATAAATGTGTATGTTAAAGGATTAGTTCACCCAAAAATGTAATTTCTGTCATTATTTAACTACTTACCTTCGTTCATTTTCACAACACAAATTAAGATATTTTGATGAAATCCGAGAGTTTTCTGAACCACACATAGGCAGCAAAATGATTGCAACTTTCAAGGTCCAGAAAGGCAGTTAAGACATTGTTAAAATAGACCATGTGACTACAGTGGAACAACCATAATGTTATGAAGCCACGATAATACTTTTTGTGCGCAAACCCCCCCAAAAAATAACGACTTAATTTAACAATCTCTTCTCTTCTGTGTCAGTCTCTGACACTGGTGATGATATACTGGGCAACTTTTTGAGCAATGTTGCTGGGCAATGTTGCCGTCAACGGGCAACCAGATGAGACACAGGGCCCACGACCGATCTAAATTATCCAGATAGAAATGTATTGCCCATTTTTAATGGGAAAGTGCCCAAGCAACAATCACTTGGCAAGATTGCCCAGCAACATTGCTCAAAAAGTTGCCCTGTGTATCATCACCTTTAATGTAGTAAACACAGTGCAGTGCTTCCAGGTTCTTCGTTAGAACAAAAATTATTCTCATCACTTCAAAACATAAAGGTTGGTCCACTGGAGTTACATGGACTATTTTAATGGTGTTTTTTTACTACCTTTCTGGGCCTTGAAAGTTGCAATGACGTTGTGGTCTATGTGTGGTTCATAAACCTCTCTGATTTAATCAAAAACATCTTAATGTGTGTTCCTGAAAATAAATGAAGGTCAGTAGTTAATTAATGACAGATTAATGAGTAATTAATTACAGAAATGTCATTTTGGGGTGAACTAACCCTTTTTAGTAGTGCAGCGAATGCTTATTGTAAAGTGGTATATTTTCATAAGTCTGCACGTGATCCTAAAGCTTCTGCTTGTGTTTTTCTGACTGATTTTTGTGCAGATGTTTTGTTGGAATCAACCCATGCACTGGTACCAAGACATTCAAAAAAAGTGGAAAGAGCTCAGAGAAGAGGAACAACACAGTCAATCCTCATGTGTCTACTCTTCTCAGAAGGCTATGGACTTTGAGTAGTTAAGCATGTAAGTTGTCAAATGTATATAAAAAAAACTACAGGAGGAGATATCTATAAAATTACACCTAAAGGGTTAGTTCACCCCAAAATGAAAATTCTGTCAGTAATTACTCACCCTCATGTTGTTCAACCCCGTAACACTTTCGTTCATCTTCGGAACACAAATTAAGATATTTTTTATTAGATCTAGACTACAGTGGCTCAATCTCGAGATATTCACGTAGTATAATAGCGTACTGCTTCTGTTTTGTACACCACATGTAGGCTCTACACTATTGGCCAACGCTGGTCATGTGTGTGTGATGCGTGTGACGTATAACACAGAAGCTGTACGCTATTACACTACGTGAATATCTCGAGGCCAACAGAGAAGGAAATGAATACTTGAATAAAGTCGTTATTTTTGTTGTTGTTTTTTTGCGCTCAAAAAGTATTCTCGTCGCTTGATAAACTTAAGATTGAACCACTGTAGTCACTTGGACTATTTTAACGATTTCTTTAATAACTTTTCTGGGCCGGCAAGTTTCAATCCTTTAGAAGCAAATGGAGGAGTGATTCAGCTCTCAGATTTAATCACAAATATCTTCATTTGTGTTCTGAAGATGAACGAAAGTCTTACGGGGTTGAACAACATGAGGGAGAGTAATTACTGACAGAGTTTACATTTTGGGGTGAACTATTTCTATATATAATCTTGTTCTTCTGTCAAAAAGTGTTCAACTTACACACAATGTAAAAAAGTACTTTACATTAAAACAGTTTAAATGTTTTAGAGGGAATGTTGTCAATCACCAGCATTTGTGTTGTTTATCACAAACATTTATACAAAAAACAATTTAAAAAAGCAGAAATGTGAGTTTTAACAGGAGATGTGAGTTAACCATAATGCCATTCTGTTGATTGAGCTTAAAGGGTTAGGTTCACCCAAAAATGGAAGTTCTGTCATCATTTACTCACCCCCATGTTGTTCCAAACCTGTATGAGATATTATTTTAATAAATATTTTTCTACAACAGCTTTGACTTTGTGTTTGTTTTTTTAAATGTTTATTTTAGTGCATTTACATCAATATACTGGTAAATAATAGAGTACAATTTACTGTTAAAATGATTCTTTTCAGCTTTTTAAATGTTTAACTATTACAGCATCTTCTTGAATTTTGGGGGTATTTACAGGATTTTATTGGCAACTTTATTGCCAGGTAAATACTGTACTTTAGTGAAATTACAAAACATTGCTGTAAAATATATTTACAGGATTTTATTGGCAACTTTATTGCCAGGTAAATACTGTACTTTAGTGAAATTACAAAATATTGCTGTAAAATAAAATACAAGTTTAATTCAATGTTACTGTAAAAAAAGCTACAAATTACTGTATTTGATATGCAACAATTAACTGTAAATTGCTTTACAGTATTATACTGTAATCAATTTTACAGCAATTACCAACATTTTTACAGGACTTTATTGGCAACTTTTTTGCCAGTAAATTCCTGTAAATTCTACAGGAATTTTTTTACAGTGTAGCCAAAGTTCCATTAAGTTACCCTTGATTGATGATGTTATTTTTACAACATTGTTCAGTTTCATGTTGCCATTTCTTATGCATGTCCCGAGTAGATGGTTACGATACAGCTAAATCAAATAAAAATTTTGTGAGATGCATAGGCCTATTCCATGTTGTCCTTTATATCTTTCAAGCTAACATACGTGTGAAGTTGATCTTCACTTAAATTGTGCTCTATTTTATAAAAGATTTTAACAAAATTTCTAAAGAAATTACAAAAAAATTAATAATCACAACTGAAATCAGCTGAATATGTTTTTCATCCGGTGATGAAGGTCTCCCTCTGGTGGTATATAGCCTCAATTCAATTGCATAATTCCAAGCCAGATTGCCTGAAGTCTGTATCTGTATGTTAATGTAACCTGCACACACACATTTGCAGTTTTGTTAATAGTTTTCTATCTTGAATAGCTACAGCTGGTATGAATGACAGTTGAACAATATGCATGGTAGTGTAGGAAATTAATCCTTGAAAGTAAATCCAGTTGTTAGACAGAGTAGCTGTCAGTCAGGCCTAGCAAAAATAAATATCAGGCCTTGAAAGTCAAAATAACTGTAGAGTAGCCTTATACATATTTGCATTGAATTAATTTGTACCATTTAATCATGTAACTATATTTAATTGCAATTGTCCAAAGTGTGGCCCTCCGTTTACTTTGCCAAAGTAACTGTGGCCCTCAGACTAAAACTGTTGCCCACCCCTGGTCTACATACATGTCGTACCCAAGTTCATTAGATTCATGTCTACTGTGTGATTTATAATGATAAGTGTGTATAATAATCTTATAACGATCTCCTGGGCATGAGGAGCCGAGGCTCGGTGTGCTACGATCTGCCTCGACCCGTCGCCCTGGAGCCTGCGCTCTTTCCACCATCCACCTCAGCGTGGACCATCGGCCATTCGGCCTGTTTAGTTTCTCCCACAACAGCTACATCACCTTGTCTTGTCTTAAAGTAGAGCATCTTTACAAACATCAATTATAATTTGAAGCACATTGTATGTTTTATACACTGTGAAATATAGCCTGTATTTGACCAAAATTCCAGATTCGTCAGCAAGCTGAATATCTAGTTAACGCAGTGAATGTTTATATGGTTGTTAATGAATGGATGCTAAATATCATTTTGGCTTTAATAATTCATCACCACCCTGAACTGTGTTGAACGTCCTCCAGAGCGTCTGCTGTCTGTCTGTGCTTCACCCTCTTCCCTCTTCTTTTCTTTTTCTTTTTTATTGGAGAAATATATAGAGTAGCTAAAGATAAACTAACAGAAATCGAATCCGAAGATCTTCCATATTTTCCTTATGCAAACAAAAGATGAACACAATTAATAATACCTTCTGCAGTTATTAACTATATGTGCATAGGCTATTTATACATACATATGAACACATGCATACACAAATAAACTTAACATTCATATACATGCACATATCACCAGTAGGCCTATTCTGTAGGCTACATGCACATCTTACACAGAAAACTCCTAAAACGCATCACATAGGGAGGAATTTACGTCTAGTTTGGACTCTTTGTGTTTTATCATCTGTACCTGAGATGGCAAGAGTTGAATTGGCAAAATAACTAGTGTTTGCTAGCTAACAATTTGAGTTATTGTTAACTCTAATTAGCCTGGTCCCACCAGACTCTCGTACATTTCATTTGTACATAGAGTCTGGCACCTCTCCATTGACAAGCGTTAACTTCCTTGTAGGCGGGAACTCTATTGAAGTCTAAAACTATTGGATCTGCCCTGAGTCACTCAATCTGCTATAACCAATCGCTAACGTTTGGTCGTGACATATGTATTTTCCCGAACCCCGTGAGAGGATGGCCATAAACACAAAACTAAGCAAAGATTGTTCTTGCTCCGGCTTTAACTTCTCGATATTCGGCAGCGTTGCCACAACGGACCGAATGGCTTCGCTCGCATCTTTCTCCCCTGCCATTACTGAACTAAAACTCAAAATAACGCACGAGTCGACATCAACGTCATCGTTCTCAGCCACTCCCTCTGTTCGCTTATTGGCCCGGTTAAAAATTGATCGGAAGAAAACCAAAGTCTACAGCAGAATCCCAGGCGTAGTTCTGAAGGAAAATGAAAATTGAGCGGAAGTACGTAGGAGGGCGGAGCCAGGCTAAACTCTAATATCACATAACATGAAATACTGAATAAATCGCCATCAGAAAGATTTACAAGATTTGGCCAACAGTCAATTTTTATCCATCATTTTTTATGAAATCTTACCTTAACTTTACTTGTGCAGTTTTCCACCGTCAATTCTCCAATCAACAATCCTCCTCTGCCTTTTCTGTGTGCTAATTTTACATGTAAAGGGCCGGAAATAGGAAACCTCCAACCAGTTTGAATTTAGCCTACTACTAATACAATTTGATTAAAAAATAAATAAATAAAAATAGAGATCAACTACTTGACTCATCTCTAACAAAGTAGAAGCCTAAGGGTTTTCTATGTGAATATATAGTAAAGTGTAATTTATTCCTGTGATCAAAGCTGAATATATCATCATTACTCCAGTCTTCAGTGTCACATGATCCTACAGCAATTATTATAATATGATGCTCAATAAATATTTATGATTATTATCCATGTTGAAAACAGTTTTTTACATTTTTATTTCAGGATTCTTTGATGAATAGAAAGTTCAAAAGATCAGAATTGATCTGAAATGGAAAGCTTTTGTAACATTAATGACTACCATTCAAAAGTTTGGGGGTCAGTAAGAATTTCTTTTTTATTTTTGGGGAAAGAAATTAGAAAATACTTTTATTCATCAAGGATGAGTTAAATTGATCAAAAGTTACAGTAAAGACATTTATAATGTTTATTTTAAATAAATGCTGTACTTTTGAACTTTCTATTCATCATAGAATTTTGGGGGGAAAATGGTACACGACTGTTTTCAACATCGAAAATAATTATGTTTTTTGAGCATAAAATCAGCATATTAGAATGATTTCTGAAGGATCATGTGACACTGAAAACTGATGTGTAATCAGCAACAGTAATGATGTTGAAAATTCAGCTTTCAAATTACATTTTAAAATATATTAAAATAGAAAACAGTCATTTTAAATTGTCATAGTATTTCACAATATTACTGTTTGTCATTTTTTTTTTCATCAAATAAAGCAGCCTTGGTGAGCAGAAGAGACTTCAGTTAAAAACATAAAAAATCTTACTGATCTAAAACTTTTGACCGGTAGTATATATATATATATATATAGTTTTACGGAATTTTACTGTTTTATTTAGCAGATTTTTCATTTATATTTATGTAATATTACATATTAATAGATAATATAAGAGAGAGAATGAAGGGCACTATCTGTCACTTTGAGTGATTTATGACCCTATGATTGACCACGCCCCTTTTCCCCACGCTTAGCCCCGCCCCTTTTCCCCACGCTTAGCCCCGCCCCTTTTCCCACGCTTAGCCTCGCCCCCTATCCCTCCCACTTCCAGAGAGGTCATGTGACCGTGAGAATACCCGCGGTACGGAACCCCTCCCATCCGAAACGGTTCCGGTCTGGGCACGTGTTGTACACCTGTTACGGGCACCTGTCTTGATCAATGTAAAAAATGTTCAAAATAATGGAAAAACATTCAAAACAATACATTTTCAATCTTTTTATGAAGGATGACAGAAAACAGAGATAGGTTTAGTGTTTTTTATTAAAGAAAAGGGGTTATAACACGTAGTGATTTAAAACCATTAAATCCATTTATATCATTAAAAACCATATGTCTTTACCTTTACATATAATTTAGTAAAATGTTTCATTTTACATAAACATCTGTTTTAAAAAAGAGTTTTCAATCACAAAAATAACATATTTTTGGCAAAAGTTGTGCTTTACACATAACACATAGTGATTAAAACCATTAAGTCATTTTTATATCATTAACACACAGTACAGGCCTTTACCTTTACACATTATTTAGTAAAATGTTCCATTTTACATAAACCATATGTTTTAAAAAAGTGTCTGCAATCACAATAATAACTAAAACAGAGTGTATTTAAATTATATCAAGACCGTGTATTAAAATTCTATCAAGGAAATAGTTATGTTTTCTTAATAAAACATCTAAAACCGATTGTATTAAAATTTTGTATCAAGCAATAGATCTATTTTCTAACATATATTTGAACAAAAGTAGTAGTTTCACAATGACATTGTTTAAAGGCGTATAAAAGGATGTATAAAGTTTACAATACACATATCTTTAGTGTTATTACACATTTTTTAAATTAAAACATATTAAACTATGTAGATATTAAAACTATATCGTGTTAAAAATTATGTTTAAAACAATGTATAAAAGTGTGTTTTTGGCTGTCACCATACACTTGTAAAATGTTAAAACATTAATGAAAAAAGTTTAAATTGTGTTTTCTTAACGTTATCAAAGTGTTTTAGTTCTTAAAACATCTAAAATCGGTTGTATTAAAACTATTTCTATCATACATTTAAAAAAGTTGTGTTTTTCACAATAACACACAGTGCTTAAAACTATTAAAACAACTTATATCATTAAGATACTATTGTCTTTAGTGTTCATACACTGTGCTAATATTAAAATTTATCAAGTAAATAGTTGTTTTCTTAAAACGTCTAAAATCATGTGTATTAAAATTATATTATGCAAATACATCTAATTACTATATTTGAAGTTGCACTTTTCACAATTACACATCGTTTAAAAATATTAAAATGCTGTATAAAGTTAAAATACACATATCTTTAATGTTTATTACACATTTGTAAAAGGTTAAAATGCATTTTCTAAAAGTTATCAAAACGCTTTAGCATTAAAACTTCTAAAACAACGTGTAGTGCATTTTTTTCTATCAAACAAATATTAAAGCATATCAAAACTTTATGTTAAAAATCACAATATTAAAAACACATACATGCATACATTTTAAAAAACTGACTTACGTTTTTACAACCTGTTTTGTTATCCTGTTTAAAGATTTAATCCACCAGCAAAGATACATCCAGCACCACCGGGATTGTCCAAAGGTATTAATCCATCTCAAAAGATATATCCAAAACTTTAGAGATTTTAACCCTCTGAGGTCTGAGCTGTTTTGGGGCTCTTTCTGTGTTTTGATATGCCCTGACATTTGTGCTTATTTCAGCTACTTAAAACATACCATTTGCCAACATATAAATTTGCTGTATTCAGCACAAACTCTGCTACAATAATATGTGAGCAAAATTGATGTACTTGTTTGCATTTTATAGAAAAAAAATAATATGCGTCGTTAGTACGTTTTGGAAAAAAAAATGTCACTGCAATAAGGCCATTTAACACATAATGAATAGTTGAAAACAATACTGTTGAGTTACTATTCTTGTAGGCTAGAATTTTTACTTCAAAATGAAGTGAAAATCATTCTGACCACTCTTTCAGAAACATCAATATAACGATTTGAATTTCTTACATCAGTTTTTGGGTCAGCAGTGCTGTATGCGTGGGAGTGTTAATTCCCATGAATATTAATGTGATTTACACCTGGGAAGACTAAAGACACTCCCCCAATGGCTAATGGGCCATCAAGGTGCTTTGAGGCAGCCTGAACAAAGAATGATTCACTGGTGAACAAAAAGTTAAAAAGAACAGCATTTATTCAAAATAGAATTTACGTTCTTTCCTAAGAATGTAAAGACTTAAAGTCATTACTATCACTTAACACATCCTTTCAAAAAAACAAACATAAAAATACCAAACTTGTTTTTTTTATAAAAAAAATATTTTTATTCAAAGAATACTAAAAAAAAACTACCGCAGGTTTAAAAAAACTGTTTGAATAGACTCATGGGCGAATGCGAGTCTACAGAGCTCAGTTGCGGTCCAGTTTCCCGTGCAGGAAGAAATCGCAGTGTCTGTGGAACCATGTCAACATCGGTCTCTGTTTTCCATGACAGCGTGGACTGCATGTTGCTCGTCTGCTTGTTTGCCTTGGCTCTCTTCGGAACTGGTGCTTGGACATTGTCACATCTGTTATAAAAAAAGAAGAAAGAAAAAGTGTGAGCATGCTGATAAGACAATCAAAGAAACTGTATTATTATCATTATCAATCACTAATTACCATGGATTTAAAAAAGACATATTTGTAATTTCACACAAGAATGGGAACTTTTACATTATGACGATGTAAACACAATTAGGCTACATTTCATCTGTAAAATATTACGTCTATGCACTTACTCAGTATTATTCTCGATCGCACTGAGAACTGAACGACACCTGCGTGTCCCTCTGCGAGGTGCTGGAGAAGGAGAACGTGATGCAGCCAATTTCCTAAAAAACAAAACAAAATAACTGTTAGCATACATTATGTATACAACAGAGTTATTGAATATTCTGTACTGAATATGCATCTGTTACTGAATATTCTATATAGGTATTATTGTTTTTTTTGTATTATGTTTTGTTATTGAGTGTTAAAGCTGCCGTGACAATATAATTTCCTGCAAAGGATCAATAAAGTATCAACAACAACAACAACATCTGTTGATGGCCCATATAGAATGCATGCTGATAACACAATCAAAGAAACTGTATTATTATTACGCTTATCAATCACTAATTACCATGGATTAATTTCACACAATAATAGGAACTTTTACATTATGACGATGTAAACGATATTACGTCTATGCACTTACTCAGTATTATTCTCGATCGCACTGAGAACTGAACGAGACCTGCGTGTCCCTCTGCGAGGTGCTGGAGAAGGAGAGCATGATGCCACATTCCTAAAAACAAAACAAAATAACTGTTAGCATACATTATGTATACAACAGAGTATCTGTTGATGGCCCATATAGAACGCACGCATTTATTATGTACACTCAATGAACGGATCGTTCGCGATCGACACATCGCTACATTTCAAACATTTACACCTGTATTCACAGTGCATAAGGCAGTAAGCATGATAATTAGTGTCATAGGCTAACTAAAACTGAACATTTGCGAGTATCTATGGCCCATATAGACAGCACGCATTTAGGGATAGGCTACACAATGAACGGATTGTTCGCAAAAAAAGCACATTAGTAAAACACACTGATCTAAAGACAGAGACTTGGACAGTCACACAGCTTTGTGCCATTCCTAAAACATATAGTTCTCTTACGAGAGGTTCTCTCGTATTGCGTAAGCTAGCTTACGCTACGGGAAAGATTCCATCTTTCTGAGAAATTGAAGCCAAAAATTATCCTATAATTTTGTATCCATTGTCAACGCAGTTCAGCTGCAGCAGACCATGAGAAGGCTAGCTAGCCGCTCATTGGTTCGCTCACGGAGAACTGCTTAAGCCTATGAGGGAGCGCGGATGAACCCGCGACCAATGAGAGTCTGACTCGCTCTCATTACGTCACCGCCCCCGAAGCGGGCGTGGACGAGGCTATAAATACCCCGAATAGGCTGAATAAATCTGATTTTTCATCCTTCAGCGACGCACCTGCATCTGCTGATCCTGAGAGAGAAGCCGCCGTCGTCGAAAAGGCACCTTCTAGCGAGCGTTTGGGAGACTGAGGAAGCCGGCCGTCTTCGCCACCTTCAGCCGTCCTGTGAGCTAGCGCCATCCGACGGATTGTATCCTTTATACAAAAATGCTTCCTATATATTGTTGTATCTAAAAGAGCGAGCGTCTTTTTCAAGATGTCTCGTAAATTTTCTGGCGGCTTTTGCCGCGCTCCCCTCGAGGCTGGGGACCGCCACCTCTTCTGCGCTCTCTGCCTCGGATTGGAGCACGCCGATCTCGCCCCCGCTGTGGCGGCTGCGAGCTCTGCGAAACTATGCCATTGTTGACCCCGCGGGCTCGACTTCGGCCACTAAGATGCTTCCGTGCCGCCTCTGACTTCGCCGCGGAGAAAGAAACGCCGCTCTCAGAGGCCGCCGGACCCCCAGCCGGAAGCGTTCATCCCGCCGGAGCCTCTCGCTCCCGCTCTCCATCTCCGCCGCTTCCGGACATACAGTTGCCGCCGAGTGGCCGCTCTGTTGCCTCCGTTGACGCCGCGGACACCAAGGAGACATGTTCGCTTCTCGCTTCAGACGGTGAGGATTGGTCCGATTCTCACGCCTCCTCGGCCCGAGAATCAACCGGGACCCGCGCAGCTACTTCCACCAGCGTTCGACTCCCGCCGCTAAACGGGCTGCGCCCTTTCTGCCTGATCTGCACGCAGAACTCACGAAGTCCTGGAACGCCCCGCTCTCTGCTAGAACTCGCTCTGACTCTTCCACCCCGCGTCGCGTTGTGGACGGAGCCGCAGAGAAGGGCTTTATCTCCATTTTCCCTGTAGAGGACCTGGTCGCCGCACGTCTATGCCGCCCTCCGCGAGATGGCGCTCATCACCTGTGCTACCCGCTAAAGCCTGCAGTCCGACTTCAAGCTTTCAGCCGCCGGCCAAGCAGCTTCTGCACCCCATGTCTACTACAGAGTGAGGTACTTCGTGAATGGGACGAGAGCGGGGGAAAAAATCCCCCTTCAGTCGCGGATTGAGGATTTCCTGCGAATTTTGTTCTGCCTCGTCGCGCTAGCTCCTCTGCAGGCCGCTCACGTGACCAGCCTCCTGCACGAGCCCCACCCTAGCGCCTAGCTAAACACAGTCAGACTTCTCAGCGACACCAGGGCGGCCGCCCTCGCTCGCTCTGACAGCCGCCACAGACCGCCGCCTCCCCGGGGGCCTCGGCAGAGGATCGCGCTGAAAACTGATTACTCGAAGTCTGCCTAGCGTGGTTGAGAAAAAGACGGCGCTCTCCCGCCGCGGCCGGATCGCCGTCAAAGTTTCGCCCTCTGTTAGTCCCCGCTCACGCGGCTACTACAGCAGTGTACCCCGCCATTACCAAGCCGGTATCCCTTCCCGCTTGCATGAGCACAAACGCCGTGTTTACGGCGTCCCAGAGAAATCTCAAAAAGAGCGTAAAAGCCTCTTGTGTAGAAAATGTGCCCACAACACTGTTCACTCATACACAAAACGCCGTGTTTACGGCGTCCCAGAGAAATCTCAAAAAGAGCGTAAAAGCCTCTTGTGTAGAAAATGTGCCCACAACACTGTGTTCACTCATACACAAAACGCCGTGTTTACGGCGTCCCAGAGAAATCTCAAAAGAGAGTAAAAGCCTCTTGTGTAGAAAATGTGCCCACAACACTGTGTTCACTCATACACAAAGACACTCCTGTTCCCGTGTCTCACACAGGGTCCACTCTCATAAAGCGGTCCCAACCCGCTCGAGTTTCAGAGTACATAAGCGCGCCCACGAACCCGTGCGCGCGTCCCACCTCTGTTACACGGTCCATAAACTTGTGTAGAGAATGTGCCCACAACACTGTGTTCACTCATACACAAAGACACTCCAGTTCCCCTGTCTCACACAGAGTCCACTCTCATAAAGCGGGCCAAGCCCGCTCGAGTCTCAGAGTGTATAAGCGCGCCCACAAGCCCTGTGCGCGTCTTACTTCTGTTCACTCTGTTACAGGGCCCATAAACTCCCCTCCGAGTGTACGTCCCGCTGTTGTAAACACTATCAGCGCGCTCACGCAGCCCGCGAAGTGCAGCGACGGGGACCATGTAGCCATTCACCCCTAGCGTCACGCTTCAAAGCGTGGGAAGCAGTGGGTGTTAAACACAATAAAGCTAGGCTATCGCTTACAGTTTTGCCGCCGCCCTCCTCGCTTCCGAGCGCGGCTAGAAACTACTGTGAACCCAGAAGCAGTGACGCGCTGCTCCGTTCAGAGATAGCAATTCTGTTGTGCAAAAAGGCTATAGAGAGGGTGCCTCTGGCTATGAGCGAGTCGGGGTTTTACGGCCGTTATTTTCTTGTCCCCAAGAAAGACGGCGGTCTCAGACCAATATTAGACCTCAGATCGCTGAACAAAGTTCTCATGAAGAGACCGTTCAAAATGCTCACTATCAGAAAACTCCTCGCGCACGTGCGCCAGGGGGACTGGTTCATATCACTAGATCTGAAAGATGCATACTTTCAGATCCAGATAAATCCCCTTCACAGGCCATTCTTACGTTTCGCCTCGAAGGCCAGGTTTATCAATACACCGCCCTACCGTTCGGCCTATCCCTAGCACCCCGTACGTTCACGAAGTGCATGGATACGGCGCTCGCCCCCTGCGGAGTCAGGGGCTGCGAATACTGAACTACTTGGACGACTGGCTGATTTTGGCACAATCTCAGAGAGAGTTACTGTCTCATCGTACAGTTCTCCTCGACCATCTGAAAGTTTTGGGCCTCTCTGTCAACTGGACAAAGAGCGTACTACAACCCAGTCAGACTATCTCCTTCTTGGGTATAGAGCTGGACTCGGTCACGATGACGGCGCGTCTGTCAACGCAGCGCGCGCACCGTGTGCAGCGTTTCGCCGCATCTTTTCAGATGAACAGACTCACGCCTTTGAAAACATTTCAGAGAGCGTTGGGCTGTATGGCCTCAGCCTCCGCGGTGCTCCAGCTGGGGTTACTGCGCATGCGCCCGCTTCAGCTTTGGTTGAGGAGCCGTGTGTCTCACCGAGCGTGGACCACGGGCCACCAGCTGATAAAAGTAACGCAGACCTGTATCACAGCTCTGCAGCCATGGTCAGTGGTAGAATGGTTTCAGCGGGGCGTTTCCATGGGGACAGTTTCACGCCGAAAAGTCATCTCGACAGACGCCTCCAACACGGGTTGGGGAGCGGTCTGCGAGGGCTCACCGGCCTTCGGCCCCGGTCAGCTCAAGAGAGCCTCCTACACATAAACTGTTTGGAGAGGTTGGCGGTCGAGAACGCGCTCATGCGCTTTCTCCCGCGCATTCAGGGCCACCACGTGCTGATCCGTTCGGACAATATAGCCGTGGTCTCTTATATAAACCGTCAGGGCGGAGTCAGATCCAGGAATCTTTTCACGCTGACAGAACGCATCTTAGTTTGGTCTCAGTGTCACCTGCTCCCGCTCAGGGCGACGCACGTGCCGGGACATCTGAACGACGGTCCAGACAGCCTGTCCAGGAACCCCACTCCCCCGGGGAATGGTCCCTGCATCCTCTTACAGTCCAGAAACTGTGGCGTCTATTTGGCAGAGCAGAGGTGGACCTCTTTGCCTCGGCGGAGAACACCCACTGCCCAATATTTTTCTCAAGGAGCGAGGACGCGCTAGCCCAAACCTGGCCCAGCCGCCCGCTTTATGCCTTCCCTCCGGTCTCTCTGTTACCACAGGTGCTTCAGAGAATCAGAGAAGCGCAGCACTCGGTGCTCCTCATAGCCCCGCACTGGGAGGGTCAGACTTGGTTTCCGGAGCTCACGCAGCTGTCACAGACAGCGCCGTGGCCCATTCCAGTCAGAGCAGATCTCCTCTCCCAAGCTCGCGGCTCGATCTGGCATCCCCACCCAGAGCGCTGGGCGCTTCACGCGTGGGTGATCAACAACTACCCGTTGCTTTGCCAGAGGGAGTGTTAAACACGATCATACAGGCTAGAGCGGTTTCTACCAGAAGGCTCTATGCGTCAAAATGGTCTGTGTTCTCGAAGTGGTGCACAGATAGGGGTCTGGACCCGCGGTTATGCGAGGTTTCCTCCTTATTAAATTTTCTCCAAGAGATGCTGGACAAGGGCAGATCCCCGTCCACTCTTAAGGTATATGTGGCAGCCGTCGCGGCGTTTGCTGAACCCCGACGCGGCCAGTCACTGGGCAAAGACGGGCTGGTAGTCCGCGTCCTCAGGGGAGCTAGAAGGATGAATCCCCCGCGCCCCCCTTCGGTGCCGATTTGGGACCTTTCCATAGTTCTTGATGCTATGAAAGCTCCCCCATTCGAACCGCTAAGCACCGTGGACCTAAAGTACCTGTCGCTAAAGACCGTTTTTTTACTCGCGCTCGCGTCAGTAAAACGGGTGGGAGACCTGCACGCGCTGTCGACCAGCGCGTCCTGTCTTGAGTTTGGACCTAATGACTCATTAGTCGTTCTCAAACCTAGGCATGGCTATGTTCCCAAGGCGATTGGCACCCCGTTCAGGGCACAAGTTATATCCCTATCGGCTCTGCCTGCTTCCGATAGCGAATCAGATTCTAATCTCCTATGCCCGGTCAGGGCTCTGAGATTATATGTCACTCGCACAGCTCCGATCAGACGATCCGAGCAGCTTTTTGTTTCGTTCGGCGGGCGCACCGGGGGGTTGGCCGCCTCGAAACAGTCCCTATCCAGATGGATTGTTGATGCCATTGCAGCAGCATACGCATCGAAAGACCTGCCATGCCCTTTGGGCATCAGGGCTCATTCCACTAGAGGCATGGCCTCATCGTGGGCATGGTCCAGTGGGGTTTCCATTCACGACATTTGCGTGGCAGCGGGATGGGCTTCCCCCTCCACCTTTGTCAGATTTTACAATCTGGAAGTACCCGCCTTGCAGGCTAAACTACTAGCAGTCTAGTATGTTTCAGCTCTTCTGGTTGAGCTGCACTATAGGGGGTTAATTCACACAGACCGAGTTCGCTCTGTCCCTCTCTTTTATGTGCTTATGTACTACACAATAATCCGGCCCGCTCCGCTGGCCGTTTGTCACAGATACATATATTCATTCCCACTTTCGGTGTTCCCCGGGATGCCCCGCGGGACTAATAGTGGATGCTTAGCACGCACGGCGTTGACCATGGGTTCCCGTAGCGTAAGCTAGCTTACGCAATACGAGAGAACCTCTCGTAAGAGAACGAATCGGTTACCTAACGTAACCTCGGTTCTCTCTAGATGAGGGAACGAGTATTGCGTTCCTGGCCGTGCTTGTGCTACTGGCGATGTTCGCTTCAGAATTGAAAAAAACCAGATTTATTCAGCCTATTCGGGGTATTTATAGCCTCGTCCACGCCCGCTTCGGGGGCGGTGACGTAATGAGAGCGAGTCAGACTCTCATTGGTCGCGGGTTCATCCGCGCTCCCTCATAGGCTTAAGCAGTTCTCCGTGAGCGAACCAATGAGCGGCTAGCTAGCCTTCTCATGGTCTGCTGCAGCTGAACTGCGTTGACAATGGATACAAAATTATAGGATAATTTTTGGCTTCAATTTCTCAGAAAGATGGAATCTTTCCCGTAGCGTAAGCTAGCTTACGCAATACTCGTTCCCTCATCTAGAGAGAACCGAGGTTACGTTAGGTAACCGATTCGGTTACATACCTGTCATCTCCAAGGTGTTTGATTTTTCACCATGTTCATGTACAGAGACTCACGTGAATGTCAGCTGGACTCATCAGTGCTGGTCCCTGTAAAAACCTTTTTTAGAAAACAAAAAAACAGCTGTGAACATGCTGATATTAGGAGAAACTATTTTAGATTTGTCTGGTTCAAATTATGAAATTTACTAAATACATACATATACTACATATATGAACTCCCAATATATGTTGTGCCTTGTAGTTGTAGGCATATGTAGGGCTGCATGAAATAATAACAATAGCCTGTAGCAGCTAGGCAGCCTATAAATCACTAAAAAGTTCAGTAACACTACATTAGAGAAAACTATATGGATTATCATGTTACTTAAAACGTTTCCATTCGTTACAACGTTATGAGATGAGATTGCTGGAGTAAAACCATAAAGCCTAATGATTGGTTTGTTTTGCTTTTCAAACCCACAGCGCGCGTGACTCAAACTCAGCGCGTGCAAACATTTACTGAATGCGATCGAGCCGGACCAAACTATGAAACGTTATATTATATAACGTTTCATAGTTTTTTGGTCCGGCTCGATCGCATATTCTTACATAATTATACATACCTTCGTGTGAGCAGATATCCACAAACACAATAAACACAAGTCTAAACATAATATTCACAATCATACGAGCCTTCTGTATCGTGCTGTTTAATTATCAAACATATGTTTTTATGTATATACATTTAGCATTAGGCTTCATGTTTTACTCCAATCACATTTCATAACGTACATTTTAGTCTGGCACCAGTTTAACTAGTAGCTACAAGTTTATGCAACAATAACATGCTGCTAACATGCTACTAACAAAGACATGTCTTACCTTATAAATCCTTCTTATAATCAAATTGTGTTCTTCTAACTCGTCTGATGTAAATCCAAGATAAACAGCACAGCACACGTGTAGAGCAGGGGTGTATTCCAGAAAGCAAGGTTAACTTACCGTCAGATAAACCTTGAACTCTTGGTTGATTAACCCCAAACTTGCTTACTCTGGGTATGTCGGTTCCAAAACACCTGTGAGGAGTTAGTTTAATCAACCTCCTATTGGTAACCCAGAGTTAATGCGCGCACACGGCGAGTACATAAAGACATTTTCAATGGATCGCAGATTTCAGGAGTCACCATGGAAACCAAGGGACAAAAAAAGTGAGCGACATACTTCGGTGAAACTGAGTTGGAGGTTTTAATGCTGGCTTATGAAGACTACAAGCCCGTTAAAACTAAAAAAAGCAATACTGATAAACAGATACAAATAATAATAATAAAAAAATAATAAATAAAAAAACGGACAGAGTAAATGCGTGAGTTTAGAAAATTATAAACGGGCTATTTTCCCCTGTCATTAGCCAAAAATTATTTGGGGCATGTAAAAATAGACAAATAGCCTATTTACTTGTTGGCCTCCATACATTTCTTAATATTACAGTAGTAATGCACATAATTGGCTAGTTATATGTTAGGTTCTATAAGGTGTAATCCTTCTGGAGCCAGAAGAAGTGTGAGCCAAGTCAAAATGAAAATGAAAGTCAAAAACATTCTCCAGCAAGGTAATATTTTCTAAACTTACTAAACTTGTTAGTGACGCCATGTAATTTAGTATCTAATGTAATTTAGTGTTCTATGTAGCCAATAGAAAGAAGGCCGAGGCCCGTAAAACAGGTGGGGGTCCTCCACCTCCCCTCACCCCAGCTGAGGAGCTGGCACTGTCCCTGAATAAAGGGTGACCTGTGGGCGATGGGATTCCAAGGGGCCGTTCATCAGACTCAGCTACCAAGACAGGTGGCTTAGTAAAATGTAGTTGAGCCATATTAATACTTATTGATTTATTGATGTTTTCACTGTTTTTGTCAGTATTTTAATAAAGAAAATCATCATCACTGTCACCATTTTAAAAAGGCATTTTGAATGCATTTTACAGTCATTGATTCATTGTGCAGTGTGCATGCTGCTTTGACTGCATATGCTGTATACTGTAATCTTATTACTAGTACTCTTAGATGTTCCTAATGCCCTTCTTTATTAGTTGTATTTGTTTAAGAATATACATTGAGTATTGAATATGCATGATTATCTTGGTTTAATTATCTTGCAGTTGCTGATGGCCACATTGTATTATTGGATCATCCTGCAACACCACACTCAGTCACAGTTGTAAGTGATGATCGTCTTTAGGTATCTGTTTGCTAGCTAGACCAAGCATCCTTCATTATTTTCACTGTAGGATGACGATGAAGAGACCACTTCTGCTGTGACAGAAACAGAAAATGTGGGGAGGCCCATAGAGGTATGATATAT
Organism: Chrosomus eos; assembly: GCA_036326025.1. Taxonomy (NCBI): domain Eukaryota; kingdom Metazoa; phylum Chordata; class Actinopteri; order Cypriniformes; family Leuciscidae; genus Chrosomus; species Chrosomus eos. Next base: position 895,770 of record JAZAVI010000010.1, on the reverse strand, counting down.
ACAATGCATTCCCCCTTTTTTACATAAGAGAATAAATAAATTGCCATTGTCATTTTACAGAATATGGCAGGAGATTTTAATACAAATGAGGGTCCATCTACTTCCACACAGAATCTTAGCAGTGTAAGAAATGTTCTGCAGTTCTCCTTCCTCATTTAAATATTTGGTCTGTGTTTGTATTACAGTCTTTTTCAGTCTTTCTAGTTGCCTGCCAAAGAGCTGTATAAGGTCCCCCTTAAAAGCAAATCAGAAAAAGTGACATGGAGATGGACCTTATACAGCTTCAAATGGAGGAGAAAAGGCTTAACCTAAAAAAGGCCAGACTTGAAATTGAATTGCTGGAGCACCAGCTTAAGGTGGGAAACAGTATGTGAACATTAATCTGTCATTTGTTGTTGAATGAAATCTAAAGCAATAAATACAAGTGTCTTTTGTTACAAGAAATAAAGAAACAATGAACAACACTTGACTGTTAACTGGTTTTAATTAAAGTGATTTTGGCAAATCATGTCTTGTACCACCCTGCCATCTCTTTGGTCTACTGGGTTCACTGGGGGGGTTCCTCTTTGCCACATATTAACTAGTTAGTGGGGACCAGTAATGATGTTATATGAGGAGTTATATCATTAGAAACATTTCATTTTTTTCGTTTTCATTTATATGTTTATTTTACAGGGACAGTGCTCATTAATTAACAGTAAAATAACTGTAAATGAGCCAGAGTTAGCTCAACAGGCTAATTTTCATCTGTTGTCCCTGGCCAGTTATTATGAGGGCAACCTAAAATCAAGATATAAAAACAAAAAATGACTTTTTACAGTCCACACATAATAACAGCATAAAAAAGTAATGATAAGACAGATACAACACACAACAATTAACGAGTTCGTTTGCCCATAGAATCTTTAAGATATTAGGTTAAACTTATTTGGCTTGCTGTCCACTGGAGAGGGGCTCGATGAAGCAGCTTCAACTCGAGCTCTGATATACCCCCCAGTGGCTAAATGTAGGACCTGGTAATTAAAGGGCAAGGTACCTGAGATGAAGGTGGAGTTTGGGGAGGTGGAGGGATACTGGGACAGCTGATACAGGAACAGCTGATGCCAGGGAGAGGTAAGCGGCTGCTTATATAGGCTGTAGGCTGTTGATTGAAAGATTATATTGGCTCGCTCCTCCCTAACTTACGTTTAGGAACTTCATTTAACGAGTTCGTTTGCCCATAGAATCTTTAAGATATTAGGTTAAACTTATTTGGCTTGCTGTCCACTGGAGAGGGGCTCGATGAAGCAGCTTCAACTCGAGCTCTGATATACCCCCCAAAAGTGTTGAATAAATATTTGGGACAGCAAGTTAGAATAACGTGATCAAATACAGGATGCCTAGGAGCATAAGTATGTTACCCCCCAAAAGAGTGGAAATTGAAAGCTGTATGGAGCATGGATGGACACTGCTGCGGCAGTGATGTTTAATGGGGCTCCTGGCTGGAACTGCGTCTCCCTACTATGCCCACCATGTGGGGCTATTAATGGAGCTCCGGCGGGAGCTGTGTTTGAAAGAGTGCCTGCGTTCGTTGTGGAGTGAAACGACATGGGCTTGTGGAAATTTGACTGGGGTACATCTCTCCGCTGCACTGCTGCGACAGTGACTTTCAGAAATTACTCCTGCGGGAGTATCTTGGGACTGGAGGTTTGAGTACGTGGTTGGAGAACGCCCTGCCACATCCATGACATGGAGCTCCATGGAGTTAGAGAACATAGGGGCTCCAGATGTCACAAATGGGGAAGAAGGTCCTCGTCCCTAAAGGCAAAACGGGCCACCAGTATCTGAAGCGAAACTCCCTACGCAGCAAGAGGGAGCCTACGGTATACATAGGAAAAGCAGAACTACCATCCTTCTGACGCAGGGGGCGGAGATCACGTAAAGACATAATGGCCCGTCGCGTTCAAGGGACGTACGATCCTTGGTACCTCCAGTCCTGTTTTTCGGATAGGAGGGCCCACACTGCGATCCGAACGGGAGAGCCTCCATGGTTTAAAAACATGAAGGATCACACAGCGATTCGGAAAGGGAGAGCCCCCACGGCGCCCGAACGGAAAGCTCATACTGCGATTCGACCGGGAGAGCTCCCGCGTTTCGAAGGAGAGAGCCCCCCCATATGTATAAATAGGGAGTTCACTTGGCGATCAAAACGAGAGAGCCCACACAGCAAGTCGAACGGAGAGCCTAAGATGCATCTGAACGGGGGAGCCCACACGGCGATTCGGATGGGAGACCCCACTCCAGGAGTGGTAGGTCACGCACATCCGAAAAGGGAGAGCTCTCACTGCATCCAGATGAATACACGCCCTGCGGGGCTAGGTAAGCGGGGAGATGCAAATGGTAGGGAGAAGCGGTCCAGACTCAGAGGGATGCTAGTGTTTGTTGTGCTTGTCTAATGTTATGCAGATCTGAACGAACGTATGTTTAGAAGGGCTGGCATGTTGAGAATAAGCCTGGTTGCTGGACCAGGAGGGCCTGCTGGCTCCCGAACGGGGAACAGTCGTAGTTTGGAACAAACAGTCGGGAGGGCTCGCCCCGTTTCTTGATGGGAGCAGCTCACTGCGTCAGACAGGCGAGCTCTATCGCTCTGCGGCGAGCTCTACCGATGAATAGCGTGATTTATGCCGTCTGACCAGGAAGGCCCGTGTTGCCTCTGGCGGGAGCCGCTCACTGCGCTGGGCGGACGGGCCCTACTGGTTTACGAATGAGGGGCAACAAGATTTGGGAATGCCCAACCAGGAGGGCCCATGTAGCTTCCGACAGGAGCAGCTCACGGCGTCGGGCTGATGGGCCCTACCGGCTGACGGTGGAGTGGCGCGTTTTTTGGAAGCCCGGACTGGAGATTTCTTGCCGTCCGCTGGGAAATCGATACCTGTTGGATGGGAAAGAGGAAACATAGATGCATGCAATATCCGCTAGGAGACCTATGCTCGCTGGATGAGGAGAGAGAAAACTGAAGCATACTACGTCCGATGGGAGACCAATGCTCGCTGGACGGAAGAGTATAGAGATAGATGCATGCAACGTCCGCTGGGAGACCAATGCTCGCTGGACGGGAGAGAGTGGAGATAAGTACATAGTACATCCGCTGGGAGACCAATGCTCGCTGGATGGAAAAGAGTAGAGCTAGATGCATGCAACGTCCGCTGGGAGACCAATGCTCGCTGGATGGAAAAGAGTAGAGCTAGATGCATGCAACGTCCGCTGGGAGACCAATGCTCGCTGGATGGAAAAGAGTAGAGATAGATGCATGCAACGTCCGCTGGGAGACCAATGCTCGCTGGACGGGAGAGAGTGGAGATAAGTACATAGTACATCCGCTGGGAGACCAATGCTCGCTGGATGGAAAAGAGTAGAGCTAGATGCATGCAACGTCCGCTGGGAGACCAATGCTCGCTGGATGGAAAAGAGTAGAGATAGATGCATGCAACGTCCGCTGGGAGACCAATGCTCGCTGGACAGAAAAGGAAGAAACAGATGCATGCTACGTCCGCTGGAGACAAATGCTCGCTGAAGAAAAATGAGCTCCTGTGGGAGCAGAGGAGACATCACTGCAGCGGCAGTGGAGAAAATAGCCAGGGAAACAGAAGGCGTGGGACGACCATCGACCTAGAATTTGATTTGGTGATCGGAAGAAAGCCAAATTGAACATGGCGTCTAGGGTTCTTGTTTTGTTAGGAGAAAAAGATCTGAGCGGAGAATGGTTAGGCAGATGCTAAGAATGTTGACGGTTAAAGTTAGCTGAGGCGGCGCACAGGGCACATAGGACGAGCGTGAGCTCTGCCACACAGAAATTACAGACATGGAGGAAGTGGCATTGTTGCCTGTTGCAACGTGATGAATTAAAGCTGTTGCACACTTGTCTGCCTGAAACTGAGGTAAAAATCTGGTTACGGTCATTCCTTGATTGAGGGACATATGAAGTGGATTTTTCTTGGAAAGGAGCTGGATGGGTTGGAAGATCTGGGTTGGTTTGGGGACATTGTGAAGTAGAATGAATGATAGACCTGCAGATGGCGAAAGAAGGGCTTCGAACGCCTAAGACTCTGTTATATAGTTCGAGGTCCAAGGCTCCCCAGTAAGGACACTGGTTCCAGTGTGACGCCACCGTCGCATTTAGCTGAAGAAGCTTATGGTATGTAAAAAAAAAAAATTACTACCTCCGAAAGAGAGACTGAGCTCTGCTATGATAGAGAGGTAGTCATTTAATTCCTTGCGTCTGGCTGAAAATGAAGTGCAAATTACATCTGTGTATCTAGCAAAAGCAACGCAGAATTCTGCAAGTGTGAGAACTCGTTTTGAAGGTTTGTACGGAATTTGTAAGATTTAACGATTTAAGTCAAACGAGCGGTGGGATTCATCTTGAGGGACGGAAGTCAGTAGAGAAGATCGATAGTTGCACCAGATAGAATTAGGGAACGGAGATGGGCTGGGACTGGTGGTGGTTCCATGGCGACTGCATTGTTAGGAGCTGGAAGATGGGCTGCTGTTGAGAGTGAATGGGCTGGCAAGCGGATTGTACCTGAGGAGCAAGTGTTAGTGTTGAGAAAAGTAAATGAATTTTGATCGGAGGGTCCCTTTACTGACTGGTGTCCAGTGTTGGGAAGGATACTTTCAAACGTATTTCCTTACAGAATACATGCCCCAAATTTAATTTGTTACGTTAAGTTACTCAATCTGAGTAACATATTCTGAATACTTGGATTACTTCCACATTGAACTGCATTTTATAAGTGTAGGAATGCGGAATGGTGATGCGGTGGTGACGCGTTGTAGGGATAGCGCTGCCAATAAATCACCTAAAAGCTATCACAAAGAGTCGGCAAAAGTATTGATTATGAATATGTCAAATATAGCAAGGATATATTTTAATTGTTTATTAATAAACAAGGGTTTCTGTCTGTGTCACTGTCGCCTGCAAAGATGAAGTTGACGATGCTGACTCGCGATCTTTGCATTATGCTATAGGACGGGCCAGAGAGAAATGTGCAATTTATACGGATTACATAAGCAGAAGGCAGTTTGTTTTGTTTCGTTTTGAATTGTTTAGAGAGTGACTAAACTCGTGAAACGGAAGTATCGTAATGTAATCCATTGCTTTCAACAATGTAACTGTATTCTAAATACCAACTATTTAAATTGTAACTGTAATGGAATACAAATGGGCCTACTCATAATTTGTATTCTGAATACGTAACGCCGGTACATGCATTCTGTTACTCCCCAACACTGCTGGTGTCCAAGATGGCTGGCATGGCCTGGGGAGTGGGGCTGACTGCATGAAGTTTGTGAGAGCCGGAGAAAAAGCGGAACTGTTTTTGCGGCCGCTGTTGCTGGCCGGGTGGAAATATCGGCGGACCAGGAAGTGCGAGCCGCGGCCTTTGGATTGGCGCCGTTTGGATTGTGTGGGTTCGAAAACGCCGAACCGGGAGAGAAACGGAGGTAGAAGAGGTGCTAGTCTTACTTTTATAAAATGTTGAAGTGTTTGATAGAATGCTGGAACTGTAAGAACTGATGAAAAGATCGTAGAGTTGAGCTTTTGATGATCTGCAGGAGAAATGGATTCCGGAGCTGGATAACTTGACATAGGCTGTTGACCAAACATTTTGAAATGGGTGGAATCGGTGTACTAGCAGCGGAAGAGTGGAGAGAAGAAGATGGACGAGGCTCGGTTGAAACTGGCGATCTTGAAGATGGAGGAGAGCGTTGCCTTTGGAACGTGGTTTATATGCGTGCTGGATTTCTCGATCGGAACGCTCATGAAGATAATCCGTAAGATCCGATCTCACGCGGGGTGTGACTGGCTGTGTCCCAGGAAGGCTTGTCAATCGTCGTCTGAAGGAAAGAGCTGGATTTCCGGGATGTCGGACGTTATTCCGTGCGGCAATACTGGGACAGCTGATACAGGAACAGCTGATGCCAGGGAGAGGTAAGCGGCTGCTTATATAGGCTGTAGGCTGTTGATTGAAAGATTATATTGGCTCGCTCCTCCCTAACTTACGTTTAGGAACTTCATTAAGTAACGAGCAACATCATCACACAACATAGGCTAAAAAATGATAGATAACCAAGTTTGACACAAGACAATCTGCTAGCAAGCAACAATTCTCAGTAGGCAGTCAGTAGTCTAATGTGCACATAATTATTAAAAAATTATTTAATAATTAAAAATTATCGTGACTGTATAAAGTAGGGATATATAGTGCTAATTAAAATGGTCAGGGCACGCCTTGCTCTGTCACCTCTCTGAAACAAACTAACTCTGCAACATAACCTGCTCCGGAGCAGGTTATGTTCAGAGAGTGAGTTGCTATGACTACTAACATACCCTGAAAGTTACCTCCGTTTTTGGAACCGAAAGTTGAGGTTATCCGCTTACTTACTCTTAAACATACCCGGGTATGTCACATAACCTGCTTTCTGGAATACACCCCAGGACTGAAGACTGAAGTCGCGGATTCTCTGTTTTGAGGTCGTTAACAGTTTGCGTTCCTCCACATGGCTCATTAGTATGCGAGCAGCTGTTGCGCGCGGGCGTGGTCACATTAACTTTAATGAGGTCAGGCTGGAGAAACTGTACGTCCTTGCTTTCATACGAATTACTTAAACAGAGAATATTTGTTTTTGATATGATTTACATCATTTAAAAATAGAGACTTAAAGTGTTGTAAAGACATATGTTTCATGTCACAGTGACAAGTATTAGCTGAGTTACAGGTCATGTTCGGTCGCGTTTCAGAATGAGCTTTACATTTAGAGAGACGGCAGAACGCGCATCATGTTCATTTTCTTTATTTTACGAAAAACACAACATTTTGTTTTTATTATGAGTGTACACAAATAAAAGAAGACATTTAACAGTTTTGAATGATGTATAACACTTACATGTAAGATCAAAATCAACAGAGTAATTTGAGTCTCTTTTGCACTGATGAGAAAAAAAGTGAGCAGATCACGGCCGCGTGACGGCCGACCCCAGAGGGTTAATTCCAAAAGCTGTGTAAATGTAATTTCCCGGGAGCTCCACGAAACACGTCCGAACACACCAGAGACAATCCCAAGACTGACTACAAACTAACCTGACACAGACTCCACCCCTAGACCCTCCCACACCTAGACCCCACCCACGCCAGGTGTTGATGCGTGAGAAAAAATAACAACAGATTCCCACACTCAGGGTCCTCGTGACCGTTCAGCTCATAAAACCCCTCCCCTCCCCATTTATGGCTTTGCACACACAGCGTGGGATTTTCCCACGATAACCAGGCCCCTTTCTCCACCCACTTCCGAGGATGTCATGTGACTGTGTGAATCCCCAAACCATCCCTTAGGGGTGTGAACACCTGAAGAGTGGCTGGGGTGGGGGGGTGTCACCCCACGATTACTAGTTCTCAATGTGAAAATGTTCAAAAAGGATGAAAAAACATTCATTCAAAACAATATGTTTTCAATCTTTTAAAGAAAATGTATAATAAGGACATAGTCAGAGATGAGTTTAGTGTTTTTATTAAAGACTTTTCATACATTTCAAAACAATGTGTTAAAAAGTATAATTTATCTTAAAGTTATCAAAAATTGTGACATTGTTAAAATAGCTGTGTTACTTTTTAAGATGTTAAAATGTAATTTAAAACGTTTTTCAGTAAACAAGTTAGAGTTTTTACCTTCACACAGTAATTGTAAGATTGTTCAAAACTGTTTTCAAACACACCATAATATTTAAACTACATGTTTAAAATCATATTAATACCTTACATTTTTACAAACCGTTTTGTTGAAAAAAAACGAAAACTTTGGTTTGCAAAAAGATCCCATGTGTATTTTCTCAAAAGTTTAGAACAATGTGCTAAAAAGTATACATTTTCTTAAAGTTATCAAAAAATGTGGTAGTGTTAAAATGATATCAGACAAATAGTTGTGTCTTGTAACATACTTTTTAAGATGTTAAAAATGTTAAAATGTCATTTAAAACAAGTTAAAGAGTTTTTACCTTAAAATTGTTAAAACTGTTTCAAACACACCATAATATTTAAACTACATGTTTAAAATCATATCAAAAAATACCTTACGTTTTTACAAACCGTTTTGTTGAAAAATAACATGAATTAACCAGTTCGCAGTTTAAAGATGTGTAAAAGTGAACAGTGTATTTTCTCCAAAGTTTAGAGATGTTTCAAGTAATCTCCTTGAGTAATGTGAAACGCGTCCGTTCGCACCGGAGGCCTAGCCGAAAAATGACAGCCCAAAAGTGTGCACAGGGCCACACGTAGACTCCTCCCACGACACACCTTCCACACCTGTGAGCGTGAGAAATAGAACACACGTCACACATACGCCACACAAGCACCCCCTCACATAATAAAAGAAGAGCCCCCCCCCCCCCCCCGTATCACACGGCGCTCTGTTTGAGAAGCCACAAACTCAACGTGCATTCTTTTGGAATTTACGCTAACTGCAGATCCCAAAGACTCGCGGGAGATGCCTTTATGAAGCTATGATGGATTTAACTTTAGCTCCGCGAAAATTACAAGGATCATGATTTACGAAATGAACCGGCGGAACGTGTGGAATATATTTTTCACTTGTCTGGAGGACGTGCGTGTAGGCGTACATGTGAAACCCCCGATTTGGTTTTCACAGAGCGAGATAATGGATTTTATTTTTACCACGTTATGGATCGGTATGAAAAGACTGAGGAGACGGATTAACAAATGAGGAATATACAGACTGCTCGTGGACCACGTTAATAAATACACACGTAGGCCTATTAAATAAATGTATTATTTGATGTAATAAATAATAAATATACTACCTTTGCATATCCTTTGCATCCTTCCTATATTGTTTTAACAGGATATCCTGTATTACACCGAGCAGAAAAGTTAAAAGTGAACAAATGTACATGTGCCTTGAGACACAGTCGAACTCTACACGACATAGCTACATACCGTGACATAGGCCTACTCTACAGATAAATAAGGAGGGATGATCATGCGTCAGCTATGTGGTAATAATATAAAGTGCAAGCATAATTAACAATGTAAACATTTAGACTGAATGCAATGATAGCGATCTTCAATCTCTCTTATGAACGTATTATACAATAAAATATGCACGTGTTTACAATTAGTTGCACGCACACACATAGCCTAATCCTTAGTTAACAACACTTGATTTTAACTATTATTTACATTGAACAAGCGCGTCTGTGCAGTTTTCAAACTTCACGGAAAGTTTTAGAACAGTCCAAATCACGATCAGAGGTGGGGGTGTTTGGAAGAGTCCATTTCTAAGGGGTCTTTTTACTGTTTTATAACAAACATCATTGTGTCGGAGTAGAAGTTCGTGCGTGTGTACACACACACACACACACACACACACACACACACACACACACACACACACACACACACACACACACACACACACACACACACACACACACACACACACACACACACACACAATGTGGTCCTTCACATAGGCCTACAGATTTAAAAACCATTCAAAACAACATCCCGATGTGCAATCATTTAAAACAAGTTTAAAATAAATAAATAAAGTATGGAATATAAGTTTTTGAACATTTAAACGATTTTGAACATTTATAAATGTGTGTGTTGCAAAAGCAGAAGTCTATTTGCTTTAAATAAGGATGTACCTTTTTATTTTCTTTAAATAAAGATTTGCCCTTACTTATGTTTTAATTTCTTTAAATCAGTCTGATGACATATTTCTGTGATTAATTGATTAGTAATGTTGCGAGGGGGTTTCCTCACACGAGTAAAAGCACTTTAGATGTGTTTGTGGCAAACACATTGTATTTACTTAGACTTTTTAAATGTATTTAACATTTTAAATGTTTTTCTTCTGTCCAACTTACATTTCATATGAATTACCTGAGATGTTTAACAACCACATAAAGGGAATGCATGTTGATTAGTACACTGTACCACTACCGTCACTGTAGTATTCTGAGGAAAAATCAGTTACTTACTTGGGATAATCTCATTAAAGTCCAAAACATTTGTTTAATTTATAAAATCAGACATGGTCTAGCACCTCATTCTTCCTGTGTGCATTTAAACATTATATATTTATTTTATATAAAATGTATTTCTTAACCATAATGTGGTGTATGTAATTTTATTTTTGTGACGCCTTTAAGGTTGCCTTTTATTACACCCGGCTGAGGGACTAACCTGGGCTAACTTGGGTACATTTACATTGTTTTAATGCTGATTAATGTAACACGACCACCCTTTCAAATAAAGAGAAAATGAAAATGAAAAAGTACGTTTCAGGCAAAGTGCAAACATGCAATGTTCGAGAAAAGATCAAATTGGTGTAGTCTTACAAATTGGTGGTTTAGGTCTCACCCCAAAAAACGTAAAACTTTGTGTTGGGATGACCCAGACATACCTTTACTAAAATAAACTTTATGGAAGTCATTTTCAAGCTGTGAGTATGCTTCGACACGTAACTATACCATATTTTATATATTATGGTCCCATGTTGCTTTAAAGTCTTTGTTTGTTTGTTTGTTTGTTATTAACTAATACTTTTTATTTTTTAACTAACACTTCAACATCCTACACAAATTAAAGAGACATATGAGCTAAGAATGTTCTCTAACACCAAATAAACAGATAATGGAATGTTTTAAATCTACAATATGTTAGACATTACTCAGTATGTGTGTAAATAATTGTTTAAATCTTTGGGCGTATTTACACACATCAACATATTTTGTCAGAAAGTTCCACACTCTTGTAAAGCCTATGAACTTTAAAACATAATCTTTATACAGAAATCACACATGTCCAAAACAAACATACAAGACCAAGACCAAAAGACCAAATCACTAAGAAAAAGAGGGATGAAAAGCATTTGTTTATAAGAAATACACAAAAGTTTGCAAATGACGGTTTATCATTAGTTTTTAGTCATCTTGCTCAGATAGCAGATGACACCGTTCACATCTTGTTTCTCAGATTGTACATGTTTTAGGCGAAGACTTTTCTTTGAGAGCCGTCAACATTCAGTGGTTATAGGAATAAATAATAATTAAGAATTTATGCGATAGTCTTTCTGTTTGAGAATGCTTGACTATCTATGACTACTATGACGCTGAATCACACAAAGTATAATAAGTGCATGCTGTTTTACACTTAAACTATTACCACAGAATCAGTTAAATTAAAGCTTGAGTTAAGTTAAAACCAAACGTATCTTCATACCTGTTGTGCCAGACACAAATTGTTCTAACAAATCTTTTTTGTTTTATAAATACTCGTTTCTTAGTTCTTTATGCAAAAAAGCAGATTAATTAAAAACAACAACAATACAAATAGTTTAAGTTGACATAAACAAAACATCCCCTGATCATCCCATAAGTTATAGTAAACATTTACAATGTGTAATTCTGTCAGTTTGACACGATGTACCTGTATACCATAATGCAAACACATTTGAGGGTAAAAAGGGATATTTTTAAAACCATAAAATAACTAATTTTATATTCTGGCATATGTGCTGTTGACTTTCGACTTGTTCACATTCTTGCACATGGGTATTCAAAAGAGATTGTTTTACCCGTTGTAAATTTAGGTATCATAGTATGTTTCTAGATTATTTATTTTGACAGCTAATATAGAAAGTTGAAGAGTTCGTTGATTATATCAATTCAATGAAGATTGAATAATCTTTGAATTACAGTAATTATTTGTATGTCTCATCCATGAAGATGCAACAATGTTGGATGTTTTGAGAACCAGATAGATAATAGACAAGCTGTTTAAAATGAGTTTAAGGAATGCCAAGTGTTTACATGTATTGAAAAGACCATTGTGTTACAGCAAAACCATTATTTGTAGAATAACAATGTAATGGATTGAGTTCTTAGATCTGTTTGTGTTACTCTACATTATCTCAGTGTTTCTTGCTGGATGTTTATTTGTGATTGGAACCAGTGTTCCCCACCTCAAAGAATATGTATGTTACAGACGTAATAATGGTTTATTCAGAATGTAGATTATTGTTTTAAAGCTGATGTGTGGCCTATATACAATAGGTACATTGCGTATATTTAGATGTCAAAATAAATAATCTAAACCATACTATCATACCTAAATGAGTGTTATGGATCTATTGCGAAACAGCATGCATATGTGTTTGATCTTGTGATGCTTAGTAAAAAATTTGTAACATTGATTGAGTAAAAAAAAAAAAAAAAAAAAAAAAAAAAAACTTCTCTCTGGTGACATGCAGAACTTGCAGTTACTTCTTCTGATGTATTGTGACTGTCATTTACATAGTTATTTATGCCTTCCTGATGACAAACCCCGTACAAACCCTACACAACAGTGTGGCTAGGGAGGATCCTAATCGCTGTCATGTCCTGGCGGAGCCATGAAATCTTAATTATTTTAACATAAAAATGAGTTTGACTAATATATTGGACTGGTTTAGTGCCTAAACAACTGAATACAGTTAATTTGTACTTAATTGGGACAGTAACGAATTAGGAATCATGAAATACGGAGTGTTTTTTTAAAAAATTATTATTATTTTATTACACACAGTCTCCAGTCATATTAATAAATGGGGAGCACAGACTATAGCTAAAGTTCAACTCCTCAGTTATCTTGGTTCTGGTTCTCAAAACATCCAACATTGTTGCATCTTCATGGATGAGACATACAAATAATTACTGTAATTCAAAGATTATTCAATCTTCATTGAATTGATATAATCAACGAACTCTTCAACTTTCTATATTAGCTGTCAAAATAAATAATCTAGAAACATACTATGATACCTAAATTTACAACGGGTAAAACAATCTCTTTTGAATACCCATGTGCAAGAATGTGAACAAGTCGAAAGTCAACAGCACATATGCCAGAATATAAAATTAGTTATTTTATGGTTTTAAAAATATCCCTTTTTACCCTCAAATGTGTTTGCATTATGGTATACAGGTACATCGTGTCAAACTGACAGAATTACACATTGTAAATGTTTACTATAACTTATGGGATGATCAGGGGATGTTTTGTTTATGTCAACTTAAACTATTTGTATTGTTGTTGTTTTTAATTAATCTGCTTTTTTGCATAAAGAACTAAGAAACGAGTATTTATAAAACAAAAAAGATTTGTTAGAACAATTTGTGTCTGGCACAACAGGTATGAAGATACGTTTGGTTTTAACTTAACTCAAGCTTTAATTTAACTGATTCTGTGGTAATAGTTTAAGTGTAAAACAGCATGCACTTATTATACTTTGTGTGATTCAGCGTCATAGTAGTCATAGATAGTCAAGCATTCTCAAACAGAAAGACTATCGCATAAATTCTTAATTATTATTTATTCCTATAACCACTGAATGTTGACGGCTCTCAAAGAAAAGTCTTCGCCTAAAACATGTACAATCTGAGAAACAAGATGTGAACGGTGTCATCTGCTATCTGAGCAAGATGACTAAAAACTAATGATAAACCGTCATTTGCAAACTTTTGTGTATTTCTTATAAACAAATGCTTTTCATCCCTCTTTTTCTTAGTGATTTGGTCTTTTGGTCTTGGTCTTGTATGTTTGTTTTGGACATGTGTGATTTCTGTATAAAGATTATGTTTTAAAGTTCATAGGCTTTACAAGAGTGTGGAACTTTCTGACAAAATATGTTGATGTGTGTAAAATACGCCCAAAGATTTAAACAATTATTTACACACATACTGAGTAATGTCTAACATATTGTAGATTTAAAACATTCCATTATCTGTTTATTTGGTGTTAGAGAACATTCTTAGCTCATATGTCTCTTTAATTTGTGTAGGATGTTGAAGTGTTAGTTAAAAAATAAAAAGTATTAGTTAATAACAAACAAACAAACAAACAAAGACTTTAAAGCAACATGGGACCATAATATATAAAATATGGTATAGTTACGTGTCGAAGCATACTCACAGCTTGAAAATGACTTCCATAAAGTTTATTTTAGTAAAGGTATGTCTGGGTCATCCCAACACAAAGTTTTACGTTTTTTGGGGTGAGACCTAAACCACCAATTTGTAAGACTACACCAATTTGATCTTTTCTCGAACATTGCATGTTTGCACTTTGCCTGAAACGTACTTTTTCATTTTCATTTTCTCTTTATTTGAAAGGGTGGTCGTGTTACATTAATCAGCATTAAAACAATGTAAATGTACCCAAGTTAGCCCAGGTTAGTCCCTCAGCCGGGTGTAATAAAAGGCAACCTTAAAGGCGTCACAAAAATAAAATTACATACACCACATTATGGTTAAGAAATACATTTTATATAAAATAAATATATAATGTTTAAATGCACACAGGAAGACCATGTCTGATTTTATAAATTAAACAAATGTTTTGGACTTTAATGAGATTATCCCAAGTAAGTAACTGATTTTTCCTCAGAATACTACAGTGACGGTAGTGGTACAGTGTACTAATCAACATGCATTCCCTTTATGTGGTTGTTAAACATCTCAGGTAATTCATATGAAATGTAAGTTGGACAGAAGAAAAACATTTAAAATGTTAAATACATTTAAAAAGTCTAAGTAAATACAATGTGTTTGCCACAAACACATCTAAAGTGCTTTTACTCGTGTGAGGAAACCCCCTCGCAACATTACTAATCAATTAATCACAGAAATATGTCATCAGACTGATTTAAAGAAATTAAAACATAAGTAAGGGCAAATCTTTATTTAAAGAAAATAAAAAGGTACATCCTTATTTAAAGCAAATAGACTTCTGCTTTTGCAATACACAAATTTATAAATGTTCAAAATCATTTAAATGTTCAAAAACTTATATTCCATACTTTATTTATTTATTTTAAACTTGTTTTAAATGATTGCACATCGGGATGTTGTTTTGAATGGTTTTTAAATCTGTAGGCCTATGTGAAGGACCACATTGTGTGTGTGTGTGTGTGTGTGTGTGTGTGTGTGTGTGTGTGTGTGTACACACGCACGAACTTCTACTCCGACACAATGATGTTTGTTATAAAACAGTAAAAAGACCCCTTAGAAATGGACTCTTCCAAACACCCCCACCTCTGATCGTGATTTGGACTGTTCTAAAACTTTCCGTGAAGTTTGAAAACTGCACAGACGCGCTTGTTCAATGTAAATAATAGTTAAAATCAAGTGTTGTTAACTAATGATTAGGCTATGTGTGTGCGTGCAACTAATTGTAAACACGTGCATATTTTATTGTATAATACGTTCATAAGAGAGATTGAAGATCGCTATCATTGCATTCAGTCTAAATGTTTACATTGTTAATTATGCTTGCACTTTATATTATTACCACATAGCTGACGCATGATCATCCCTCCTTATTTATCTGTAGAGTAGGCCTATGTCACGGTATGTAGCTATGTCGTGTAGAGTTCGACTGTGTCTCAAGGCACATGTACATTTGTTCACTTTTAAAGTCCCCGTGAACCGGAAGTTGCAAACGACTTTTCTCCAGTGCTGTGACGTATTTCCGAGAGAAACGGAATACTAAATGAGGCAAAATAGTGAGCGTGGCTTTTTTTTCCAACTAGCACCTGATTGGATCTAGAAAAATGCACCTCCTCGCCATCTCTCCTTTCACACGCTGTGTGCCTGTCTAATGTCAGTTGGAGGGGCGTGATTACGGATGTTAAGCAGACACCTAAACCGTCAAGTGTACGTCATCGGGCAAGGTCCTCCAGTGCAGAGGGGAGGGGCATTTTCAGAATTTGATTAAAGATTACGAAGCCAAAAAATTTTTTTGTGTGGATTGACTTGCATGGATGAATTGTTCACCACAAAACGATCAATTTAGGCAAACAAAGTAAGTATGGTCAATTTTGATTTCATGGGGACTTTAACTTTTCTGCTCGGTGTAATACAGGATATCCTGTTAAAACAATATAGGAAGGATGCAAAGGATATGCAAAGGTAGTATATTTATTATTTATTACATCAAATAATACATTTATTTAATAGGCCTACGTGTGTATTTATTAACGTGGTCCACGAGCAGTCTGTATATTCCTCATTTGTTAATCCGTCTCCTCAGTCTTTTCATACCGATCCATAACGTGGTAAAAATAAAATCCATTATCTCGCTCTGTGAAAACCAAATCGGGGGGGTCTTCTGTCGTATTCCATGTAAATCTTCTATCGTTATATCCACACTGGTCAATCTGCCATCACGTAAATCCATGTCAAAATCACATGTACGCCTACACGCACGTCCTCCAGACAAGTGAAAAATATATTCCACACGTTCCGCCGGTTCATTTCGTTAATCATGATCCTTGTAATTTTCGCGGAGCTAAAGTTAAATCCATCATAGCTTCATAAAGGCATCTCCCGCGAGTCTTTGGGATCTGCAGTTAGCGTAAATTCCAAAAGAATGCACGTTGAGTTTGTGGCTTCTCAAACAGAGCGCCGTGTGATACGGGGGGGGGGGGGGGGGGGGGGCGGCTCTTCTTTTATTATGTGAGGGGGTGCTTGTGTGGCGTATGTGTGACGTGTGTTCTATTTCTCACGCTCACAGGTGTGGAAGGTGTGTCGTGGGAGGAGTCTTGGGCTGTCATTTTTCGGCTAGGCCTCCGGTGCGAACGGACGCGTTTCACATTACTCAAGGAGATTACTTGAAACATCTCTAAACTTTGGAGAAAATACACTGTTCACTTTTACACATCTTTA
This sequence comes from Chrosomus eos, assembly GCA_036326025.1. Lineage (NCBI taxonomy): Eukaryota > Metazoa > Chordata > Actinopteri > Cypriniformes > Leuciscidae > Chrosomus > Chrosomus eos. The sequence goes on along the minus strand of JAZAVI010000010.1, from coordinate 879,008 downwards.
AACTGCGAACTGGTTAATTCATGTTATTTTTCAACAAAACGGTTTGTAAAAACGTAAGGTATTTTTTGATATGATTTTAAACATGTAGTTTAAATATTATGGTGTGTTTGAAACAGTTTTAACAATTTTAAGGTAAAAAACTCTTTAACTTGTTTTAAATGACATTTTAACATTTTTAACATCTTAAAAAGTATGTTACAAGACACAACTATTTGTCTGATATCATTTTAACACTACCACATTTTTTGATAACTTTAAGAAAATGTATACTTTTTAGCACATTGTTCTAAACTTTTGAGAAAATACACATGGGATCTTTTTGCAAACCAAAGATTTCGTTTTTTTTCAACAAAACGGTTTGTAAAAATGTAAGGTATTAATATGATTTTAAACATGTAGTTTAAATATTATGGTGTGTTTGAAAACAGTTTTGGACAATCTTACAATTACTGTGTGAAGGTAAAAACTCTAACTTGTTTACTGAAAAACGTTTTAAATTACATTTTAACATCTTAAAAAGTAACACAGCTATTTTAACAATGTCACAATTTTTGATAACTTTAAGATAAATTATACTTTTTAACACATTGTTTTGAAATGTATGAAAAGTCTTTACTAAAAACACTAAACTCATCTCTGACTATGTCCTTATTATACATTTTCTTTAAAAAGATTGAAAACATATTGTTTTGAATGAATGTTTTTTTCATCCTTTTTGAACATTTTCACATTGAGAACTAGTAATCGTGGGGTGACACCCCCCCACCCCAGCCACTCTTCAGGTGTTCACACCCCTAAGGGATGGTTTGGGGATTCACACAGTCACATGACATCCTCGGAAGTGGGTGGAGAAAGGGGCCTGGTTATCGTGGGAAAATCCCACGCTGTGTGTGCAAAGCCATAAATGGGGAGGGGAGGGGTTTTATGAGCTGAACGGTCACGAGGACCCTGAGTGTGGGAATCTGTTGTTATTTTTTCTCACGCATCAACACCTGGCGTGGGTGGGGTCTAGGTGTGGGAGGGTCTAGGGGTGGAGTCTGTGTCAGGTTAGTTTGTAGTCAGTCTTGGGATTGTCTCTGGTGTGTTCGGACGTGTTTCGTGGAGCTCCCGGGAAATTACATTTACACAGCTTTTGGAATTAAAATCTCTAAAGTTTTGGATATATCTTTTGAGATGGATTAATACCTTTGGACAATCCCGGTGGTGCTGGATGTATCTTTGCTGGTGGATTAAATCTTTAAACAGGATAACAAAACAGGTTGTAAAAACGTAAGTCAGTTTTTTTAAATGTATGCATGTATGTGTTTTTAATATTGTGATTTTTAACATAAAGTTTTGATATGCTTTAATATTTGTTTGATAGAAAAAAATGCACTACACGTTGTTTTAGAAGTTTTAATGCTAAAGCGTTTTGATAACTTTTAGAAAATGCATTTTAACCTTTTACAAATGTGTAATAAACATTAAAGATATGTGTATTTTAACTTTATACAGCATTTTAATATTTTTAAACGATGTGTAATTGTGAAAAGTGCAACTTCAAATATAGTAATTAGATGTATTTGCATAATATAATTTTAATACACATGATTTTAGACGTTTTAAGAAAACAACTATTTACTTGATATAATTTTAATATTAGCACAGTGTATGAACACTAAAGACAATAGTATCTTAATGATATAAGTTGTTTTAATAGTTTTAAGCACTGTGTGTTATTGTGAAAAACACAACTTTTTTAAATGTATGATAGAAATAGTTTTAATACAACCGATTTTAGATGTTTTAAGAACTAAAACACTTTGATAACGTTAAGAAAACACAATTTAAACTTTTTTCATTAATGTTTTAACATTTTACAAGTGTATGGTGACAGCCAAAAACACACTTTTATACATTGTTTTAAACATAATTTTTAACACGATATAGTTTTAATATCTACATAGTTTAATATGTTTTAATTTAAAAAATGTGTAATAACACTAGATATGTGTATATGTGTAACAAAGATATGTGTATTGTAAACTTTATACATCCTTTTATACGCCTTTAAACAATGTCATTGTGAAACTACTACTTTTGTTCAAATATATGTTAGAAAATAGATCTATTGCTTGATACAAAATTTTAATACAATCGGTTTTAGATGTTTTATTAAGAAAACATAACTATTTCCTTGATAGAATTTTAATACACGGTCTTGATATAATTTAAATACACTCTGTTTTAGTTATTATTGTGATTGCAGACACTTTTTTAAAACATATGGTTTATGTAAAATGGAACATTTTACTAAATAATGTGTAAAGGTAAAGGTCTGTACTGTGTTTTAATGATATAAAAATGACTTAATGGTTTTAATCACTATGTGTTATGTGTAAAGCACAACTTTTGCCAAAAATATATGTTATTTTTGTGATTGAAAACTCTTTTTTAAAACAGATGTTTATGTAAAATGAAACATTTTACTAAATTATGTGTAAAGGTAAAGACATATGGTTTTTAATGATATAAATGGATTTAATGGTTTTAAATCACTACGTGTTATAACCCCTTTTCTTTAATAAAAAACACTAAACCTATCTCTGTTTTCTGTCATCCTTCATAAAAAGATTGAAAATGTATTGTTTTGAATGTTTTTCCATTATTTTTAACATTTTTTACATTGATCAAGACAGGTGCCCGTAACAGGTGTACAACACGTGCCCAGACCGGAACCGGTTCGGATGGGAGGGGTTCCGTACCGCGGGTATTCTCACGGTCACATGACCACTCTGGAAGTGGGAGGGATAGGGGGCGAGGCTAAGCGTGGGAAAAGGGGGCGGGGCTAAGCGTGGGGAAAAGGGGCGGGGCTAAGCGTGGGGAAAAGGGGCGTGGTCAATCATAGGGTCATAAATCACTCAAAGTGACAGATAGTGCCCTTCATTCTCTCTAATATACCTTTTACCGGAATGAAAAGAGGGAAAGAAACATGGTTTATGAAATTGGTCTGTTAATTAAGATAAGTTTATTCACCATTTTTATTTATTTAAAAGATCTCCCACGATATTAATATTAGTTTTCCTTTATTCTCTCAGGATCCAGCGATGTGAAGAGCTTCGCTGAAGAGATGAAAATCACCCCCGCTTATATACATTAAGCCACGCCCATTCTGGCGGGCTAGAGGATACTTTTTTTTGAGGATACTTTTTTGGCTTCAATATCTCGAGAAGATGAATCTATTAAAGCCAAAAAATGATCCTTAATTTTGTATTCAATATTCATTGTCAACGCAGTGCAGCAGCCAGCAGACCTAGAGCAGGCTGACTAGCGTGCTCATTGGCTGCCGGCAAACTGCTGCAGCCTACCAGTGAGCCCGGCGTGACGCCGCGTCCAAAATCCCTGATTTTCATCTCTTCAGCGAAGCTCTTCGCATCGCTGGATCCTGAGAGAATAAAGGAAAACTAATATTAATACCTTGGGAGAAATTTTAGTGTTTAATGTTCTATTATTTTAGAATTTAAAATGTTTTCTGGTATTTCTGGTTTTTGGGGTCACCATTGTGCTGAAGAGTAGACCCTGTGGTTATGTTGACGATTGGCTGAAGCTGTTTGTGAGTAGACTATAATTATTATATTTGAATAATAATTAATATGTGCATGATATTAAGTGGTTTAAAGGTTTGCACATGTAGCCTATTGCAGGTTGCATATTTAAGTATTCATATATTTTAAATGGTACATGTGTATAAATGTCCATTTATGCAAATACATTATATGTACATATTCACATATATGTACACATATATTGTGCATGCATTTTACAATATATATGTACATATATTTCCATATAATTTTACATATATTTTAAATATATTCTACCATATATTAAACATACATGTGACACTATATCTTTACATATATTATCAATACATTTTCCCATATAAATCGCAATACATTGTGGTGGTTATTTATAAATATAAAATTGCATATATTTTACGATATATAAACACATATATATATTCATGTTCAATATATTGCAATATATGGAAAGCGGCAATCATTTGTATATTTTGCAATATATTGCAATATATTACATGAATATATAATATATTGTATAATATATGCATCAATAATGTATTATTCCATGTATTTCCAATATATAATATATTGAAAAAATAATATATTGGTAAATATATTTTCCTTTCGTAAGGGTCCAAGACCATAAAAAATGTCTCAATCAGACACTCTACCAACATGTACAACATAAGTTAACTGACTGTAAAGGGGGTCGCACACCGAAAGAGAAGTGCAGGACCGCGTCGCGCCACGTCTAGAACAACTCACTGGTATCGCACTGTTCGCACACCGGACCAATATGACTTTATTCAAGCTGTTAAATTAGGAATGTTAAACTAAATGTATATTGCAGCACAGGGTAAAGTCAGTATACATTAACGACGATTTGAGACAAATACGTGTAAATTTAATATAAAACTATGTAAATGGCGCTCTGTGGCGCGGCAGGGTTTTGAACACGGTCCTGAGCCGTAGCTGGACGCCGCGGACAGGCGCCGTATGGTGCCGCCGGTGTGTGTACACTCATAGAGAATAATGTGTTCGAATTTTAAAGATGTGGCGCTGCGCGACGCGGCGCTGAGCTTCTCGTCCGGTGTGCGACCCCCTTAAAGGGTACCTATTATGGCATTTAAAATCTTCCTAATAATGTTTAGTCCCCAACAACAGTTTTACATGCATGCAATGACAAAAAACACTTTTGTTGTCTTATAATATGCATTTGTTTTTACCTGATTTGCTCACCGACTCCCTAATGATTCGTTTGACGACTCATTTGTCCAAACCTCTCCTTTGCGTGACGCTAATCGGCGGTGATTGGTCAGATGACGCAGTCAGTTATATTTTGCGTTAGCCCAAAGCTTAAACATATTGATAAAGCACTGCAGTACTACAATACGCTTCACATAATTTCACATATTTCAAAAAACAAAAAAAATGACTCTCACTACTCTCACTCTCACTCACACACACACACACACACACACACACACACACACACACACACACACACACACACACACACACACACACACACACACACACACACACACACACACACAAAAGCAACAATTATTAATAGTACTTACAGGTTGTGATTCGGAGGAGGAAGCTGATCTAAATAAACTTGGTATTGAACCTTCCTATCCGGTTGTTAAGTCGTGACGTAAGCGCTCCTGTTTCCGGGTCCAAAGGCCGGGTCCTCTCTACCTACCTACCGCTTTCGCCGGAGTTTTAACGTGTTCCCGTGTAGTTTAAATAGATCGGAGTTAAAAAAAACAAGTGACATTTAACTGTCATCTACTGCTTTCCCTGTGACGAGAAATATAAGAGAAAATGGCGGCAGTTGATAAGGTAAATTACAAATCTTAAACGAATGAAGAAACTTTGGCGCCAGTGGGTGCTATCCCTTAATCCCTAGCAACACCCACTGGCACTGAAGCGAAAAAAGCCCTTTAAGAAAAGGTTTTATGTAGTCTAGGATCTGAAAGACGAGCGGAGCGCTTGGGCCCGGAAGAGGCTAAACGTCACGCGTGACGTCAGACTAAACAACCGAATATCAGGCGACTCGCGAATCCACACTTGAAAGCATTTGTGTTTGTGAAGCGATCGTCATTAAAATAACGCGAACACAGCTCAAGGTGGCTATACTTGTGTGGTATAGTTGTAAATATACACTCTAGCCACTGAGTCTTCACATGCTTGTCCCTGGGCAGTGAAAAAAAAGTTTGCTTTTGATTCGCACTTCAGAACAGAGTCTCGTCGACATGATGTTGTCAGGTTTCTCTGTCTGCTCGGCGCGCGCACTGAGTGGGCGTGTCGAATTCAAATAACTTGTACAAGTGACGTACGAAAGCTAGAGAGAAAGCATCGTTTGTCTATCGATTCATATCAGCGACTCAGAGTCGATTCTTACTTTTGAGAGACAATAACTTTGTATACGGTGAACTTTCATATTTAAAACTTTGCAGGATGTTTTTGTTCACTTAGATCTATGTTACACACTACATGAAAGGTAATTTTCAAAATTCCATGATAGGTACCCTTTAAGAGCTACAGTAATGCACGTGTGTGTTTGTGCTACACAGTAGACTAGTGATGTTATATTAGACACTGAAGCTTCAAAGTATTCTCGTCGCTTGATAAACTTAAGATTGAGCCACTGTAGCCATTTGGACTATTTTAACGATTTCTTTAATAACTTTTCGGGGCTGTCAGGTTCCAATCCCTTAGAACAGCCTTTCTCAAACTTTTTTTAGTCAGGGCACCTTTCAAAAGTGCATAAAATCTCAAGGCACCCCAGTGTAAAATATAATTTAAAAACACTGCATAACCCAAATGTAAATGCAAATGTCCTGTTTATTTAGACAGAACAGTAATGAACAGAGCATGATACGAACTGTAAATAACAATAATAATAACAACAACTTTATGTGCACCAGGGCATCCCCTCCCCCAATATTATTAAATGTAGGCTATGCTTCATCTTTCATCTTTAAATTCCTAAATTTGATCAATAAATTCAATTATTTAGAATAATAAGACGTAGGGCTGTTACCCTAGGGGCTGATCAAATTAAATCATTTACACTGAAATTTACAATTGCATAAAATAATGTTATGAAATTGATTTAAATTTACATATAAGAAACGTTGGAAAGAATGAAACATAACACTAAACTGCCAGTAGGTGGTGGCAGGCGACCGTCTTAATGAGTGAGTCATTGATTCATTCATTCAAACGATTTGTTCAAACGGCTGATACATTCAAGAATGAGACAGATGTTTATGAATGGGTCATTGAATCTTTGACTCAATCGATTCGTTCAAAATGCTGAATCATTCAGTAATGAAAACAGTGAGTGTTCCTGTGAGATGCGCAGTGCAATATTGCATCTAAAATGTAAGCAGTGTTGTGCAAGTTACTTCCAAACTGGAATACATTATATATTACATGTTACTGTTATTTAAAAGTAATTCATTACCTTACAATATTACTGTCTCAGAATTGTAATGCGTTACATTACTCCTGTATTACTTTTGAGTTACTTTCACCAAAATAACTATACAGAAGTAGAACTTAACATTCTAAAATGACTAGGGCTTTAACGATATGCGATATGAAACCGAAATCGCGACACTCAGATCCACAAACCTGCAGAATCGCGACACACCCCTTCCAACTCCAAGAGTTATCCATACCAGATCCAATGCTACCACATCTTTAAATTACTATTAGTATTATTTGAAGTTAACTTAACATTATAAAATACGTAGACCTACACCACAAAACACTTGAGAATAAATTATTTAAAATTTGGGAATTCCAGCGTTATGGACATGGCATTTGCTGTCAAAACTTGAAAAATAAATTCTCAGAAAATGCAAATACCAAAATATTGAAACGTCTGTTTATCCATAGGCTCCTCCCTGAAAGGAGTCCAGACATTAGAAAAATATCAGTCTACGCATGCATTTTAATTTTAATATTAGGGAAATAGACAGTCATGCGTGACAAAAAAAATCTTTAACTTTTAGGAGGCAACGATTTTTGTTGTTTTAATTTTGTGAATTACACAGCGCAATTCGAATGAAGAAGGGTTGGCTCTCCACAGAACATAAAATATTAATTTTATTTTATTTTTCGTGTTCGCATTTATGAGGAAAAAACAATGTTACAGACGTGACAGTTCTCCGTTACGGACGCGAGCGTTCTAAAGCGGCACTAAAAGACTGCTTTAATACTTTCACAAAGACCTTATACAGAAGACACAAAGCCTTTCTTTAAAGTGATTTTCGTTTTGTATTAATTGTATCTTAATTTTGCCTGGATTTTATAAATGAGAAGTAGGCTAAATATAGCAGACAATTATAAATAATCAAGACACGGAGGACAATTCACTCATAAATGAACCAAAACTCAGTGTATAAGGTAGCCTATTCACGGACCTGAAAAATATATCTGTGATGAAATGTCTATGTGTAAAACAGAACAATTCAAAACGAAAGAAAACCGACTGCTCTCTGCTTATGAAATTAAATGTGCATTTCTCTCTGGTGCACTAGCCTACTGCGAAGATCGCGAGTCAGCATCGTCAACTTCGTCTTGACTATTAAAAAACAATTAAAATGTCTCCTTGCTATATTTGACATATTCATAATCATTGCTTTTGCCGGTTCTTTGTGACAGATTTTAGGTGCTTTATCGGCAGCGGCGCCGACCTTACATGAATGCGTCACCACCGCATCAAAAACATGATTGCGTGATGAAAACATGAAAAATACCACATAGACATAGCCTAACTGTTTAGAAAGAAAACACAGAACGAATAGCCTAATGCGCATACGTCCATCTCGCGAATGTACAGTCTTCTTCATGCCATCTTCACCATTAAGGCTTTAGCCGCTTTTCCACTGGCCAGCGCGAGCACAGAGCCCGAGATCATACCTCACGGCACTCCTGTAAGAAATAAATCGCTATACAAATATCAGACGCTGCCATATAGTTTTTATTAACAGACCTGGACACCACACGCGGTATTGACTGACCACGAACAGGTAATTTAGCCTACTTTCATTTCTCACTCATTAATGTCTCGCGGTCTTGCTGTGTAGGCTATTATTATTATTATTATTTTCACAATTAAAACTAAAAGTCTGTTGTAACTTGTAACGCAAGCCTTACTGAACATGTACCGAGTAAAATATTACTGAAAATTGATTAGTAATGCCTTACACTACTGCGTTACAGCAAAAAGTAATATGTTACTGTAATGCATTACATTTGTAACGCGTTACTCCCAACACTGAATGTAAGTGACTGAATTTTAACTGTTTATTGTTGTACTGTTGTAGGAAATCAATGTCACATTTTCAATCGTGATGGTGTTCAGGAAAAATAATTGAGGTTGCTTATTATGTTAAAAATATAAAAACTCCACATTTAGATGTTTTATAGGCAGTATGTTGTTAACTGTGTGTGTGTGTGTGTGTGTGTGTGTGTGTGTGTGTGTGTGCTGCGCTCATTTGTGTAACGTTAGATTTCTCCTCGAGAGGCTGCGCGAGCGTCAACAGTGCAACCTTGCCGTCAGTAATAGCAGTCAACAACACTGACAGTAATGCAGCGCAATAATGAGTTCGTCTTAGGTTTAACAACCTATGAAACTAATAATGAACATTATGAAACTAAAACGACATAGGCTTATTTTAAAATGTCTTAGGAACTACCGGCTATTTAGAGGTGGATAAACGCAATTTAGAGGTAGATAAACGCACTTCGGAGGTGGCTATTTCCGAATATTGGGAGGTGCGTAAACGGCGTTACGTGCGTTTAGCCTCCACTACATCCCCTGGTTGGAACTGAAACGCAGTTAGAACCTGTACAACTGTAATTGAAGTCTTATTGAGGAAAGAAATAAGGATGGATTTTGTGTAAAAAATAATCAGTAGTTTTGGTGAGTATAATGCTTTTTCCCCGTGGTGAATATGATTTTCTTCTTAATTTTTATTTTAAATTTATGATCGAAAATCATTTTTTTTTCTTCAAATATTCATACTATTGTAACGTCTGGAAAGGGACTATAACCCTTGAACGAAGATAATGGAGGCTCCGTTTCTGAACTTATAATCAGATTCGGAACGCACCACTGTCCACAAACGCACCAGCCGAACTCACGCGCTTGTTTCTCTCTACCGGCCTTTCCCGAACTCACCGCATTAACCCTTTAACTGCCGGTGCAAAATAAAAACAATAATTATAGAGAGTTTTTGCGCTGCTACACTATTAAAAGTGATTAATTCAGGTAGGACAGAAGGCCTAGTGTGAAATGCACGGCCCGCCAATGATAAGATGTCAGATTTTTTTTTTTTTTTTTTTTACACCTATGTAATTTTTTGGCGGCACCCCTGACACAGTCAGGGGGCACCCCAGTGTGCCGCGGCACCCACTTTGAGAAAGGCTGCCTTAGAAGCCTATGGAGGAGTGACCCAGCTCTCAAATTTAATCACAAATATCTTAATTTGTGTTCCGAAGATGAACGAAGATCTTACGGGGTTGGAACAACATGAGGGAGAGTAATTACTGACAGAGTTTACATTTTTGGGTGAACTATCCCTTTAATATAATTGTTACATTTAATTTATTGCCACACTTTAATATGCGAGTTATTATAAGAAAACTGAACATTTAGCGGTGTCAGGCTTTTATTTGTGCTTAAAGAATAAAACAACGGCGCTGCGAACTCAGCTGCTCATAAACATAAACACGACTGCTATATATATTTGACCTGCCACAAGATGGCGCTGTTTTAGACACTCTTGATGCTTCTAATCTTTTCCCGAAACATTCAGGAGAAAGCCTGTGCTTCATGAGGCTTCATTTTCACATCCCTACAGTACACACACACACACACACACACACACACACACACACACACACACACACACACACACACACACACACACACACACACACACACACACACACACACACACACACACACACACAAAGATCCTACAGTCCATCCTTGACCTCGTCCTGCTCGCCACAGCAATGTAATCGGGCCCTATGTGCTATGTCTTGTGTGGGCCACTTTAGGTTCACATTCAGATTCACAGTGATTACTGTCCCTCATCTTTCCCAAAACTGGCCCTGATTTGTTTTGTTTTATGATATAACTTCATATAAAATAAAACAATAACAATAAAGATATTCTGCGAATAAAATGTTAGAGAGATAATGTAAAGGTTTAAAAGTTACATATATACTTTATATCTTTTGAAACATTTATGTGCTATACTTGACAATAATGTTCATGACTAGAATATTTGAATAATTATGGATGAGTTTAGTCTAAACATTATTATATTTGCAGGCCTGATAGTGAAGATTTCTGCTGACATTCATCTGAGCTTCTTCCTCTGTTCCACCTTTAATTACAACTAAACCATCATTTGGCTGAATAATAAACCAACATCAATCATTCAATATCACATGTTTCTAATGCACATGCTAACACACACACGCTGCTTTATTTAATAGTGAAGTCTGAGTCTCTTCCACCTGTATGAGACACATTTACACATTTATTTCTCCTCATAGACAGTAGAGAGACTCTTCTGTGGATCTCCTGATGGTTTCTGCTCCTCATCGCCGTTTCACAGATTTAAATCATGATGTAAATCCACTGACGTTGGTCAATAGATCTTCATCTACTCTGTAAAGTGGAACAGAAGAGAAAACAATCAGTGTTCAGTGGAACAAAGTGCAAATTATTATATTTCAATTACTGTTTTTTGAGTAAAAATAAGTTAAATTGAATTCCTGTAATCAGATTAATTACTTACTTTACATGATCTTGCATAGATATGTGTTTTTAAATATAATAGATTTAAACCTGAATCATGTGTGTGTGTGTGTGTGTGTGTGTGTGTGTGTGCGTGCGTGCGTGCGTGCGTGCCGTGCGCGCGCGCGCGTGCGTGCGTGCGTGTGTGTGTGTGTGTGTGTCGGTGCGACTGCTATTGAGTCTCTGTAAAGAGAAACTAATGAGTGTACGGCGTATGGAATAAACCACAGGGAGCAAATACTAATGTTATTTTGAGTTAAACACAAACCTTTAGTTAAAGCCGTTTGTCCTCTAGTTTAAACATGTTTGTAGGCTCTTAGTAAATAACTGAGAGTAAAGTAAGTGTAGAGTAGTGTGACGTGTTTCTTGTCACAGTAAAACACACTAGAGACAGAGACATTTCTATGTGAGCTGGACGCTGTGAGCTGAAGCTGGAACTGCACTGATTTTAGCAGGAGTGCAGCGTTTTCCTACAATCTGACCAAGTCTGTTTTCACACTGAAATGATTCACTTCTACTGACACAGTTCATAAAGCAGGTGTTGATGTATAAAGCTGTGACAGTGTGCTTTTCTTCTCTTTCCTCCTTTGTGTTCAACATTTCAATAACTTCACATTTTCTTCTCACACAAACCCTTTGTTGCAATAAAGCTTATTGATAATTTCCTTTCACGAATGTTTGAAAGGTTTGTTCAGATATCAGAGGTAAATGAAGATCTCTTTAATATCTCAGTGATGTTTCCTCACCTCAGGACACAGTTTAAGTCTCGTAGCTCGTCTCTGAGCCGCTGCTTTGAGTCTCCTATCTTATTGATTCTCAGATCAAGCCCTTTTAAAAACTGCAGTGCTTTTGAGTTAGTCAAAGACTGAGTTAAAGAAGAAACATCTGTAATGCCACAGCCATATAGACTAGAAAGACACAAACAGAGGAAGAGAGATTATCTTACAAACAAATGATGAATGTGAAGAATTTTACACAGATATAATGTGAACTCAGATTCACTGTCGAGCATAAAGTGTTTCAGTTTAAACTGTTGAAGTGATTTTAAGCATTTTGATTCTTGCATGTGAATGTTACTGACAATACTAAATTATTTTAGTGAAAAAAACTTAAATGTAACAGTAAATTTTAGATGATATTAACTGTTGGATTTTTAGTCAATTATTTTGGTATGTTGAACTCAAATAATCAAGTAAATGATATTCAGATATTTTATTAAGTTAATAAAGTTAAATATTACTGTGATATTTACTAAGCCACAGAATAATTACACAGAGTGTAGATAAAAAAATAAATAAAATAAAAATGTGATCAATAGGGAAACCCAGAAAGTGCACTGCTATAAACAATGAAACATAAGCCCTGCTGTCTTCAAATAAATAAACTTCAGTCACACTGTAATTGCTGTACAGTATAATGATACTAACTGTAGTTTCTCCAGCTTGAATTGTGGGTTCATCAGTAGATCACTGAGGTTTTTCACTCCTGAGTCTCCTAGATTATTCACGTTCAGGTTCAGCTCTCTCAGGTGTGACGGGTTTGAGTTCAGAGCTGAAGTCAGGATGAGACTCTGTTTCTCTGTAATACTGCATCCATACAGACTGAAGACAGAGAAATAACAATAGTTCACATCTATGATGATCATCTTATTGAAGAGCTACAGCAGCATTTAGTTTCCAATAGTCTGTTTTAAAACCCAGTTACACTAGTTCTGTGTGCTGGAAGACACTGTTTCTTCTTTCATTTCATGTTTCGTCTCTCTTCTTTATTCTCTGTTTCTCTGTAATACTGCATCTATACAGGGGTCAATGACGTGGCGTGTCAATTCTGGTGTCCAAAGCATATTCATTATATTAAAAATTTATACATTTTTAAATGCACTTCATTAAATCATGTTGACTCCCAACAAGACAAGACGATGCTCACCCGACTGGCCAATAGGAACGTTCCAATAGGAAAAAAAAAGAACGTGGCCCCGCCCATGACACAATTTTCACAGCGAAAGCAAAATCCTGACAGGAGAGCAAAAAATTGGATTGAGAGCAAAGAAAAACGGTTTGAGAGAAACACTTTTTTTTTTTTTTGAGAAAATGTTTTCACACTGATAGCAAAAAATATATAATTAAGATTTTTTTTCAAAGTATTTTGAGAGAGATTTTTTTTTTCTCAGAAATAATATTTATCCAGACATCAATGGGTCGTTGTTGCTAGTTTGAGTTAAGAAATACACATTTCAGCATTATCACTAATCTGTGTGTGCATTCTCCTTGAGAACTAAGCAAGTTGACTCATGAAACTATTTGTTTATTATATCGCAATCCCAATATTGACCTCAATAATCGCAATATGACATTTTCCCCAAATCGTGCAGCCCTGATATAAAAGTAAAAAATGGGCTTAATCTATTTTTAATCATATTACTAACTTTGGGTGCTCGAGCCCCTGGCCTTTTTCAAAATTAATCTAAAGTGCCCCTCTCAAACAAATAATGGTAATATTGTTTTCATTAAAACAAAATGCATTTGATTATAATTAACATGGCAATGTGTACAAAACTAAAGTAGCCTAAATTCATGTTTATTTTTACGTTTCTGTCAGTCTGAGGTGCCGTTGCCACTATGGGTTGCGTCACTTGCGTGTCTTGCTTCGGACTCGACTGAAGGGGTCAGTCTCCGTTTCCGAGGGTCTAAAACTCCGGAGGACGGCAGGCGCCCGTAACCATAGCAAAAGTTTTAATAGGGAATGCGGAGGTACGTCACGCCGTGTTGCATTATGGGACGTGGCCGCCATCTTTACAGGCACGATCTCTGTTTACCTTCGGTATAATAGTGGGTGTTTGGCTAAAACGAGGTAAAATTGAAGAAGAACGGAAGAAATGGAGATGTTTAAAGAAAAAAAGAAGGGACCCTACTGGGATAAACTAAATGCCACTGTCAAAAAACTATTTGGACAAACTATCCGCGATAAAAAAACGTTGATACATCTGATTTAGTGTTGGAGTTCAAAGCCTATGCTAAGTTGATTACTATTGTACATAAAGTTCAAGCTATTTTACCTGAAAAGCAGCTCTCGTAGTTAATGTTAGCTTGCTATTTTCAGCATATGTTAAGTTTTCATAGGTTGTGCAAGAAAAAAAAATTGTACGTTACTTTATAAGGCCACAAGATGTGGTAACTTGTTAAATACACAGTTGCCTTGTTGTCATCATTTAATGTTGACACGTGTAAAAATGAGAGTATTTGGTCGTTTATTTTAAAAGTTTGATGTATCTTTGCCCATTATTATGTGTACTTAAAGGGTCTTTGTGGATGCAATCAGTACAGAAACAGAGAAGTCACTTAATGTATTTATTATATAAAATCATGATTCACAGACATTTTAAAAAAGGCATGTAAAAAGATGTACAGAATATCAAAGCAAATTGTAAATTGAAAATAAATATAATTTGATTCATGCAATGTGTCCTGGCTTTATCATCAGCTGCTAACATTAACCGCAAATTCAACATCATTCATCAACTAACCTCCTAAATGTTAGTCATCGAGGAATATACAATACACAACCTCTTGCTTTGTACAACTTTTAACAAACGTAGTATGCAGTGGAGGACAGTAAGTAAGTTTTTCCTCATGATTGTGGCGATCCGGCGTCTTCTCGTCAGCTCCTCGACCTGCTTCCCTTGTTGTTTTTTCCAAGAAAGAAAGGTGAAAAAACGTATTCCGTTGTTCAGTTTCCTCCCTGAACAATCGTGTGACCTGCTATGGCAGTTGAACTGAACAACCATATCGAAGTTTATTAAAATATCGACAGAAAATCCAAACACAGCCTCCAACACATGAATTTAAATACAGCGGTATTGGGCGCGATCCTGTAAATATGGCGGCGGACCCATAATGCAACACGGCGTGACGTCATCTCCACATTCCCTATACGAAAATGTACTAGTGTAAACGACAACGTTACGTATACGTAGGTATTCAACAGTCTGCTCGGGAACCGAACTGATGCGCTCGAGCCAAAATATACTATGGTTCATATTTGGTGAGTCTAGGCTCGACGGCAGGAAAAAATAAACCAAACCATTTTTAAACTTCTTTTCTTTTGATTTTTTTTAAATCCACATATTACATATTTTAAAATATTGCATAAATTCATTGATGACTGTTATATAATACACTGAACAATCGTCATCTGGCACAAAAAGTTCAAATTTCATTGGACAATGTGAAGTGGAGGGGTAATTTTCTAGTCATTCAGAAATCGTTTGAAAATTACAGACGAATTTACATTTACGAAGCGATCTGGATCTGCGTCATTGAAACAATGGATGTTAATTGACTACAAAGCACTGCACAAAACCAGCACCAAAAGTCGCTCTAATCGTAAGTAGTAGCCTGTGTAAGTTATATTGATACACCGTTTACCATTTGAAAACTATCATAGTTGGTTCAAATTAATGACGCCCAGGCGCCACCTACAGGCCTATGATGTGAAGTGTAGGCTGACAACAACACGTGAAATGGTGATAATAGTAACAGTACCGGTCAAAAATTGACACATTCAGAAACGCGTCCGAAAAAATAACTCTAACTCTGTCAATACTTGTCACAGAGATACGAGAGATGTCTCTTTATGAAGCTGAGATTCTCTTCTTTTAAATGAGTAAGTTACTAAAAAAAATAATATTTCCAGTTTATGTAATCCGTTTGAAACCAAGGAGTGTTACAGTTTTTTCGTTCTCCCCTCATTATCTGTAATCAGCTGACGCAGACACGCCCCAAGCGCTTTTCACATGGTAAATAGGTGATCGCATCGCACACGCGGCACGCCCCGCGATCAATGCCGCCCATAACAACACAAAGTTTCTTCAGATTCACTGATAGTTCATCGCGTTTTGAGGATGGCAGCACATAGGCCCTTCAGATGATTCTGGACACTGGACAGCGGGGAAGAACTTTTACCAAGAGAAAGATTGCAACTCGGACCCCGCCGAGGAAGTTGTTTGTTATGTAATTCCTTTTCTGATCATATAGAGCTCAAATGAATTTTCAGACTGTATTTTGCCTAGTTTTGGTTAGCTTTTGACACATGAAAGTTTGCTTCACAATATTCCTATTCGTGTACGCTCGTGTTCTCTAAACATATTTGTAGGCTATATTAGCCTACATATATTTCACTCAGTTTTGATAAGTTTATGACACTGATTATCATGCTAAATAGCCTACTGCCTTATGCTTATGCATTTTGTTTTCGAACTGCTTGGTTATGATTTAGTGAAATATATGTCAGCCTCCGGTAAAATATGTGATACTGTCTAAATACAATATATTTTTTTACATATAAATGTTCAGTTTTGTTTAGCCCATGACTACTTATCATGCTAAAATAGCCTACTGCCTTAGCCTATGTGTAATGCATTTTTTGTGATAGAAATATATTTCAGACTCCGGTAAAATACGTGATAGGCTACTGTCTAAATACAATATGTTAGTATATAAATGTTCAGTTTTGGTTAGCCTATGACACTTTATCATGCGTAAATAGGCCTACTTGTTTGTGAATACAAGGTGTGTTTGAATTGTAAGTTAGTGATGTGTCGTTCGTTCGCGAACAATCCAGTTATTGTGTAGCCTATCCCTAACCCAGATAGCACAAGTCTCTTTGATGTTATATTTACATCTGGAAGACGTATTCTAAAGAGTGTTTGCTCATCTGCAATACGTCTATAGGACGTTTCTGTCAGATGTCAAATAGACGTTTAGAAGATGTCTTTAAGATGTAATGATTTAGAATGCATGTTAAACGGCCTCTTATAAACGTCTATTTGACATCTGACAGAAACGTCCTATAGACGTAATGCAGATGAGCAAACACTCTTTAAAATACGTCTTCCAGATGTAAATATGACATCAAAGAGACTTGTGCTATCTGGGTAATTGCGTGCTGTCTATATGGGCCATACTCGCAAATGTTCAGTTTTGGTTAGCCTATGACACTTATTATCATGCTTACTGCCTTATGCACTGTTTGTGAATACAGTGTAAATGTTTGAAATGTAGTGTTGTGTCGTTCGCGAACGATCCGTTCATTGAGTGAATCATAAATGCGTGTGTTCTATATGGGCCATCAACAGATACTCTGTTGTATACATAATGTATGCTAACAGTTATTTTGTTTTGTTTTTTAGGAAAGTGCATCACGTTCTCCTTCTCCAGCACCTCGCAGAGGAGCACGCAGGTGTCATTCAGTTCTCAGTGCGATCGAGAATAATACTGAGTAAGTGCATAGACATTTTACAGATGAAATGTACCCTAATTGTGTTTACATCGTCATAATGTAAAAGTTCAATATTACAATATTACAATTATTGATTGGTAATGTTAATATAAAATAGCTTATATATTTTTTTGTTTTATCGACATGCCGATTGCCCTGATAGCCCTGACTGATAGTACTTTGATCAACCTTTTATTAACCTTTATTAATATTATTATTTTTATAGGAATGTGGCAAAGAGGGCCAAGACAAACATTCAGACGAGCAACAAGGAGCTGCCTTTACTTTTGTTTATTTTGCTCACATTTGATTTGCTTAGAGCCCGCATCAACGAGGCATACGCATTTACTGTGAGATACCTGCCTTTACTTTGTTTATTTATTGCTCACAATTGCTTTGTTTATAGCTGACTGATTATTTATTTATTTTACTCACATTTGATTTACTTAGAGCAAATTTAGAACATTTAGTTTCTCCACATAGAGGAATTACAATAAAACAGATTGAAAAACCTTTGAATCTCCTCTCATTCTTTGTTCAGGTTGCCTCACAGCACCTTGATGGGCCATTATAGTCATTGGGGGAGTGTCTTTAGTCTTCCCAGGTGTAAATCACATTAATATTCATGGGCATTAACACTCCCACGCATACAGCACTGCTGACCCAAAAACTGATGTAAGAAATATAAATACGTTATATTGATGTTTCTGAAAGAGTGGTCAGAATGATTTTCACTTTTTTTTTTAAGTAAAAATTCTAGCTTACAAGAATAGTAACTCAAAAGTATTGTGGACAACTATTCAGTATGTGTTAAATGGCCTTATTGTGGTGACATTTTTTTTCCCAAAACGTACTAACCACGCATATTATTTTTTTTCTATAAAATGCAAACATGTACATCCATTTTGCTCACATATTATTGTAGCAGAGTTTGTGCTGAATACAGCAAATTAATATGTTGGCAAATGGTATATTTTAAGTAGCTGAAATAAGCACAAATGTCAGGGCATATCAAAACACCTCAAGAGCCTCAAAACAGCTCAGACCCCAGAGGGTTAAGCACAACACTTAAGTGGAAGTACTAAAGAATTCAAAAAAACTGTACTTGAGTAGTAAATTTTAAAATAAACTACTTTCAATACTGAAGTACTGAAAGTAAAAGTACATTGTGAAAAGTATTGTGTTATGTAGTTATTAAAGCTACACTGTGTGATTTTTACCCCCATCTAGCGGTCAAAAGGTATATGACCATCCAGTGAATATTAGTTTCTGTTCGTTTCAATTCCGATTCCGTTTTAACTCCTACGGTGGCCAATGTAATCCAAGATTAACACGGCTTCCAGTTCGACCTCCTCGACACGGTGCCATCGAGTGTTAAAACGCGAAAGGCGAAGCTGTATGTCCCTCTTTGGCTAATGTACTTTCAAGATGGAGGGGCAACATGGCGACCGACATTAGAACTCCTTACCCGTATGTATTTTCAATGGCATATTATACACTCACGGGAATACTTTATTACTTGAACGAATTAAATATAAATTAATGAGCACATATATTTTTGAAAGAACTAAGAATTTTAGCTAAGAATAAACTAAAAAAGTTACACAGTGTAGCTTTAAAGAAAGCATATGTCCCTTCCCTCTTTAAAGCATCTCTCCCTTCTCTTCCCTGCTTGTGCCTTTTTTCTCCACAGCTTATTGGGTATTTATCTGAATGTTACAGCGATCTCTGTTAGCTTTGTTTATGTCAGCGAGTTCCTGGAATGTCACATGATAATTCTCTTCTTCATGTGTTCCATAAATGGACTAAATGTGCAAAGGGCGCCCTCAGGCTGCCAGTATGGATTGAAAACACAGTATATCAGAGTATCCAACGCTCATAATGATTACATCGGCCCATTTTGGGTATAAATTCAATCAATATTATTCCTCTCTATAGAAATCTGACTTAAACCTATAAAAATCTATCAATATTTGTCAAAATCTGCGTGAGCTAAAAGCCCTGAGGGACGTTGTTTTGTCAAGCGCTGTCATGACGACCTCACAGGAGGTTTTTTAATGGGAGCGGCTGACGCTCATAATTCATATTAAAGGTATCGACTCATTTTTTCATTACATAGGCCTAACTCCTGACACAAATTAAGACATAACTGTCACTATAAGTTTCTCAGAATACAAAAGTGGTCAAATACTGAAACTTGAGTCTTATATATTTTTAATGATGTATAGTTTGTCAAGATAATAACATTAAATCTAATAGTAACTTTGAACTATTTAAACAAAGAACGATTCAGTGCGTCGGCGTCCTCGCACATTCTATATGAATTATCTTTCACTCCGACAAATGAAAACATGGACTCTAAGTAGGGCCAGAGGTCTCCTTCCTCACCGCCACGATCACTCGAAGTTGAAGGTGGTGTTTCTGGTTCTTCCATCTCGAAACACACAAACAAATAGGAAGTGTTCTCAATGGAGGCAGGCAGTAGAGGAAAAGGCAGAACGCGCTGTCTTCTTGATCGCTTGATTCCCTCAATGATGAGCCAGCT
The DNA here is from genome assembly GCA_036326025.1 of Chrosomus eos. NCBI lineage: Eukaryota > Metazoa > Chordata > Actinopteri > Cypriniformes > Leuciscidae > Chrosomus > Chrosomus eos. The sequence continues at coordinate 858,790 of JAZAVI010000010.1, read as the reverse complement.
TCATCAAACCTGGTGACAGAGCCATCTACCGCTCTGGCAGTGAGTATGTGGGTTTGGAATGATTTGTAACATTTTTATAATTGTAATGAGTAACGATGCAGCACATAAAAAATGTATTGGAGTAAAAGTATTAAACTCATCGAAAACATGTACTGAAGTAAAAGTGGAAGTAGGAGAAAAAAAGAATACTCAAGTAAAGTACAGATACAGCCTTTTAGTACTTAAGTAAATAAAATAATAAAATACATCTTCATTCCTTCCCATACCCACTAACATTTCCCTTAGTTTCAGATAACGTAAGCTAGCCAAACTGAGCCAACGCTTCTGGCCTGCTTACAGTAGTTGTAGAGTTTTTGACTGCATCAATAATACTGTATATGATGGGCTATATATTAAATGTTCTAGCCTAAAAATGTTAGACGAGCTTTCTTCCAACTTACCTTCTCCATCACGACATGTGTTCGGGCGATGTCGTTGGTTACCTAGTAACGGACATACGGTGACGAGAATGTTCCGTCAACTTCCGTGTGTTCGCGCATCTATGTTGCCTAGACGAACGCAATCTGGCCGAGATACGTGCTGGCGGCAGGAAACTTCACTTTGTGTGCCTGCGCCTCGTATACATAAGCAATAAGGTACGAGAGGCTGTACTGTATCGTGAATAAGTCACTTATTCGCGTCGTGCCTGCAACCCCTTCAGCCGTGACTTATTCACGATACAGCACTAGCCTTGAGTACCTTATTGCTTTTATAAAACGGTTACCACACAAAAAAAATATTAATGCTGAAAAATATGTATCTATGCAACTTTCATGAAGTAAAATCACTAAAAGCCTTTCCTCCGCTGGAAAAAATAGTCCCTGACCGTAAACAGCAACAGAAGTTACATACATTATTTCGCCAATAGATGGCGGCAAAGACTGTCTTCATGAGTGAGTCAGTCAGTAGAGAAGACTTTTACATTGAAAGGATTCAAACTTGTGATCACGGAGAAGAAAGACACAACAGACAGATGACTATAGGAACGGAAAACCCCATAACTGTTAAAAGGACAAGATATCGCAGCGGACATTCAAACGGATTTGTGTATTATGAATATAGGACTGACCTGAAGGAAAATGCTATGTCTACTGTAAATGCAGGAACACTCGCTTACTCGATCTCTCACAATACTCTACTCTAGCTGAAATGAACAATATCAGTGAGATCAAACAAGTGTTTAAGTTGCTAAGGGTGGTTGCTAGGGGTGTCGTGTAGTGATACATAGAACCGTTGGGTAAAGCGGTCTTAGCCGTGTTTTATCGTGAATAAAACAGCTATTGACCAATCAGAATCAAGGATTGGAACTAACCGTTTTATAAAACGTTATATATAAAGCTTGCAGGACAACTTGATTGGCATTACCTTTTAAGCGTGAGAAATACACAGTGTGGCGTGTGAGCGTGTGAACTGGTTGAATTGCGTGTGTCTCATGGCCAATGCGTGAGACTTGAGAACCCTGCTTTAACCACTGCCTCTACAGTCACTGAAATAATTATTGACCTATGATCAAACTGTCTGTCTGGAATTATTATCATCAGCTAACATTACAACTAAAAGTAAAGTAATATTATAAATAAATGAGCAATACTCACGTCAGTGTGTTGAGTTGACAGTGTTTATCCTGCAGTAGAGCAGCGATCTGATTCACTCGTGTGTCTCCTAGTTTATGTTTACTCAGTTTCAGCTTTCTCTGGAGGAACGGGTTTATACCCACAGCTCTCTTCACATACTGACAGGCTTCCTCTGCAGCAGGACTCAAAAACCTGCAGAACAGTTCAACAGTTGATAAAAAACGTAATTATTGTTCTAAAGACAAGCTCTAGTTAGTTATCTAGATGTAACACTTTTCTTGGAACATTCAAATATATATATATATATATATATATATATATATATATATATATATATATATATATATATATATATATATATATATATAGCAGGAAGGGTTATTACCCCTCCTACTTCCTACGTCATCTTTTAGTGTTTGGCCAATGGCCAGGGTTCCGGTGCGTATAAGAGCACGAGTAACTGGTTCCTCGGCATGCGTCATTATCCGGGGTCGTGACGTCATCTATGCGCCCTGCTGCTTTCTGCTGATTTCAGCGTAACGTGTTGCTGGTAAAGTTTGCCGAGGCTGTTTATTCACTGGCAATGCTGTTGGCGGGTCTATGGGCTTGTTTGGAGAGTCGAATGTGGACATTTAAGACCGGTAAGAGAAGTATTTGTATGCGGGGTGAGTGATAGATGAAGCATATGGTTTGCTTTGATTTGTGTGCTTAGTGTACGATTTATCGGCACTTCAGGCCAACGAGCTTGTCGGAGATATTTGCTTCCATCTATCGCATAGTCTGGGGATTCTGGGGCAGCGTGCTTGATTGTGAGTATACTGTCTGAGCGTAAGCCAAGGGAGAAGAACTTTCAGTGTAACACCTCTCTGTTTATCTTTTAGGCATCCGTGAGGACGATACCGACCTTCTGAATGAGTGTTATCTGCCTGTGTCTCGCCATAAGACTTCGTTTGCGCTGTCCTTCGTCAACTGCTGTTCTGTTTGGATTCTGTTTTGTGTATGTACTGTTTTATTACGAGTGAGTCGTCTCGAGTGAACCATTCATGTGAACTGTTCAAGTGAGCCGTTTCAGGTGAACCGCCTTAAGCGGGCCATTCAAGTGAGTCGTTCAGGTGCGCCGTTCAAGTGAACAATTTCAAGTGAATCGTCCTAAGTGAGCCATTCAAGTGTACCATTTCAGGTGAACCATTTCAAGTGAACTGTTTCCAGCGAAGGATGACTCTGTGTCTGTGATATGTTTTGAGTTTGTATTTCTTTTTTGGGTTTATTTCTTTATTTCGTGTTTTGCTTTAGACCAAATTGTCGTACCAGTGAGTTTCTATGTATGTATATTTCTTTCTTGTGATTGAATTTATGTGATTTGGTGTTTTTTTGGTTTTGACTAGCGACGATCAGGTCGGGACCAAGGAGTTGGTTCCGCCCTGGAATCGTATAATTTTTATTATTTTGTGGTTATTTTGGTTTTGCATAACACTGCTTGTTAATTTTCTTTCTTTCTGTTTGTTAGCAGGGCCTGGGCACCCGAGGGCAGAAGAGAGAACAATTAGGTGATAGGGTCCTCACGTGTGCCGTGGTCCTCTCAGACATGAGTCGTGGAGTGTGTGCTGTGCTGGGGTGTGTGCACTGAAAAGAGTACTATTCATAGAGGTGATACCTCGAGACTGCCCTTGGGTATGCCCAGGTTCCCCTGCCGTCCACACTGGAAACTAGTGAATTGAAGAGTGATTGCTGGTCAACGCTTCTTACAGAAAAGAACTGTTTTTAACAATTAATAAAATATATATATTTTTTCAATCACCTATGTCTCTGACTCCAACTGTGATTAGGATCTGTGTGTGCCTTAGCGTAGATATTGTATTAAATTCTTGGGGCGAAATTCCCCAAGTGGCGTAGTCGGAAATCGTAAACTGAGTTGAGTGTGAGCTTAAATTGTTGTTCCGCCCAGTGTCATATAAAATAGAGCTGCCGCTCCCGCACCACTTTGCCACATATATATATATATATATATATATATATATATATATATATATATATATATATATATATATATATATATATATATATATATAAGCATATCCTAAAGCAAACTCATAAGAATAGAAATGTCTCATGAGCAGAGGGGCAAAAGCTCACTAGATCATGATTTTCTTTATGAATACAGAGTGTGATATTAAGATCTTTCTGGGCTTGATGGAAAACTATTGTGTTCAGAAAACTATTTTTTTATGGGAAGTGTGCACAAAAACAAAATTGTGCATGTTAATTATCAAGGTATACTCCAGAATAGCAGCACATATAATGACCCATGATGTGTATTTGGCTGCATTTACACTGGCACAAAAAATCCAATCTTTTACTCACATCTGACACAGAGAGGAATTTGTTGCACACGTGTAAACACAAATATCCGCACGAGATCCAATTTTTAAGTATCCGATCTGAGCCGCTTCCAAATGTGGATTTAAATCAGATACAGATCCGATATCTGGACATCCGACCTCCGTCTACACGCATATCCGATTCTCCTTTGAATAGTACTTCAAAAAAGCCTTTTAAATCTATACATGAGAACTAAATGTGGCACAATGGCCTTCATCATCACAGTATATTAATGCCTATCTAGTGCAAGGGATTTCATCAATATGCTTTTGGGACACTCCAGGCACAGGACGGTTCTGTCGAGAGAGACAGAGTCTCAATAACACGTCTGTACCATTCGCTTCACAGGACATATGCTTTCAACTACATACTGTTTATTTACTAGTGTGTTCTAATATGCAGTTATGTCATGTTTGGTCTCATCTGACAGCTTATACACTGAAATGAATGGTGGTGAACTTAATAGAGATATTAAAGTATCCTAATGTACAATCTAGGTACTATGGGTTAAACATGCATTGAGGAGAATATGTTAACCCATTTGCCTCATCTTTTGGTTTCCTGTAGGTCGGTTTCGGTGTCGGTAGCTCACTCATGTTTAACAATGCTTTGCTCAGGGTATAAGAAGGAAAGGTAACTGTTGATCTTGGAGAAAGGCTTTGACACCGCCACTCCCGCACACCGGTGCGTAACCTCATACTCTGAGAAAGGCTTTTACGGCCTCGTTTGCACAACCGTACATTATTTGTTACAACTAAGTTTTCTATACAGTATATTGTTCTGTATATGTCTGTATATTTAAACATGTAACTTAATAAATAACTTTGCCTGCTTTAAAGGCTTTGAGAATCTTTCCTTTTATCACTGATGATGTTGAAAGCTAAAGTGATTATAACTTTTGTTATCTAAACGTTCAGGTTAAATCCTACGTTTTTTCCAATCAGTTCTAATAAAGACCTTTACCTTTAAAGAATAAGAGGTAAAGAATATAACAACAACTTTAAAGGGTAACTAAACCCCTGGTCAGAGCCTGACTCCACCCACTGGCAATATTAGAAAAATGCTGGAAAAGTGGGCAGAGCCTAGCGGAGGGGGGCGTGCACCTGAGACACGTCTCTCTGTAGGCTAGGGCGTGATTAGCTGGTACCCTCTTACGTCACAGGGCACCACAACTTCCAATAGGAATATTCAACTGCGATAGCCACCGTTCAACCTGAAGAGGGCAGCACTCAGACATTTTTACACCATGTATTGTAGAATTAAAACTCTTTATACCCAAATGTCTAAGAAATTACTTGAATCAATGAACAGCATTAATAAAGCCCCAGTCTTACAGATCATTAACTAAAAAAAAAGTTGTTTTAGGGTTTAGTTACCCTTTAATGGAGTAAGATTAATTATATTGGAGTTGTGGTATTACAAATTTATTAAATGTATAATTTAGGTTCCAAAACAAACTGTGTATAACCTGAGACAGTTCTGGACATTGAATTTAGCATTTAAGATTAGGATGGTCATTATATCCGGCCCATCCTGTTTTTCTGTATTGGTCAAGATTACTGAAAACTCTTAATGGCCACTGATACTCCCACTCTTTGTCTCAATGATAATGTAAAGGTTTAACCAATCTAGTCAGGCTGACTGGATTAGCATCTCAAGGCTCTGATGTTACACCTTTGTCTTTGAGTTTCTGTCCCAGTGCGGGAAATTCTTCCCCATCCTGTTCTCATGTCTCCCCCCTTGCCTTTTGTCCTGTCACAGTGCAGGAACCGAATGTAACCCCTCCCCTTGAACGGTATATCAACTACAGTTAGTCTGCTTTAGATTAGAGATTTTGGGTATCACCTTGAACGAAGCAGACTACAGCAAATAAAGAATCCTGCTTTAAAAGATACACCCGAGTCTCCTGGTCTTCGCTCTTCTGAGTTTCTACACTTTAGAAGAAATTAATTGACAACAGATGGTGCCGTGACCCGGATAGAATTAACTTTACCTGAATCCAGATTTGAAACAAAGACTGAGTTCCAGAACTTCAAGCTCAACAAAGAATCTCAACAAAGGAACTTCTCACTGAATTCCAGACTGAATCTTGAAACTTCAAGCTCAACAAAGAATCTCAACAAAGAATGGACTTCTGACTGAATTCCAGACTGAATCTTGAAACTTCAAACTCAACAACTGAATCTCAACAAGAATTCACCTTTCTGACTGAAGTTCCAGACGGAATCTTTTCCATACAAGCAATGATTCGGTGAGTTTCACTCTATTCAAAGAACCGCTGAAAAACCAGTACAAATTTTGTGCCTCTGCTCCGCCAGAGAAAGAGTTATCAGACAGCTGTAGTGTTTGGTTAACTTAAGTTATCCTTTAAAAGTTGCCTTTTAGAGATGAAAAATTGATCCTCTGTTCAGGCAGGGAAGTTTTAACATTACATGTTAAAAAATAGATATCCTCTGTTTCAGGCAGGCAGGGAAGAAAGAATACCCTCTGTTTCAGACACGGAGATTTAGCATCTTATGCTACTGATATAAATACCCTCTGTGCAAACAGGGAAGACTTAGCCGAAGTTAAGTGTGAAATGTTGGTAATTTGGAAGGTTAACAAGAATTGATCTGTGTTAACAAGTGTACCCTCTTTTGATCAGAGAAGTTTTAGTGTTTGATTGTGTGATAACAAAGAACATCACAAAATGGTTAGAAGGAATGCTAGGCTAGTTCCATCAACTGAGAAAAATGAACTAGCTACTCCTTTATAAACAGACAGTGAGTTCAAGTCATTGCTAGGAGAGCACATGAATTCCATAGTGACTGAGTCAGTTAGATTGGAACTAATACAGAAATTTGATATTGACCAAGACAAAGTGTGGTCTATTGAAGAATGCAAGAAGGTGTTAGGTGCATGTATCAGAAAGAAAAACATGAAAGGCATAATTTGTTGCCATAGAGAATATAGCTTATCCATTGCACAAGAACAAGCTAGGTGTATTGATAAGTTAAATGAACAGAACAAACAATTGCAGACTCAAGTGTCCTGTTTCAAGACAAAGGTGAGCCATAATCAGGCCTCAACCAAATGTGACTCTGAAGACCAACAGTCAAATGAAAGCTATCCTGATTTACAGTCTGTCTGTAGACTAGAAAACACTAGACATTCTGGTTTTATAGATAAAGATGTAAATGCTTTTGAAGTGTGTGGAGCAAGACAAAAGGCTCAGACTAGGGCAAAAGGAATTGACTCTGTTCAATCTGCAACCCCCACATAGCAGTTACAAACAGTCAAATTATCTTTAGGTCCTAAAGAAATCGAGAGAATCGCTGAAAATTTGCCATCAGTGCAAAGAAATTTTTCTGAGTTTAGGAGAGAATTGTCCAGAAAGATGCGGCTTTACGATATGTCTCTAGCTGAAGTCACCCAGCTAATATCACAGATCTTGACTGAGTCAGAATTCAATGATTTTGAAAATGCCGTAAACAATTCTGATTTTCAAAATGCCAGAAAAGATGACTTGAGAGAGGGAGTTCTGAGAGTGTTAACAAGCATTGTTGGACCGAAAGTAGACTGGTCAAAGATTACTAATTGTGTACAGAAGAATGATGAAACTGTTAGTGAGTACACAGAAAGATTTTGTCAGACAGCTGCAGCTTACAGTGGAATTGCAGACACTCCAGAGAAGGTGTTAGCTGATAATGGCCCTTTGGTTCGCACCTGGTCTCATTGTCTTTTGCCAGAACACAGAAAGGCGTTGCCTTTCTTAAACATCACATGGGCTACTAGAAATTTGCAAGACAATTTGGAAAGTTTAGCTATTTGGGAAAGAGACTCTGATGTCAAGGAGAGAGTAAAAATTGCAGCAACTTCCTTTAAGGTCAACCCAGAGAAGCAACAGAAACGCAAATGTCCCAAGAGAGAGGGCATCAGTTGTTATTATTGTGGTAAACATGGACATTTTGGAAAAGAATGTAGAAAAAAACAAAAAGAATGTTAGAGAAGTGAACAATATTACTCAGCTTCTGCTCAGTCTGCTTGCTACTCTGAAGCAGCCCCTCCCTCGTCATTAAACTGCTGGGCAGCTGTTTTAGGTGTTAGCCATTCAGGCTGTGAGTGCTTAATTTTCCCACTAACTTACAACAGAGATAAAAGACTTATTTTTTTGTTTAATAGAACAAAAGGAAAGTGACTGTCTCAGTTTTTCCTTTGGGAGACACTAATTAAAATAAACTCACAGCCTTAAATGTTATTTTACAGCACAGGCCTTTCATCATTAATAGTGTTAGGTCAGACTGTAAACGTAAAATGCCCTCGTGCAGTGTCCACAATAATGCCAAACATTGTTTCATCCTCATGTATGATGTCTGCTATGACTGAAGTTGTTAGAGGATGGAGAAATAAATCAGATGAAGATTACACACGTCACAGGACAGGTAGTCAAAGAAATCTCTAGAATGTTGCAAGCCATTAGAGCCTAAGTGGCACATCAAGTGATATTAATTACAGCAGTTGCAGTATTGTGTCAGGATAAACCTGGACAGATTGTGTCACACTGTAAAAGTTGCTCCTCCTCCCACAGGGAAATGACAGGACACAGGAACAGTGAGGGGCCGAAGGAAGAACCGATTGCAACAGGCATCGGGGGCCAACCCTTCGGTGAAGAATCCCTCATAATCCTCCCCCATCCATTAGTCCATTCCTCACCTCACTGGTTCTATTTAGGTGTCAAAATAATTAAGAGAATAGGGAAAGATGGAACAACAATAGCAGAACTACAACAGCAGACTCTGAAAAGTTTACAACACTATTGTTTGAACAAATTACTGCTCCTGTCTTTTGTTTTCTCTCTTCCTCTGTACAGATACCACTTGCTGACCTAAGACCCATATGCACCGACCTCCTCGTCTGCGTATGAAGACATAACCTCAAGAATCAACTAGACCTACTGCCCGAGCCAACTATCACAAAAGGATAAAGAAAAGAAAAAAATATACACAACGCAGAGACGACGAAACCTTCAGTCATCCATCGACATGATCAAGATTGTCCTACTACTACACATCATGAAGATCGCACAAATTCCAGACTTCAGAAACAACATATTCTTAGAGCTGATGAATATGTCAAAAACGCCTTGTTTGCTGGAAAGAACGTTTGCAGGTCACATCCGAAGATGACTGCATTCCAGGACTCACTTGTGCACAAACATGATGATCCAACAAGACATTCTTGATTTTTCAGCCTAATTACACCAAGATGACTGAAGATAATTCTTCATGGTTCGGAAACTTGATTGATCTCAAGAAAATCAAAGTTCCAACCCGAAAAGACTCACGGACTCTAATTGCATGTTTTGTTACTGTGTCAACATGCAATTGCAGAAACATCAACACAGAGCAAGCTATGTGCCTGTAACTTACGCAAGTTACAAGAATGAACTAAAGTGTCTAAATTTGTATTTTGTGAGAGTTATTTAGAACTCTCAAAGGGGGAAATGTGGTATTACAAATTTATTAAATGTATAATTTAGGTTCCAAAACAAACTGTGTATAACCTGAGACAGTTCTGGACATTGAATTTAGCATTTAAGATTAGGATGGTCATTATATCCGGCCCATCCTGTTTTTCTGTATTGGTCAAGATTACTGAAAACTCTTAATGGCCACTGATACTCCCACTCTTTGTCTCAATGATAATGTAAAGGTTTAACCAATCTAGTCAGGCTGACTGGATTAGCATCTCAAGGCTCTGATGTTACACCTTTGTCTTTGAGTTTCTGTCCCAGTGCGGGAAATTCTTCCCCATCCTGTTCTCATGTCTCCCCCCTTGCCTTTTGTCCTGTCACAGTGCAGGAACCGAATGTAACCCCTCCCCTTGAAAGGTATATCAACTACAGTTAGTCTGCTTTAGATTAGACTTGGGTATGATTTTGGACGAAGCAGACTACAGCAAATAAAGAATCCTGCTTTAAAAGATACACTCGAGTCTCCTGGTCTTCGCTCTTCTGAGTTCCTAAACTTTAGAAGAAATTAATTCCCAACAGAGTCAAATAAATATTTGAATTATAGACATCATCCTTCAACTGCTTTTTGTTCCGATTATTGGTTCAAAATTGCAGCGTAAGCTTCCAACCTTACACAGATATCGAACACTGTCTGAAGTTAATGTAAACAGGCGGGCCAAAAAAAATCTGATATGGTCAAAAGATCGGATTTGTGCATTAAGACTTGCAGTGTAAACACAGCCTTTGACCTGTAGCTCGTAGCACAACTAAATGTGTTGACGGTTATCATCATCATGACAGAATCTGCAGCATCTGATCTGATCTTGATAAATATAATATATTATATTAAAATTAAAATAATAAAATAAAATAATATATTAGTTATGGCTATTTAGCCTCCATATAACTAATTTATTTAAATATTTGATCCCGTCTCACCTCAGTGTCTTCAGTTGACAGTCTGGATCCTGTAGTAAATCATTGAGCTGCTTCACTCCTGATTGTCCAGGATCATTTCCTGTGAGGTAGAGCTCTATCAGGTGTGAAGGGTTTGATCTCAGAGCTGAAGCCAGAGCTTTTATAACCTTCTTCTGTTACACTGCAGTTAGAGAGTCTAGAACAGAGAGGAAAACATTCAGCTGATTAATCAGTTAAACCTGAACAATAGAAATCCTTAAACTTGAATTTTATTTTGTTCTTTGTACAAATGCATTGAAAGTTAATCGCAAAAACTGACAGCTGAATATGGAGGAAAACAAAAGGCACAGAAAACTTTAATATGTTAGACATCAACATCATTTTCGAGAATGCAATTATCAAACAATTATCTACAATAAACAATTATATATTTGATTTATACAGTAATGAATATGCAGTGTTATTTCACATTTGAATACTTTATTCAAATTTCTGTACCTGAAAACTACTGTTAGATCTACCACGAAAAACTCTAAAAACACTGTTTATTGCATTTGTAGCCTTTCTTTGATATATTGTATTTATTAATGCTATTTGTAATTTGATTATTTGTTCTTATTTTATTAGCGACTGCTTACTTGTCTTTAATAATGTTGTAAATTCACATTAATTAGGCTGGTAGATTTTGTTGTAGTATCAAAATGGGAATAAAGAATGGATATTTCACTGTTGTCTAAACATTTGAACCACTGACCCAATCCTCAGCACTGAGCCCTGCTGGAGCTGCTCTAAATATGTGCTGTGCTATTAAATGAAAGATAAAATATGATAGAGCAATAGAATGAACAGTGTTCAGTAACAGAAGCTCATACAATGCATTTTAGCAGGCTTAATTAAGCATGAAAATAACTGAAGGAAATATATATTTGATGAACAAATTAAGCCAACTAATATCATTTATATTCTTTTAGTTTCTCTACCCAATACATTTGAAAATTACAAATGCAGTGAAAATACAGGTATTGGTATCAGTACTCAATATCGGCGGGAACCAAAAATTAAAGTATCGTATAAGACTCGTTTGGGAAAAAGTGCTCTATTTGATGTTAGACATCAACATCACTTTCGAGATTGCAATTATCTAAAACTGTACAGTTCTGAAAGTCTGTGATCTGAATGATCCACAACACGTAACCTGAAAATGGTTGAACAATTTGAAAATTAAAGTTTGAGATTGACCTAATTAAAGTCCTAGCTTTAATGGCATAATTAAATAACTAATTTATTTGTCTGCTGGAAGTAGTAAATATGGATATTTACGATAGATAGGAACGCATCGCTTCACTTCAGAAGGCCTTCATTAATCCTCCAGAGCCGCGTGGAGCACTTATCATGGATAGATGCATTTTGATGGACTTAAAAATATACAGTCAATCACTGGCATTATAAAGCTTGGAAGAGCCAGGACATTTTTTTATATAACTCAGATTGTATTCGTCTGAAAGAAGAATGTCATATACACCTAGGATGACTTGAGGGTGAGTAAATCATGGGCTAATTTTCATTTTTGGGTGAACTATCCCTTTAAGTACCATTGCAGGTGTTACCAATTACACCACATATTTTACAAGAAAATATATTTGTCAATGACGCTCAGGATCTGTAGCTCTAACGTTAGATCTTTCCTTTTCTTGGAACAAAATGATCGCTTAAAGGGATAGTTCACCCCAAAATTCTGTCAGTAATTACTCTCCCTCATGTTGTTCAACCCCGTAAGACTTTCGTTCATCTTCAGGACACAAATTAAGATATTTGTGATTAAATCTGCATCACTCCTTCATAGGCTTCTAAGGGATTGAAACTTGCCGGCCCAGAAACGTTATTAACCCTTTGATGCACAACATGGTTCTAAAAAGACCCGACTGAGTTTTCATTTTTTATATCTTTGCAAGAAATTAATTTCATCATTCAGTATTCCAGGTATTCTTCAATTAACTTGTTTTAGATCATTAAAAATCCTAATTGAAATTTTTCATTTCTTACTTTTCGAATAAAAATCGCTTTTGTATCGCAACCCTTCTAATGCGCAACATGGGTCTAAAAAGACCCGTATTCATTTCCTATGTTATTTTATGCATGGCTGAGTGTTTCTTTGCTGAATCTTTAAAATATATATATTTTATCATTTTTTATTCCAGGTATTCATTAAATATCTTGTTTTTGATTTCCACAAATCATTTTTTCCTTTCTTACTTTATAAACAAACACAGTTTTTGTATTTCTTCATTTTTTTTAATTTTTTTTTACATACATGGGTCTGAAAAGACCCGTATTCATTTCCTATGTTATTTCATTGATGGCTGAGTGTTTCTTTGCTGAATCTTTAAAAGACATGTTTTTTTGGTAACACTTTATTTTGATGGTCCCTTTTGAATATTCTGTTGATTGTAACTTTGCAACTACATGTCAACTAACTCTCATTACATATAAGTAACTTTGCAACTACATGTCAACTACCGGTAACTCTCATTACATGACTATAAGTATCTATGCAACTAAATGTCAACTTATTCTAACCCTAACCCTACCAGTCTATTAATACTCTACTGAGAGTTAGGAGACATGTAGGTGCACCGTTACTTATAGTCAACAGAATGTGTTAAAGTGACCATCAAAATAAAGTGAAACCGATTATTTATTTTTTTTCATTCCAGGTTTTCATTAAATATTTTGTTTTTGATTTCCACAAATCATTATGTTAATGTTTCCTTTCTTTCTTTATAAAAAACACCGTTTTTATTTTTTTATTTCTACATCAATTTTACATACATGGGTCAAAAATGACCCATATAGAAACCTTTGATATTTGCACATTGTTGCAAGTAGGAACATTTACTGCAGAATACTATTCACCTGCCACACATTTCACAACTCAACACGGCTGCTTTTGTATATTTGATGCAAGTCTTATTTTATTTTAACCACAGAAAATATTTTATATTTCGTAAAAGATGGACATAATATTTGAATATTAGGCTATGGTTATACCTTGACCTTGTAATCCTAGAGAGAAATTACTTGTGAGAAGGAGAAACTAACACTATTAGCTAAAGCTAGCTGGTGACATATTCTAGCTAGCTAATGTTAGCTAAAAAAAGATTGTATTTTAAAGCTTATTTACATGTAGAAGGCCTAACAGTACAGATGCCGCTGTACCAGTGATTTTATTTGGATTTTTGTATTTTCTTTTATTTGATCACATTCACCACAATTCAATTCAATACAGTTACAATTTCAGTGTTATCAGTTATCTGTGATATGTGAATGCTATGTGAGACAAAGTGGCAAATAAACATTTCAAGTGTTTGTCTAAATAACTGCTAAAATAATTAATTTAACAAAATGTTGTCTTTGTTATTTTGTTTTATCATGCTTGATAAGTAAATTCGATATAGTAACACACAACCTAGAAATAAATAAAATGATATTTTTTTAAAATTGAAAACAAGAAATTTTTAATATGTATAAATCATGGAATTTATAGATCATGGAATATTAAATGCTTAAATAAATTGATCTCAAAAGAAAAAAAAAACAAGATATTTAATGAATACCTGGAATAACAAATGATAAAATAGATATATTTTAAAGATTCAGCAAAGAAACACTCAGCCATGCATAAAATAACATAGAAAATGAATACGGGTTTTGTTAGACCCATGTATGTAAAAAAAATGTAGAAATACAAAAACTGTGTTTGTTTATAAAGTAAGAAAGAAAACATAAACATAATGCTTTGTGGAAATCAAAAACAAGATATTTAATGAATACCTGGAATAACAAATGATAAAATAGATATATTTTAAAGATTCAGCAAAGAAACACTCAGCCATGCATGAAATAACATAGGAAATGAATATGGGTCTTTTTAGACCCATGTTATGCATTAGAAGGGGTTTCCATAGCTTGCGCATCAAAGGGTTAAAGAAATCTTTAAAATAGTCCAAGTGACTACAGTGGCTCAATCTTAAGTTTATCAAGCAACGAGAATACTTTTTGTGTCTAAAAAAAACAAACAAAAATAACGACTTTATTCAAGTATTCATTTCCTTCTCGGTTGGCCTTGAGATATTCACGTAGTATAATTGTGTAATGCTTCTGGTTGAGCGTCACACGCATCACACACATGACCAGCGTCGGCCAATAGTGAGCCTACGTGTGACGTAGAACACAGAAGCTCTATGCTATTACACTACGTGAACTCACTCGAGGCCCACAGAGATGGAAATGAATACTTGAATAAAGTTGTTGTTTTGGGGGGGGGTTTTGCACTCAAAAAGTATTCTCGTCGCTTGATAAATCGAAAATCGTTCTTATGCCCCAAAAAAGACAATAAAAACGGTGCGTCTCGTGAGTCACGTTGCCAACAAAGAAATTTAACTTTTATTCACAAAAGTTCTCTTGCGCTTTTGCCTCCGGGATCGTCCTGTCAGTCATCGCACCTCACTCTAGTTATGTGACTCCTGTGTGCTCAACTTACCTCAGTATCTCCAATTTACACTTTATATTCTTCAGTCCAGTGCAGATCAGCTTCACTCCTGAATCCTGCAGATTATTACTGTTCATGTTCAGCTCTTTCAGATTGGTATCTGATCCAAGAACTGCAGCCAGAGCTGAACAGCTTTTGTCTGTTAAGTTACAATCATTTAACCTACAAGGGAAATTAATTACATCACATAAATAAATGGAACACATACATTTTTCTATATACAAATATTACATTTATGTTCCATTATTTTTGTAAGAGGCCGAGTTAAACTAACATTACCCTTTAAAAAACTACTATATCCTGTACATTAGTATTTTTTTACTCAGTGACAAATTCCCTAGATAAAATAAAGCATGTTTGAAAAAAATATTTGTGTTAAGATTTATAGCTTTTATAGCTATAGGATTTTTTCTCTATTTCTGTCCCCTGATGGAGTTTGGGTTCTTGCCACTGTTGCCTCTGGCTTGCTTAGTTGTGGACACTTAATATTCAACAATATTATTGACTTGACTGCACAGACACCATTAGATGAGACAGTTTACACTACAAAGTTAAAGGCCTTTCACTATAATTCTAGAAATGGCTCCATTCACATATACACTTTTTTACATTAAATCTTAAATGATTTAAGTAAAGCTAAGATTACTTAAACCTATGAAGCTAAAAAATGTTATTTGTTTTTAATATTTCAAGTTTAAGGTCAACCGATGGCTGATACCGATTAGGGGTCGACCGATTATCGGCCTGGCTGATATTAAGCATTTTTATGGTTATCGGTATAGGCCATTTGCAGATAAAATAATTTATACTAATAATATAAAAAAAACGCTGATCTTCTGGCTGTGATCTCCCGAGTGCGGAGATTTCGTCAATCGTCTATGGGTGGCAGGTCTGTCTCTGTTATAGCCCCTAAGCTATGGAACTCTCTTCCGTTGGCTCTCAGGACAACAACCACGTTGCACGAATTTATGTATAAACTCAAAACACATTTAACCACATTTTAACCAGTATTTCAGTCATGAAAATGTTAATTTGACATAACACAGTCACAATGTTAACTTAGGCACCAATAATTTTGCATCTTTACTCCAACTGCCCACTAAGCTGTCTGTAATTAATGTTTGTTGCCTCTTTTGTATGTTTGTATTGCAAATGTAATGCGACTTGCAACTGCAATCACTCATTACTTGGACTGGGCAAATGTCCATTGTCCGTTTAAGTGTAAACTGTTTGTTATTTACTGTCATTGTGAAGCGTCCTTGAGCTTGGGAATTAAACTTCTTCTTTACAGTCTACAGTCTCTTTTTTTACAGTCTATGTGCTGCACGCGCTGAATTAAAGTGACAGCGCATAGTTCGCGGTCAAAATGAACACAAATTGACATGAAAATGTAGTAATCTCACCATACATGCATTTAATTAAATACTACTATTTTTCACAGTCATCTTTTGGGGTAAAGCAAGGAAAACAACTATTTACTTCAACAAGGCGACATAATGAACGACTCTAGTCTCATTCGTGGAGGTGGAAAAACAAGTTCTTTGTGATGCAAGATTTATTGTATAAAGATTTATGCAAAAGAAAAGGTATGAGTCTGCAGTTTTGCAATTTTAATATAACTACATGGTTCAATATGTTACCACTTGCTTGAGAAACTTAATATATAATCTATATAGAAGTAATGCATTGAATAATACGTTGTTTAAATTGTGTTTTAGTGAATACGTCTATTAAAGGGATACTCCACCCAAAAATGAAAATTCTGTCATCATTTACTCACCCTCAAGTTGTTGCAAACCTGTATGAGTTTCTTTCTTCTGCTGAACACAAAGGAAGATATTTTTGTTGTTTGATAGTTGTTTGGCACCATTGACTTCCATAGTATTCTTTTTTATACTATGGAAGTCAATGATGCCAAAAAACTGTTTGGTTCCAATTAGGGTTGCCACCCGTCCCTTAAAATACGGAATTGTCCCGTATTTGTGAAATAAACAGCGCGTCCCGTTTTGAATCAATACGGGACGCGGTTTGTCCCGTATTTCCGAGTTGTCTTAAATGCACCGTCCCATGCAAATCATTCCACCCGCATTCTGTGAAGACTCGTCCTATTCTACCCTTGATTGGGTAATACTCGCTGCCATTGTTGGTTTGATTGGTTTGTTTAATACCATCAGGTTCAGAGCCAATCAGAGTCAGAGGAGGGCGGGTCTTTGGGCAGAGAGTTGATACTAGACAAGAGCTCAGAGAAATCAAAGCACCGTCTCACAGTTCTTCAGACCTCAAGCATCTTGCGAAGCAGATAGTGTAATGACAGTTTTTTAATCAGCTCAATAATGTTCTGATTGATTACGTTTTCATATGCTGCCTATGCCCATTTGTAAAAATAATGTTGTAAAAATAATGTAAAAATTAAGAAATAATGTTACAATGTAAATGAATTATATCCATACATTATGGTATGATTTGTTTATTACGGTTAAGGTACACAGTCAGGACACATGCATTTTTTAAATAAGAAATAAGAGAGAGATATATTTAATACATATTTAATAATAAAAATGTGCATGTGTGAAGAAAATAACTTATGCTTAACAAATCTAGAGAATGTCATCCTTTAATACTGAATTAACAATAGGTTTGAATACATGAATAGATTTTCTTACCAATAATAAAAATAGTGTAATAATTAAATTTAGAAATGTTTGTAGATGATAGGTTATTTATGTGTGGTATCACTGTTTGGATGGTGTTACTGCAAACAATTACAAATATGGCCATAATATGTTCACAACACCCTATACAATTACTCAAGTTCATTAGAAACTTCTCATCTTACTAAAGTCTCCTGCACTATATATTTTTTTCTCCAATCAAATTTAGTATTTGTTTGAGTATCATCGCATTTGTTTAATTTATTGTGAATAAGTTATGGATCTGTTAATTTAATAAGTTAATAAAGTATGTTTTATTAACAAAAAAAAGCAATTTTTTTGTGGTCTCATTGTCACACTGTGTTAACGTTGTTTGTGATAGAGAGTGACTGCATCTATTCACACTGATTTCAATAGCAGATAGCTTATTATAATGTCCATTGGTACTGATCTTATTACTTTCCTGAAAATATGTTTTGAGTTATGCTATACCACCATTGGCATACCGTCGGGCCTGTAGTTATTGTGGCCCCGAGTGCTTTGGCCCCCGCTGTGGCAGGCGTCCCTTATTTTTTTGTATTGAAAGTGGCAACCCAAGTTCCAATCGTTCTTCAAAATATCTTCCTTTGTGTTCAGCAGAAGAAAGAAACTCATACAGGTTTGCAACAACTTGAGGGTGAGTAAATGATGACAGAATTTTGACAGATGACAAATGTGACCTCCCTAATATTAGAGCTTAATATATTCTCCCTAATATTAGAGCCTAATATGTTCTCAATCTTTTTTGGTCAATTTCTGTATTTATAATGAGGTATCTTAAATAGTGCATAGTTTTGTAATACTTATTGTTATATTTTAAATTCTTTATATTGCAGGGATCAGAAAACAAATGATTGATGGAACAAATCTTCATTGTCTTGCCTTGGAATTGTTATGCACTCCTGCCTCCTCAGTCCCATGTGAGAGAATAGTCTCAAAGGCAGGGGAAGTAGTAAATAAAAAAAGAAATAGACTTTAGCCCTCACACTGTTGAACAAGTCCTGTTCCTTAATAAAAAAAAAATGCTTTCAATTACTCCCCAGTTCACAAGCATTTTCACCACCCAGCACGTCACCATTCCACAATAATTTTCTTTTATTTTGATTATATATGGCTATATGAGCCTTGCCTATGAACTCATAGGTTTAAGACTATGTCTAAAGTTTTAAGGCTGCATTTGTTGAACAAAGCAGGGCTAATTTGTCCTATGTATTAATTATCTCATAAATTAATTCATAGACTCATTTGTTCATACATTGTGTAAACATCAACACTAACACTGATGATTTTTTATTGCTTTGTGGTTTTCATAGCACAAAGTGATTTATTACATTAAACAATAAAAAAATTGGAAAGGTAGCTTTTCCACCTTTTGACCATAAGATGTCATTAGTGTGCACCGTGTTGAAAAGCTTCGAATAATGAACCAATTTACGATACACTTTATGGGAAAGCCTCAGTACTTCACAAAGCTTCATTTCACCATCACTAGCAGAAGGTAACAAACTTTTTTGTGATGCCCGCTGACATTGACAACAATTGCTAACGATATGTTACAAGTCCATGGCCGTAGCCAGCTATGAAGTCACCGAGTTCTGGACCTCTGTCATTTTTTTACATTCAAAAATAAAATGTCAAGCTCTCTGAATGATTAATTAGCTGTCAAAAACTATAGCATAATACAGATCTGTATGAATGAAATTTGCCAAATAACTCATGCTGTTTAGTTAACCTTTCACAAAGTCATAATAAAGACATTAATTAAAGCAGTGTTTCTCAACTAGCAATCTATTCAGTCAGCATATTTGTGTTTGATCTGTGTGAATTACAGAAATATAAGATTTGCTAGACCAACTTTTTTTCTATATTTCTTTGCACAAAACTCTCCAGAAAGTGCCATTGAATGGTTTATTTTTCAATTTTTTTTTACTTTTTTCGTTCTCTTTTAAAGCTACACTGTGTAACTTTCTTAGTTTATTCTTAGCTAAAAACACTTAGTTCTTTCAAAAATATATGTGCTCATTAATGTATATTTACTTCGTTCAAGTAATAAAGTATTCTCGTGAGTGTATAATATGCCATTGAAAATACATACGGGTAAGGGGTTCTAATGTCGGTCGCCATGTTGCCCCTCCATCTTGAAAGTACATTAGCCAAAGAGGGACATACCTGTTAATTCAAGCTTTGCCTTTCGCGTATCACTTGAAGGAACACTCATGGACGAGGTCGAACTAGAAGCCATATTAATCTTGGACTACATTGGCCACCGTAGGAGTTAAACCGAAATCGGAATTGAGAGGAACAGAAACTAATATTCACTGGATGGTCATATACCTTTTTACCGCTAGATGGGGGTAAAATTCACACAGTGTAGCTTTAAAGATCGGATGGTGGGCCCCATACTACCTTCGCCTTGGGCCCCCAATTTGCTAAATCCGCCACTGACAACACACATTACTACCAAAACATATTCGACATGGATTATCATAGTAACACATTGCTTTTACTTATTGATGACTAGTGTTGTCAAAAGAAACGGTACTTCGGTTTTCAACTAAAAATGAACGGTTTTGGCCGTTCATTTACATGACAATGGCATTTTGGGGCCCTGAGAATGCAAACTTTTGAAAACGGGTTTCAAAGTGCAAGATTTTGAAAACGGTGACGTTATGCACACACGTATCACGTGTTCAGTCTATACGCGTGTAGTGTTTCTTTACAAAGTGGCATCGTCAACTACTGGCCTGCTTGCATACAGCGTATTAGTACATCGTTGTAATGTAAACGTACCCTGAAAGAGTTGTCGGAAGCTTAGTGATGGTGACGTTAAAGTCATACAAACGTTGGATTGTTCATACGCTTCAAAATTCATAAAAGTTGTGTTCTAAATAATATTTAGTAATATTCAAATAATTTCCCTATTTTCGTTTGATGTGTTATGCATTTTAATTGTATCAACATCTTTTCATAGAATGCCAAGGAAATAAAGGATAAAAAATATTAAACCGCAAAAATCTAGGCTATAACCCTGCATGTCCTGCTTGTCTCTGTGTGAATGAATTTCATTTACCACACACACACACACCACAACACACACAACACACACACACACACACACACACACACACACACCACACACACACACACACACACACACACACACACACACACACACACACACACACACACACACACACAGAAGCTCGCACAGGTTTCAGTCTCACTGCCTCACGATATGAGGACCCTGATGAACTTCTTCTCCAGAGCCGATCTGAGAGTCACTTTATGAGCATTTTACCGTTTCATTTGAGAAAAACTATCGTCATATCAAACACACACAGAAACTCGAAGGTCTTCACGGCAACCCGCCAAAACCCGCCAAGTTTGGCTAAACTTGAAGAAATTGACTGAAATAATTATATTAGCCTACTATTGTACAGTAGATTTAGCTACGTCTTAATGTAATAAAAATACTACTACTAATAATAATAATGTGTGCATAGAAAGTTGCTTATTTTTCACTTTTTATGAGCAATGTTGACTTTTAAACAGTATGTAGCCTTCAATTCTTATATGTATTATGTACTTATGATTACCATCATAAATAAGAAAGTAATTTCATTTAATATTTTTTTTTTCAAATAGTTAAATAAAATAGAAAAATAGTTCCAACAGATTTTGCTGTGGTACCGAAATTGGTACCGAGAACCGTAAAATTTTAATAGTATTGGTACCGACTACTAGAAATTTGGTATCGTGACATCCCTATTGATGACATCATGCAGATTCCGCCATAGTCGTTGCCTGGGTTACGGTCACATACGTAAGTGTGGGGCGGAGCTATCAAAATAGGGCCGAGATATTTTTGGGGTAGGAGTGTGTTTGTTTTGGTGATTTCAAATATCAACATTGGCCAAAAGTGTTTTTAAAAAACTGCTGATCCCACCTTTAAGTATCCTGTTTTAGAAAAATCTCAATGTTTTATATTTAGGGCTGTCAATGTTAACACGTTAACACATGCGATACATTTTTGTCCAGTTTAACGCCATAAAATATTTAACGCAGTTAACGCAGCATCCGTTTCAGGGTTTTTTTTGTCATAATTTGTCTAACGTTACATTTATGATCCCGCTCTTATTCATGCAAATGCTTTAAACCATTCAAGAGTGACAAGACAAAAGAGAAAGCTCTGCCTGTGAATGTCCTGTCTATGTGACACACACACGACACACAGAAAGGCTCTCGCCAGTATCGTGCGCACAGACAGTGCTGAGAATACAGTTCTCTTACACGCTTGAGCGAACAGTAACACACACAATTATACCAAAATGTCTGTTTTGTCAAGTAACCTCATAACATAAGAGCAGTCTTAAATGAGTTAAATAAAGTCTTAAATGAATGTAAAGAGTTGTGAGAATGAGGAGCGTGTGAGATCTGCGTCTCTGTCAGCAGCGGCTGCTCTTAAAGGGACAGCGGCCAATAAAGCTTTCTGTCAGTAAAGTTAATCAAAGAACAAAGAGAACAGAGGCAATCACTCCCTGCTCTTGATTAAAGAACCTTTGTAGCTTTAATAAGGATTAGTCGATATTTAATCTAATCCAGTGCAGACCATTTGATAACTTTATTCAATTTCTGTATATTGTTCTGTATATGTTAGACAGGAAGGAAGGCCACAGGTAAATATGACATTTATTATGGGTTCATGTGAGGATTGTTTGAAGTTCACTTAAATTAAAAGTTGTTTATTTTTAAGCCTCATAAATGTAAAAAATAAAAATAAAAAAGTATAGCTGTCAATTTCACTTTAATGATGAATGGCTATAATAAATGTGTAAAATTGGGGGGAAATCTTTTTTTTATCCAGACATCAATATCTGTATTAGTATCAGTGATACTGCCCTTCATTCATAAAAAGATGCCATTAAACAAATATTTAGCATATACTGTCTTTATGTTGTCTCTCCATTAATATGGAGATTAACTGTGAAATTACTACATTCTAAAATATATAAACAAAATATAACCCTATAAAAAACACGTGTTTCTAATTGCTAATTCTAATTCTAATATGTTTTATTAATCGGGTTAATTTTTTTTTAATCGATTGACAGCACTATTTAAATTATAACCTTTCAGAATTTACCCCCACCCCCCCCCCCCCCCCATCCCCATATTTGGGTATATGAATAAAATGTATGTATTTTTTCTTCTTGAGTATGAGCTAATATATAATTCTATAATAATTCTATATAAGTCATAAAAGTCTGGTGTATCATATGGTACAAAATAAATATGCAAACATTTCTATATGTTCTTTTATATTTTGTCAAAAGGTTTGATAAACTGTCTTCATTAAAAATAGTATATTTTCAAACTATTATTTTGAAGTCCGGCTTTACAGGGTCACGTATGAAATTTCATGATGGAGAATCACTATAAAGTATTGTAGATAAATGCATTTTTCAGATGAGAGTAAAACATGACAAATATATTAAAAGACTTACAGGGCTGTTCTGGAGGTTTTAATGACTGCCGATAATCTAATGAGGCACTCGTCTGATTTCTTGAATTTCTGAAGCTCAAACTCCTCCAGCTCTTCCTCTGATGTCAACAACACAAAGGCTAAAGCAGACCACTGGGCAGGTGAAAGGTCACCAGATGAGAGACTTCCTTTGCTAAGCTGGGTCTGAATCTCATTCACCAGAGTTTGGTCATTCAGTTCATTCAGACAGTAGAACAGATTGATCGATCTCTCAGCAGGAAGATTATCTTCTAATTTCTGCTTGATGTACTGAACTATTGCCTTGTTGCTCCGGTCAGTGCCGTCTCGCTGTGTCAACAGACCTCGTAAGAGTCGTCGAACTATCCCTTGTTGCTCTGGTCAGTGCCGTCTCGCTGTGTTAACAGACCTCGTAAGAGTCGTCGATTGGACTGGAGTGACAGACCGAGGAGGAAGCGAAGGAAAAGGTCCAGGTGTCCATTGTCACTCTCCAGCGCCTTGTCCACTGCAGTCTTGAGAAAATCAATCATGGTTTCATTTCTGTTTTCCTGTTCTGTAGACTCATGATCAAACACACTTGTCTTGTTGATGTCTAGAAACAGATGTGCATAAAGGGCTGCAATAAACTCTTGAATGCTCAAGTGAACAAAGCAGTACATGGTGCCAAGAATGATCCCTGTTTCCTCCTTAAAGATCTGGGTACACATGCCTGAGTACACTGATGCCTTATAGACATCAAGACCACAGGCTTCCAGGTCTGTGTCATAGAAGATCAGGTTGTTTCTTTCCAGATGATGAAATGCCAGTTTCCCCAGTGAAAGGATGGCGTCTTTATCCCAGGAAACATCTGGTGTGTATTCTCCATCATACTTTCGGCGGCTCTGCTGGATCTGAAAGCGAAGAAAGTGTGTGTACATTTGTGTCAGAGTCTTGGGAGTGTCTTCAGTGTTTGATTCCTGCAGTGTTTTAGAGATCTCATCAGCCTGAGTGTTTTTCACATCATTATTTCTCTTCTCCTCCAGAATGTTCTGGAGAACAGTGGCTGAAATCCAGCAGAAGACTGGGATGTGGCACATGATAAAGAGACTCTTTGATTGTTTAACATGATCTATGATTGTGTTGGCTTGAATATCATCCTTGAATCTTTTCTTGAAGTACTCTTGCTTTTGTGCGTCGCTGAATCCTCGTATCTCTGTCAGCCGGTCGATACAGTCAGGAGGAATCTTACTGGCAGCTGCTGGTCTGGTGGTGATCCAGATGAGAGCAGAAGGAAGCAGATTTCCCTTCATGAGGTTCGTTAGGAGAACATCCAGAGAGGCTGGTGACGATACATCACGCCACGTCTCATTACAATCAAACTTCAGAGGAAGGCGACATTCGTCCAGTCCATCAAGGATGAACAGCACTTTGAACTGATTCCTTCTTGTAAGGTTCAGTCTTTTTGTTTCTGGGAAAAATTGAGTTATAAGGTCCATCAAACTTAGTTTTTCTTTCTCCTTTAAGTTCATCTCTCTGAATGGAAGAGGGAATATGAAGCTGATATCTTGATTTTCTTTTCCTTCAGCCCAGTCCAGAACAAACTTTTGCACAGAGACTGATTTCCCGATGCCAGCGACTCCTTTTGTCAGTACAGTTCGGATCTCCTTGTTTTGTTCAGGTGCTTCAAACAAATGTGTGCATTCAACCTGTATCTCTTGTGCTTCATGACGCCTGGAAGCAACTTCAATCTGTCTCACCTCATGTTCAGTATTGACCTGTTCACTGCCACCCTGAGTGATATAGAGATCTGTGTAGATGTTATTCAGGAGTGTGGAGTCGCCTTGCTTCGCCATTCCTTCAAACACACATTGATACTTCTTCTTTAGGCCACATTTCAGCTGATGAATGAAGAACAGCTCATCTAAACACAGGAACAGAAAATAGATGGTTTTAGTCTTCATTTTCTCTCCTACATTTATAAGAGACAATCAGACAGATGATCATGAGTCTCTTGCCTTCTAGAGCATCAGCAGCTTCATCTTGCTTCATCTCTCTCAGGTAATGTAGTGTGAGATCAAGAGCTGATTCCTTGATACTACATCTATTCTCATTAAAGTCCTTCACAAAGTATTGTGTGTTCTCTTTTTTGTAATATTTTCTTTAACTTCTCCAGCTCATTCTTCAGAAATGTGATTATTTTGGTCTCAAGATCCTACAAACAAAAGTAAAAAGACAGAATAACACAATTTAAGCCAAATTGTACATCTATATTTTGTCAACACTATTTATTAAATAATTACAATACATGTACATAAAAAAATCCAGTTAAAAGACTAACATGCTAACCAAGTTGTGCTAAAATGTGTTTAAAAGGAAAAATAAGTGATCAAGAAAAATTGTAATACATTTCTTTGACAATAACACATTTGTTTGTTAGAAATATTAAACATGTATAAAAATGTGTTTCCTACCTGGAAGATCCCTAGAAGATCGTCTTTGAAATTCTCGTGGTTCCTGTGAGTCTGAACGTCTGAGTCTAATGTCTCATATTGAAGCCTGTAATCAAATTAGTAAAATAAAATACTTACTGATATTTTACAGAAAGAGAAATAAGCATTAGCTGTGAATACTCTGACAAATATTTGATAAATTAGTAACACAAAATACCTTTTATTAGATGATGGTGTTTTCTCACTGAAGTCTGGTACTTCACCTTTAGACCAATCACTCTTCAGAGACACAGAGCTGGACACATGTGAGCCTGATCTTACACTGATGACACAAAGAACAAAGAGAAAACACTTTACTACAAAAGATCCTACAGTCTCATTTGAAAAGGTTTAATGTTGCCAATAGTAATCAAATGCAGTATATCTGTGTATTTGTTCATTTATGGCCATGGTTGGATGGATGGACATGTTTAGTTTCATGATCTATTTCCCATAGTGCATTTATGCCTCTTGTGGCTGCCTGTGTAACTGTGTTACTGGAATGAGTTTCATAAATCCCCTTACACAGTCAAGTTCAATCACATACACCACTGTGGACAAATAATACAACCCTACAATGTAATGTAAACACACAAAATACCTTTTATTAGATGATGGTGTTTTCTCACTGAAGTCTGGTGGTTTATCTTTAGATCGATCACTCTTCAGAGACACAGAGCTGGACACATGTGAGCCTGATCTTACACTGATGACACAAAGAACAGAGAGAGAGAGAGAGAGAGAGAGAGAGAGAGAGAGAGAGAGAGAGAGAGAGAGAGAGAGAGAGAGAGAGAGAGGAGAGAGAGGAGAGAGAGGAGAGAGAGGAGAGAGGAGAGAGAGAGAGAGAGAGAGAGAGAGAGAGAGAGAGAGAGAGAGGAGAGAGAGAGAGAGAGAGAGAAAACACTTTAGTAAAGGAGGATCAACTGTGTCTGAAACACATCTGTGTCTTTATCTAATCCTCCACAGAAATACACACACTTACAGTTTTATAATTAACCATCATTTTATTTACTGGCTCACATTAGTTTAACAATTTCCTTAATATACATGAGTGAGATTAAACATGTTGAGAATATTGTTAAAATATACTTGACCTTAATTTAAGAGAACATTTCAAGTTTTTATTTATTGACAGAAATAGAGAACAGAAATGTCTGTGCGACACAGTTTTGTAAGCATACTTGAATTAAATTAAGTGTATAGTTGTTTTCTAATGTCTGTCAATAATTTTATGATCTTAAAACTAAAGTTATTTATTTGGATTAATTCAGCGTCTAGAAGGTTATTAACAAATTATTAACTGTGATATTGTCTAAAAAAGCAAACAGGACTTTATAGACAATGTCAGTGTCAGTTGTGCAACGCATTTGTAAATATAAAACAATGTTTAAAGTTGTGTTATTGGCAGGAAAACACAAAGTCCAGTGGAGTGTAAACTGAGAGTGTGAAAACAGACGCAGTCTTACCTGTGTTTCTCTGAGAGACTCATCTGAGAGAGAGAGTCCTTTCCTCTTTCCTCTGACATACTGCAGCTAAACTGACCCTGAAAACTGATCAGCACTGCTTTCTGAAAACACTCAATCCTTCAGCATCACCTGCAAATCACAACATTTACACACATCAACAACATCTTATTTAAGACAATCATGAAGAATAAAGAGTTATCATCAACAACATCTTATTTAACACAATCATGAAGAATAAAGAGTTATCATCAACAACATCTTATTTAAGACAATCATGAAGAATAAAGAGTTATTTAAGACAATCATGAAGAATAAAGAGTTATCATCAACAACATCTTATTTAACACAATCATGAAGAATAAAGAGTTATCATCAACAACATCTTATTTAACACAATCATGAAGAATAAAGAGATATCATCAACAACATCTTATTTAAGACAATCATGAAGAATAAAGAGTTATCATCAACAACATCTTATTTAACACAATCATGAAGAATAAAGAGTTATCATCAACAACATCTTATTTAAGACAATAATGAAGAATAAAGAGTTATCATCAACAACATCTTATTTAAGACAATCATGAAGAATAAAGAGTTATCATCAACAACATCTTATTTAGACAATCATGAAGAATAAAGAGTTATTTAAGACAATCATGAAGAATAAAGAGTTATCATCAACAACATCTTATTTAAGACAATCATGAAGAATAAAGAGTTATCATCAACAACATCTTATTTAACACAATCATGAAGAATAAAGAGTTATCATCAACAACATCTTATTTAAGACAATCATGAAGAATAAAGAGTTATCATCAACAACATCTTATTTAAGACAATCATGAAGAATAAAGAGTTATCATCAACAACATCTTATTTAACACAATCATGAAGAATAAAGAGTTATCATCAACAACATCTTATTTAAGACAATCATGAAGAATAAAGAGTTATCATCAACAACATCTTATTTAAGACAATCATGAAGAATAAAGAGTTATCATCAACAACATCTTATTTAAGACAATCATGAAGAATAAAGAGTTATTTAAGACAATCATGAAGAATAAAGAGTTATCATCAACAACATCTTATTTAACACAATCATGAAGAATAAAGAGTTATCATCAACAACATCTTATTTAACACAATCATGAAGAATAAAGAGTTATCATCAACAACATCTTATTTAAGACAATCATGAAGAATAAAGACTTATCATCAACAACATCTTATTTAAGACAATCAGCAACAACAGCAAAAACAATGTATCAAATAAAGTGAGTTACAAACAAATATATTGCCATGTAAAATAACCGAATGGTCTTAATCATTTCTGATTGTTTAATGAGTTTAACTGACTCTAAATTTGAATTCATTGGGGAACAGAAATGTACACTGTGCTGGGTAAACTGAACCCAATTTGATATATTCTCTATTAGAGTATAACATAATTTACAATCATATTTACCCAATCTTTATTAATTGTTGAATCGTTTGCCATTTAATCATCAAGTTCACAATGATGTTTGATATCATTACTTTCAAATGATCCTAAAATAACTGATTGAGTAAAAGTAACCATAATTATAGACATACATAACTTCTAATCATAATTGATATATGAACTGAAATATTAAATAAGATCAGATTGTTGTTGATTGACGTTAGGCTTCATCTGTCTGTCTACTGTAAATGTCTGCTTCAAAAATACTTTCGATTTCACATCACAAAAACAACAGCCTAACACGGCAGAGGAAATGGGAGAAAACTTTCAAAAACATATTTGTTTTCAATAAACCCTTTATCAATAAAACTTTTTGTGTTATTACTTCAAACGATTGTAATTTCTGCAGATTCTTCTTCTGTTCGGAGTAGCAGAAGAAAAGCCTTCTGTAACTTCACATTTAAATTTCGCTTAATATACAATATGAAGTTCCTAATAATTATAAATGACTTTAATGGAGAATGTATTAAACTTACTTGCAGTCTTGTCCACTAAGAAGAGAATTTATCAGTATTTTAAACTCAGTAACGCTTGTTGTCAGTCCGCGCGCGTCGTTCTCAGAATCTCTTGCTGGTCTCGATGGATTGTGGATTAAACACATAAATGGCCGCGAGTGTTATTAGATTTGGTAGGCATTGTGCTAAACTGACATCTGTAGAAATGTTTCCTGGATTATAGATCAGATCAAATCCAGTGAGCGACAGGTTTAGTTTCAGCAGTTGTTACTTTCGTTTTGCTCTTCTTCGTGTGTTTTACAGGAGGGTTTGGAACAGCTGAACAGTGTCACACCGACACCTACTGCACTGGAGCGGATATTATACCACATATATCTCTAAATCCTGTTTAAAGGGCACCTATTATGGAATTTTGAAAATTACCTTTCATGTAGTGTGTAACATAGATCTAAGTGAACAAAAACATCCTGCAAAGTTTTATATATGAAAGTTCACCGTAAAAAAAGTTATTGTCTCTCAAAAGTATGCGTCGACTCTGAGTCAACTTAATGAATCGTTTTTCCAATGAGTCATTTTCCTTTTCGTTGTGACGTCAAGACGAAAAATTATCAAATTGGCCACCTCCACTCATTGCGCGCACAGACACCAGGGGTCCGTTCTTCGTACGTTGCTTAAAACATCCGAGATCAAATGAGACATCCAAGATAATATCATTGTGCTCATCATGATCCAGCTAATTGGGTTCTTCGAACACACTTGTTGTTTATGATTAGTATCGCTGGATTGGGTTATCTGAGATAAATGCGCGTTCGTGCGCTGGGTTAAAAGGGCATATGCATCGATAGTAGAAACATTGATCAGCAACGCTGCTATTTGCTGATCACCGTGGCCCAAAGAGTCAGTTTTTCTCCACAGAAGAGCAAGAGTTATTGCTAGAAGGATATGCAGAATTTGAAAGCTTAATTAAAACGCCAGGGAACACCTCAAAGTGTGCAAAAGCCAGGAGAGAGGGCTGGCAAAAAGTAGCAGACAAATTAAGTTTGTAGTGACCATGTTAGATGTTTTTATCACTTATCACAGTATATATTTTTGTATTTTAATAATTTCTAAATAAATTAATAACTTTGTACATTGTAATGTCAGAGTCACCACCCACTACTAGAACATAGGAACAAGTAAAAGTGAAGTAGCCTACTATAATATTCTACATAATGGTAATTTGTACTACTTATACTAGACTCTTTTAAAAGTTAATAAATGTTTGCCTGTTTATAAAAGCAACCAAGAAAAGGGCTGAGAAAAAAGAAAATAAAAACAAACAGGTGGTGGTCCTGCACCCCCACGTTATACCCCGGCAGAAGAGCTGGCCCTTGGGTTAAATGTGAACCGACCCATTGTGAAGGGCATCGCTGTGTTCAGCTCTTCCTCAGACACACAGCAGGGACCAGTAGCAGCAACTCCTTCATTACTGGTAAATGAACTTTAAATGATCTTAGTACACTGTAGAATAATTTGTTGCTGTGTTAAATTAAGTATAGGCCTATAATCCCACTGGCTGGTCCAGTCATATCGACTGTTAAACCTTGAGTAGTAATGAATTGCTTTGACTGGTGAAAGTGTACATGTGTGAAACTACATGTAGTTAATGTTAAAAAAATATGTTGCCATGAGTTATTGATCATATTTCCCCCATGTATTTCATTGTAATGAAGTTGTGTTTTCCTCTTTTGTGCAGTTTTAAACAATGCACCAACACTTTTATATGTTCGCAAGCAAGTGTTGGCTGAAGCATGTGCAGTAAGGGGACTTTTTCTAACTTTACATCAAAAGGGAAGAAAGTACAACACTTTGTAATCCCCATTTTTCCCCAATGCACAGGATAGTGAAGAAACCCTCTCAGATGACTGTCTTTTGGAGAAAGTATCTAGAAGTGCTTAAATAACTTTACTTAGCCTAATTCACTTGAGTTATTATTTCTGAATGCAATATGAGTTGCAGGAGTCCACATCTACAGAAAGGCCTACAGAAGAGTCTGCATAAAGCAGTGATACAGAGGTGGGCAGTGTTGTACTTTTCCTTTTAATTTTTGTTGCATAAGGCATGTGTTGACAGGTTTACCCCAAATCCAAAAAAAAGTGTTATAGGTTTAAGTTTATGAACATTATTTTATATAAAATATAACAAGAACAAACTTGTATGAAACAAGTTGAAATCTAAAACATCTAGAAAATAAAAGCCATAAATCTAAATAAGTTGTGTTCCAAATTTGAGGTTGATATCTTTGATAGCGGTTATTATTTTGTTTTCCCCATTGGATGTCAGCAAAACTCCACTGGTGCACACAGTGATTGGATTTGTTATTTGCAGTTGAGTTTTTCTCTCAACATTATAAACACACACATATTTTTATTTTACTAACGTTTGCCTACATCTGTAACATAGTCTCATGCTGTCTAGCTGTAGGGGGCTCTGAATGACATTTCTTTCTGCAGTGATGTAATTTAAAAGTTGACATGATTAATGTTCTGTGTTGTGTTGAAAGGTAGCATAAATATGTTATATATATATGTATAGATATATTTTAATTTCTTTATCTTTACAGGTGCTTTGGATGAGGCTTTGGATTACATCCATGACTTAGAAGCCATGTTGCATAAAACTGACCTACCACCCCCTACTCTCTTCAGCCGATACTGTTCATCGGATGACCAAATTCGCTTCTACACTAAATTTGCATCCGAGAGTGTTTTTACAATTTTTTGGGAGTCGATTGCACCATCTGCCCTTAGACTGGTGTACTGGACCAAAGCAAGATCCCAGCCCACCACGCATCATGCCTTTAATAGATGAGTTCTTGATGTACTCCATGCGGGTTACTGTTGGCATGAAGGAGCAGCTCATTGCTGACATGTTCAATGTGAGCATTGCCAGGGTCAGCAGGGTTACAATCACCTGGGCCGATTATCTTTTTATGATGCTGAGCTCACTTCCCATCTGGATAAGCAGGGAAAAGGTTAAGTCTACTATGCCCCTTAAATTCCAGAGGTACTGTCCTAACGTCAGAGTGATACTGGACTGCACAGAAATTGCCCTGGAGACAGCCTCATCCCTGACCTTACAGTCAGAAACATTTTCGAGCTACAAAAACAGGACGACATTGAAAGGCCTGATTGGAGTTGCTCGCAATGGTTTGGTGACATTCGTCTCACCCCTGTACACTGGGTGCATCTCAGATAAGGAGATCACCAGGATCAGTGGAGTCCTTCCCTTGCTGGAGCCAGGAGACGACATCATGGCGGTTCCTCATTCAAGACCTCCTTGCTGACGTTGGCGCTAAGCTCATCATTCCACCTTTTAAGCGTTCAGCTCAATTCAGCAAAGAGGAAACGGAACAAACCCAAGCCATTTCCCGCCTCAGAATTATAGTGGAGAGAGTGATCGGTAGGGTAAAGTCCTTCCACATCTGGGACTCTCCTGTGCCGCCGCTCACACTGATTGGCAGTGTGAATCAGATCTGGCTTAACTGCTGTGTTTTAGCAAATTATCAAGGACCTTTTTGTTTTGAAGAGTGAATGAATTAATGTTGTGTATGTAAATAATGTATAATGTGTAAATAATTGTGTTCCCACATATTCTTAAACTTTAAATTAAATATAATTGTTATATTAATATTGTTCTGTTGAAATGTGACTGATTTCACTAAAACATTAGATGAACGATTAAAACAATTTTGGTCAAAATGATGCATCCTTAATTTTTTGGTATGTATGTGTAACATCAACTGATTAATAACTTATTCAATAAATAACAAACATTTACAATAAAAAAAATAACATTCCAGTTCAACAGTAAGACAGAAGGCAAAACTGATTGGTAAAGACAAGATTACTGGAATTCAAGATATGCATTCATGTATGTGCCATAATAATCATCTAATTTCTCTTTCATTTCTGCTATGAATGAGTCTGTAACGAGTCAATATGTTTAAGTTCTGTTTTGCGTTGGTGAACATTTCTGAGCATTATAAACCCCGGATAGCCCGACTGATTACCGACCCGTTTTGCCTCTATATTCTGCCTGTTACCTGCCAGCCCTGATCTTCTGCCTGGAGTTACGACCTTGCCTGTTATCTGCCTGCCCCGATCCTCTGCCTGGTATTCGACTACTATTTAGCCCTGCCTGTTTACACTGTGTTGGCTCGGATTTACCTCTGTCTGTTTTTTGATTGTTATCAATAAATCTTCGCTGCAAATGGATCTATCTCAGACTGGTGATTCACAACAGAAAACTTCGCCGCAACCAGATCCAGCAGCGATGTCTACTAGGGGTGGAACGGTACACATAAGTCACGGTTCGGTTCATACCTCGGTTCAGACGTCACGGTTCGGTACGATTTCGGTACAATGGAGTGAAAAGCAAAACAAAAATGCAGAAGGCATTTTTATAAATGTCTTAAGCCTTGTATTTTTTAAATAAGTTTTATTAATAAAGGCATAGAACCAGTTTATTTGTAGAGCACTGACAGGAGTTTTATATAATTAGTTTATTAATTAAATTATTAAAAAGATGAAAAGACCTTGAGATATGTTTGGTAATTGTACCTGAATGAATTTAAAATTAATTTGCTCTTTCAGATCAATATATTTGTTTTCCTTCATTTTAGTTAACCCTAACTTTATTCTCATCTGAATTATAAATAATTTATTTCCGTATAAAATAATACTACCTTTAAAAACTTTTGTTAACATTTGTAGGTTACAGTTTGACAAGAGTTTAGAGTGTAACAAAAGCACAATGTTGTGTTTTATTGCAAGTGTACACAAAAATATAAGTAAACATTAAACACTTTGCAGTTTTAATGATGTCCTGTATGAAAAAATGACGGAGTATGTTTCCACTGTTTGATCGCGCACGAGAGATCTCTCTCGCACGCGCGCAAACACACACACACACACACACACACACACACACACACAACACACACACACACACACACACACACACACACAGACACACACACAGACACACACACACACACACACACACACACACACACACACACTGACTGTTCATCGCGCCTCTCTCTCGCACACGCGCGCGCAGACACACACAGTGGGCGCCTCTCTCTCTCTCTCTCTCTCTCTCTCTCTCTCTCTCTCTCTCTCTCTCTCTCGCTCTCTCGCGCTCCTCTCTCTCTCTCGCTCTCTCTCTCTCGCGCGCCGTTTTTGTACCGTGTATTCTACGTGCAAATTCGTGCACCGAACCGTGACGCCCGTACCGTTTCGGTTCGATACGAATACATGTACCGTTCCACCCCTAATGTCTACCTTGTCAGCCGCCTACTCAGCCCAAGCAGATCAGATTGCAGCTCACCATCACCAGCTGAGTCATCTCACCTCGCTTATGGACGAATTAGTCAAGGCTGTGCGCGGACTCCAAGCCTCATCTGCTGAACAACCGTCCCCACCAGCCGTTGCTGCCGTTGTCAGCCCTGCACCAGCCCCGCCCACTGCTACTGCACGTCTCGCACTCCCGGAGAAGTTCGACGGGGATCCTGACAAGTGCAGGGGCTTTATTCTTCAGTGCTCACTGTTTATCGAACAACAACCGGCCCTGTACTCGACAGACACGGGGAAGATTGCATTCGTGTGTTCTTTGCTGACGGGAAAGGCTTTGGAGTGGATAACAGCAGTTTGGAGACCCGATGGTTCAGCTTTTCCTTCTTTCTCTGTGTTCCTCCAACGCTTCAGGGAGGTCTTTGAGCATTCCAGGGAGGGAAAGAGCGCTGGTGAGCGCTTGCTGGAGCTCACGCAGGGAAGATCTACGGCTGCTGAGTATGCTCTCGCGCTACGCACACTGGCCGCACAGACCACCTGGAGTGATGACACGCTCAAGACTATTTTCCGCAGAGGTTTGAACCACGATCTTCAATCTGAGTTAGCCTGTCGTGACGAGGGCAGGGACCTCGACCAGTTTATCAACCTAACCATCCAGATTGACAATCTCATGAGAGCTCGCCGTGCTGGTCATCGCGCCGTTCCTGCTGCTCGAACCGTCCAAATCACTCGGGCCTCGACTCCCGCTCGCCCCGACGAACCAGAACCCATGCAGGTTAATGCCTACCATTTGTCTTCAGAAGAAAGAGATCGTCGGTTCCGGCTCCATCTGTGCCTGTACTGTGGTGAGGCTGGCCACCTGCGCAACTCCTGCCCATCCAGACCTCGTCCGACCGCCTCACGCCCGGTGAGTTCAGGCCAGGAGACCTCAACCCTCACTATGTCTGTGTTCGTGCCTGTTGTCATAACGACGAATGGCAAGCGGATACCTGCCAGAGCTCTGGTGGACTCTGGCGCTGCTGGCAACTTTCTTTCAAATGACTTTGCCCGTTTGCATCACATTCCTCTGACCCAGAGCCAGAGCCAGAGCCCGTTGACCCAGAGCCAGAGCCAGAGCCAGAGCCCGTTGACCCAGCGCCAGAGCCAGAGCCCATTGACCCAGCGCCAGAGCCAGAGCCCGTTGACCCAGCGCCAGAGCCAGAGCCCGTTGACCCAGCGCCAGAGCCAGAGCCCGTTGACCCAGAGCCAGAGCCCGTTGACCCAGCGCCAGAGCCCGTTGACCCAGCGCCAGAGCCAGAGCCCGTTGACCCAGCGCCAGAGCCAGAGCCCATTGACCCAGCGCCAGAGCCAGAGCCCGTTGACCCAGCGCCAGAGCCAGAGCCCGTTGACCCAGAGCCAGAGCCCGTTGACCCAGAGCCAGAGCCCGTTGACCCAGCGCCAGAGCCAGAGCCCGTTGACCCAGCGCCAGAGCCAGAGCCCGTTGACCCAGCGCCAGAGCCAGAGCCCGTTGACCCAGAGCCAGAGCCAGAGCCCGTTGACCCAGCGCCAGAGCCCATTGATGTCAAGTCAGTTCCCGATCCTGAGCCTGTCCTCCCCAAGAAAATTTTGGGGGGGCGCTATACGCCTTCGTCGTGGCCGGCCAAAGATCCACGGAGGCCTGAAAAAATAACACCGCCATGGCCACCCGAAGGGTCCTCACCGCCATGGTCACCCGAAGGGTCTTTACCACCACGGCCGCCCGAAGGGTCTTCACCGCCATGGCCACCCGAGGGTCCCACAGCACCGCCCTGGACGCACGAGGGTCCCACAGCTCCGCCCTGGACGCCCGAGGGTCCCACAGCTCCGCCCTGGACGCCCGAGGGTCCCACAGCTCCACCATGGCCACGCCCACAGCCTGCTCCACCATGGCCACGCCCACAGCCTGCTCCACCGTGGCCACGCCCACAGCCTGCACCATCGTGGCCACGCCCACAGCCTGCACCGCCTTGGCCACGCCCACAGCCTGCTCCGCTCTGGAGGCTTCCTGGACCTGCACCATGCCCTCGTCAGCCTCCAGGGCGCCCACCCTCCCACCCCTTTGGATGTTATACGGCGCGAGGACGCGCCTTCGGGGAGGGGGGAGGTACTGTAACGAGTCAATATGTTTAAGTTCTGTTTTGCGTTGGTGAACATTTCTGAGCATTATAAACCCCGGATAGCCCGACTGATTACCGACCCGTTTTGCCTCTATATTCTGCCTGTTACCTGCCAGCCCTGATCTTCTGCCTGGAGTTACGACCTTGCCTGTTATCTGCCTGCCCCGATCCTCTGCCTGGTATTCGACTACTATTTAGCCCTGCCTGTTTACACTGTGTTGGCTCGGATTTACCTCTGTCTGTTTTTTGATTGTTATCAATAAATCTTCGCTGCAAATGGATCTATCTCAGACTGGTGATTCACAACAGAGTCATCACGCCAAATTCTTTCCACAGTTAAATTTGATAAGGTATCGGTAACAAAGTCACACCATGTCAGTCCTGTGATTGCCAGTTGGCCCAGTAGTATTTATGTGAACGCTTCAGACTGGCGTGGCCTTCCTGCACCTTGAGGTGAGCAGCCTGAGATGGATCATTTTTTGTGCTGCTCTTCACCTCACCCAGGCCAAAAGGAGGCGACTCTGAAGGGTCATACACTCGACCGTCTGGACTGGCCCCGAGATGTGGTGCGTCAGGGTGAATGACGAATCCTGCTGGTAGCACATTAACTCGGATCAGATCAGCATAGTTTGCCAGCACTTCAGGCTCCACCAGCAGACCACGCTTCATTGCAGCTGTTTGCTTTGTGGAGCCTCTGATCATCTGAATAACTGCAGACTCCTGCTCTTCACGACACGCCTTACTACAACAAGCATCCCAAAAACGACTGGCAGTCAGCCTTGGTTGCCGTAGCTGTGTCCACGCAGGACATTTGGACTGCTGCTGAGTTTCTTTTGCTATCTCGCTGGACAGCTGCCGTGAAACTTCAAGAGACTGGAGATGCATTAATTGATGTAATGTCGGCACAAAATGCAACCTGGGAAAAGTGTGCTGCATCAGAGGAAGGGACGGAAATTCTGGAGCCATGTGGTGTAGGATGAGGTCACTGGACTTCATGGGAGGACAGTGATTGGACATGGGGGATCCACGAGGGACAAACCCAAATTTAGATGGCGTCAGCTCCATCTCAGAAACCCCATCCAATACAACAGCCATGAGAGGCTAGGGCTGCACCTGGCTTAATTTGCTTCCAGATGCCATCATATATGGATCTGGCAGAGGTCCTAGACAAAAGAGCAAAGAGATACACAAGATTATTGGTCACACAAAAGAAAAGTTAGACATTAGTGCTTAACTACATTTACATTTTATTTATTGCATCTGTGGTAACCATAATGATGTTAGTCATAACATAAAAAAACGTAACTTACTCTCACAAAGCAACAATCAAACAGTTAACAAATGAATCACCTGTACATCACCTAAAACATCTCTACAACTTCTGAAAGTGAACAGCAGTGTTTTACTGTAGCATAAGAAGTAAGTGATATTTTAACATCAGTGTAAACAACTGGGTTTAGTGTCAGGAAGGCCTACATTAGGTTTATTTAACAAAAGAAACTTAATCAAATGTAAAAATAAAACGCTGCTAGTTTTCACTGTATGAATTAAATATAGTGTACTAGTTCCTATTAAAGCTATAAAAGTTATTCAGCCAAGAGCAGTGTGATTTTCTCTTTGTCTTTTGTTCATGACCCCAGTTATTGCAAGCCAGTGCGATATGCATACGTGATATATACATTTGCAATATTTCAATAATGTTGATATATTGTGCAGCCTTAGTCTGTAGTTACTACTGGGGGTGTTTTTATAATAATTTACAGTTGTTTAGATACGCATCGGTTCTTAAATCATAATGATGTTTATCACAAACCCACCTGTGTTCTTGGTCTGTGCCATCTTTGCAAGCCACTTGTGCAGGCCAGGGGTGTGGAACAGCCGGCAGACCCAGCTGTGAATAACAGACATCCCAACCTGCAAGAAGTAATTTCAGGGAGGTATCTTGGTGACCCGATTGTTGACCGGGGGGGGGGGGGGGGGGGATGGGGTGTTGACTGGATTGTTGAGGGGGGGGGGGGGGGGGGGGGGGATTGGTAGACTATACTGCGCGCATACATAGCGAGCGCACAGGAGAGCGCGAGAGACACTCGCAAGGTGTGTTTCCCTTTCTGTCGTGCGTGTGCGCGCGCGCTCTATGTTTGTTATGCGCGCAGTATGTTCTGTCTCGCACGCGCGTTATAGATTCCGGGAGATTTGAACTAATTTGCGGGCATCAGGGAGACGCTATCAATATGCGGGAGACTCCCGGAACTTCCGGGAGATTTGGGATGTCTGGAATAATGTGCGGTCTGGTACAGGATGGCAACTATGTGATTGCAGAATCCTTTACCAGTCGCACAACTGCAGGTGAACGCTTTCAGGTTGGCACTTTCTGCCTCCAGTGATATCTAGACACAATAACAAATTAAATAGGTTACACTGAAGTCATACTGCTGTTTCATCAATGTTCATAATAACATGATACTATAACGTTCAGTAAAGAAATAGTAAGGGAAGAAAGTGCCGCAACCGCAGCAAGAAGAGTAAACACGCCAGAACGGGCAACTTTTTTAACTTTTGCCAACCGGCATTCTGTCTATAGTCAAACCTCCAGTTTGTGAGGCTCCTCGCTCTTCCTCATTGACCTGAAGCATCTACCTCTCACTATAACCTGTCCCTGGAGTATATTTGATACTATAACCGCATTCAACAAGAAAATATTACGTGTTATCTCACATAGAAGTACACAACTTTACTTCGTAACGTTAACGTTAAGTCACAACACAATGTCAGTAACATTTACCTAGTACAGCTTCACCAAATTACTGGTTGTTATGTTATCTCATACCCTCTCACTTAAACATACACACGACATATTCACTGCGGTGTGTTATACCTTATATTACAAATTCACAACACCTAAGATTTACCATTACTTACTTTACAGTTAACGTTAACAGAGTTATAACCGGTGATATGGTTAAAGCTAGCTATAGCAATTTCTTGATTTCTTACCTTGGTAATTGTGGATAAATTCTTCGTGGAAGAATTTATATCCCTTGTCCAGTTTGTTCCCTTTAGTGGACGAATGTATCTCCACACTCTTCACCACATCGGCGCTGGTGAACTTCGGAAGACAAGTCAGGCTAGTCGAAAACACTCTTACGGTAGCTGCCATTTCTCCCTCCGTCAACAAAGCTTACACCAGAACTGGGTTTACGCTTCCTTGACGTATTTCCGGTTTTTGCGTAAATGGTCTATTGAAAAAAAAAACTCAAGAAACTAAGCATATTTGTCTTGTCTTTTATTAAACATTTAATGAAATGTTTTTTTGTTTGTTTTTTTGGTGGTGGCAATGTTGTGTAATATGGCACATGTAATGTCACAGGCCCTGTCAGGTCTAATCCTTTCAGACACTGAAATCTTCCCTTTAGTCGCCCAAAGTTCATTTCATTGTGTGCCCTTTTCCTGCTAGAGCTGCATTGTAACTGGTCTTAGTAACACATGCTCAGTGCAGCCAAACACACTGCACTGACTGTTATCTCACTGAGATAACACACACTGTCACTCAGAACACAGAGTAACAACACTACACAACCCTCACTGAGATAACACACACTGTCACTCAGAACACACTGAGAGTAACAACACTACACAACCCTCACTGAGATAACACACACTGTCACTCAGAACACAGTGAGAGTAACAACACTACACAACCCTCACTGAGATAACACACACTGTCACTCAGAACACACTGAGAGTAAAAACACTACACAACCCTCACTGAGATAACACACACTGTCACTCAGAACACACTGAGAGTAACAAGACTACACAACCCTCACTGAGATAACACACACTGTCACTCAGAACACACTGAGAGTAACAACACTACACAACCCTCACTGAGATAACACACACTGTCACTCAGAACACACTGAGAGTAAAAACACTACACAACCTTCACTGAGATAACACACACTGTCACTCAGAACACACTGAGAGTAAAAACACTACACAACCCTCACTGAGATAACACACACTGTCACTCAGAACACACTGAGAGTAAAAACACTACACAACCCTCACTGAGATAACACACACTGTCACTCAGAACACACTGAGAGTAAAAACACTACACAACCTTCACTGAGATAACACACACTGTCACTCAGAACACACTGAGAGTAAAAACACTACACAACCCTCACTGAGATAACACACACTGTCACTCAGAACACACTGAGAGTAAAAACACTACACAACCCTCACTGAGATAACACACACTGTCACTCAGAACACACTGAGAGTAAAAACACTAGCATCAAACACCAATACAGAAAATACAAACTTTTCATCTTTACAGTTTGAACAATTTCAGTGACTTCATACAAAGTAATATTTTCTTAAAAGAAAAGTGACATTCTTTCACATGATTTATTAATTTTTAGAACATAATTCTTTAAGGTCAATGAAAATTAGCAGTTTGCTTCAATAGTCTGTAGTAATTTACGGAATTACAGTAATGAGAAAGAAAAGGTAGAAACTAAAAGTACATATTGTAATTCATATATATGTGTGTGTTCACTAACAAGTCCAGGGTTGCCAACTCTCACGCATCTGGCGTAACACTCACGCATTCAGCCTCAATCTCACGCTCTCACGCTCACCAAAGAAATCTGACGCTAAATTGGACATTCTTCTGTGCTGTGCGCTGCCTATGACTTTGAACGTGAGTTATGAGCGTAGCCTACATTTGGACTACGTGCCTGTCTTTTTAGCAAAAAGATACCTTTCACTGAATATCTACAGTGGCGTAGGGCGAGGGCGTGAGGTGCTTGAAAGCAGCTTTTGACGCGGTCGACTCGAGTTCGAATCCGCCTTTTGCCGAACTCTCTCTTCTCCCTTTTCCCAAAACCGAAACGTGATATGGCTTTGTGCCTTTATAAAACAGCACAAGACTGTAATTAAGTAGCCTATATAGGCATTCTGTTTGTGCTGCGTGATTTAAAGAAAAGTCCGCACTTTGCTCACGCGATCAGCATGGTAATCAGGTGTTTTCTCCAAAATAAAAGCTTTATTTCTTGCAAGTGAAGAAATTAGGACAAAAGTATTGTAATTTTCCTATACAATAGTGTAAGTAAAATATACTTTTGAAAAATTCATTTTCATTTATACAGTACATTTATAGGCTATATGGATTTTACATAATAGGAATAATTATATAAATCATTATTACATTATTATAATAATCATTTGGCATCCTAAAACAGACTGAGACTCTATATCATAACTAAAAAGATATTTGATCCCTCTTTAATGTCCAGGTACAAGTCAATGCTTTTCCTTTGTTCAATGTCACAGTTCATGGGGCTGAAGCCGGTTAAAGCTCTTAAATTTGAGCTCTCAAAGTGCACCAGATTGATGCATTTAACCTTAAAATGTACACAATTTTCTTGCTTTTTTTTTTTTTTTTTAATCAGTAAAACTGTTAGCCTAATGCCAAATTAAAATTGGACAAACTATACTTTTGGCCTGCCTAAGGAGGGCCTACAAGACATTGTGTCCAGGGGCTCTTAACCCCCCCCAACAATCCCGGCAACAAATCTCACTCCGAGCAAAACTCAAAAGTTGGCAACCCTGCAAGTCTAAAACAAGACCCCTGCTTAGCCTTTCAGCTGAGATTGCAGTCAGCAGTGTTAGAAAGACACAAGACTGAACTCTATTCTGTTTTGAATGTGTGGTTCACAGTTTTGACAGCAGTGTGTTAGCATTTGAACAAAGTGCTGTACATCCACAGTGTTGTGCAGGTTGTGGTTAAAGTCATGGGATAAGTGTGTAGAGTTTTGAAAACTGTGTTCAAGCAATGAAAAGCGAACTAGAGTTTGGTCCACATGAACTGCTGTAGTTAGAGTTTTGCACATGTAGCTCCAGTTGTGTAGCCTGGCATGCCAGACCTACATCAAGATGTTAGGTCTGGGAACTCTCCATTGACATACCTCAATCCGAGGGGCGGGATAAACGGTTGTCTTTCAAAATCCCTCGGCACGCAATAGGATAGCGCTACAACCAACCAGAGCACCGAACGGCTGTGGCTGAGTGAGTCCCGTGCGTTTTCCCACTAGCGGAGCTAATTGATATATTAAACTTTTGCCGTATCCGGTCGTCAAAACTCCGAACACATCTTCCTTTTTTAAAAATGACTTAAGTGCCGTTCTCTTAACTCCAAGTCCTCCAGAGTCGCGGCCAAAGCCGATTCGAAAGACCGCTGCATCTTCATTGTTTTCAAGTAGCAGGGAAATCACCTATGGAAATCACACGGAACGTCATGAACTGTGCCGTCATTGTGTTAAGCCCGCCCGCCGACTCTATACACGATGTGATTGGCCTGACCAGTTTTTGGTTTTTCCAGCTCAAAAGCCTATGGAGAGTTGCTAGACCACACTGGCAGCGAAATGATTTTCGCTGCCGCTAGGGTGCGTCTAGATTTCTAGGCTACCAGTTGTGCTCACTGTCATTTAGCAATCGAAGAAAACTGTTATGTTGTATTTTTAGACCATTGGTATTGACTGGTTTAAGTTCTTTTATTGGTATAGGCAAGGGGCCTAAGGCCTAAAATGTACCAGAATGCAGAAATAATTTTCACCAGCCGCCACTGGAAACAAGTTAATTATTTTAATATTTAATTTTAACTTTGAGCTCCACTTTACAAGGCTCAGATGAGCAGCAACGCTGAAGAGATCGAGATCAATCATAGAGATGGAGACAAGATCACTTCATAGAGATCAATGGCATTGATTCATTGTATTGACCAGAGCTGACGCCATTCATTAGAAATATCCTTAAAAGGATGATACTTTTTTTTAAAGATTTCGCTTTTCCTTGGTCACGGCAACCTTTTCATGAATATGACTTGATATGAAGGACAAATATTTTGTTTACCTTTTCCGCTTCCGATCTGTTGCGTGAGATCACGTGATCATGGTGAAATCATATAAAGGCGCTTCCTCTGGCACGATAATCTTAATAACTCGGGCTGCGTTCGGAATCGCATACTTCCCTACTATATAGTAGGGGAAAAAAGAGTAGGCGAGCGAAAAGTATAAAGGAATCATAAAAGAGTAGGCGAGAATTACCTGGGGGACGTACTAATTATCGCGAGATTCGGACTTAAGTGCGTTCGAATATGCCTACTTTCCTACTATATAGTAGGCGAAAACAGTACGTGAAGGAAGCAGTACGTTCGAAACATCAGTATTCATAAAAGAGTAGGGGAGAAGTTCCCGGATGGCTTACTGCTTCCGGCCCGATTTTTGAGTGCTCAACCCATAGATATCCATAATAAAGGCTAGATGTCTTACGGCGGAGTCTCTATCGTCATCACCGGCGGCCATCTTGTCACAGGCAGGGTTAATGTAAGGTGAGTTATCTGCACAAACACAAATACTCTTATCTCGCTGAAATCTGGACGGATTTACAAACGGTTTGGTTTCTTACTAACGTTATTAACGTGGCTATAATACTAGCCTATAATGGCTGTTTACATAATTAATACATAATTATCCATAAGTGTGCAGTGTCATAACTGGATCTCTGACGTTTGAACTGAACCAAACGAACCAAACCGTTTGAAATTCGATAGAAAA
Organism: Chrosomus eos; assembly: GCA_036326025.1. NCBI lineage: Eukaryota > Metazoa > Chordata > Actinopteri > Cypriniformes > Leuciscidae > Chrosomus > Chrosomus eos. The sequence goes on along the minus strand of JAZAVI010000010.1, from coordinate 814,646 downwards.
TTGAGCAAGTTATGGTTATTTAAAAAGTACATGCACCATAAACACAATGTTACGAGTGGGGGCGAGCTGCCTGTGACAAGATGGCCGCCAGGTGCTGACGTCGACCTCCATTGGCCAGCAGCGCGGACGAGACATCTAGCCTTTATTATGGATATCTATGGGTCAACCGATGGATACTCTTCTATCCCAGGAGGCCACGCGAGAGCATCCGTCATTATCAAACATCACGGAGATCAGCGACGCCGGGGGTTTTCAAATGTGAGTTAACACGGTTCCTTATGTGTTAAACTACTATAGAGTAAACATTTTAACTGTTGAAGGTGTAAAGTAGTTAGACAGTATAGTATAGTTGTGATGTTGCTGTAAAAATATGCTTTATTATGTATAGCTAGCTAACAGGTGTCAGGGTTTGTGCAGGTGCTGAAGACGAGGACACGGAATTTCCATATAATAGGTTTAATAAACCAAAATGAAACTTCCAAAAATGAAACAAGAACAAAACTCCAGGAAATCAGGATTTACACACAACCACACATGGACGACGATCGACAAACACTCAGGGAAAACACAGGGCTTAAATACACTTGAAATGATTGGATAATTAACTGAACACAGGTGATGAGACTGAACACAAACGAGGAGCGGGAAAACTTAACAGGACTAAACCAAAAACCACAAAGACAGGGGAAACCAAGATCACAAAACAGAACTTAAACACATCAAAACGTGACAGTACCTCCCCCCTCCCCGAAGGCGCGTCCTCGCGCCGTATAACATCCAAAGGGGTGGGAGGGTGGGCACCCTGGAGGCTGACGAGGGCATGGTGTAGGTCCAGGAAGCCTCCAGGGCGGAGCAGGCTGTGGGCGTGGCCACGGCGGTGCAGGCTGTGGGCGTGGCCACGACGGTGCAGGCTGTGGGCGTGACCAAGGCGGAGCAGGCTGTGGGCGTGGCCAAGGCGGAGCAGGCTGTGAGCGTGGCCACGACGGAGCAGGCTGTGGTCGTGACCAAGGCGGAGCTGTGGGACCCTCGGGCGTCCAGGGCGGTGCTGGCTCTTCAGGTGGCCACGGCGGTGAAGACCCTTCAGGTGGCCGTGGTGGTGCAGACCCTTCAGGTGGCCATGGCGGTGCAGACCCTTCAGGTGGCCATGGCGGTGCAGACCCTTCAGGTGGCCATGGCGGTGCAGACCCTTCAGGTGGCCATGGCGGTGAAGACCCTTCAGGTGGCCATGGCGGTGTTATCTTTTCGGGCCTCCGTGGATCTTTGGCCGGCCACGGCGAAGGCGTATGGCGCCCCCCCAAAATTTTCTTGGGGAGAACAGGCTCATGATCGGGAACTGACTTGACATCAACGGGCGCTGGGTCAACGGGTTCTGGGTCTGGGTCAACGGGCTCTGGGTCTGGGTCAACGGGCTCTGGGTCTGGGTCAACGGGCTCTGGGTCTGGCGCTGGGTCAACGGGCTCTGGCTCTGGGTCAACGGGCTCTGGCTCTGGCGCCGGGTCAACGGGCTCTGGCTCTGGCGCCGGGTCAACGGGCTCTGGCTCTGGCGCCGGGTCAACGGGCTCTGGCTCTGGGTCAACGGGCTCTGGCTCTGGCGCTGGGTCAACGGGCTCTGGCTCTGGCGCTGGGTCAACGGGCTCTGGCTCTGGCGCTGGGTCAACGGGCTCTGGCTCTGGCGCTGGGTCAACGGGCTCTGGCTCTGGCGCTGGGTCAACGGGCTCTGGCTCTGGCGCTGGGTCAACGGGCTCTGGCTCTGGCGCTGGGTCAACGGGCTCTGGCTCTGGCGCTGGGTCAACGGGCTCTGGCTCTGGCGCTGGGTCAACGGGCTCTGGCTCTGGCGCTGGGTCAACGGGCTCTGGCTCTGGCGCTGGGTCAACGGGCTCTGGCTCTGGCGCTGGGTCAACGGGCTCTGGCTCTGGCGCTGGGTCAACGGGCTCTGGCTCTGGCTCTGGGTCAACGGGCTCCGTGCTGGATGGGACCAGCATATCAGGAAACTCGGGGCTGGACGGGACCAGCATATCAGGAAACTCGGGGCTGGACGGGACCAGCATATCAGGAAACTCGGGGCTGGACGGGACCAGCATATCAGGAAACTCGGGGCTGGGCTCAGGCTCTGGCGGGTTGGCGACGGGCTCAGGATCTGGCTGGATGTGGCTGACGTGAACCCCAGCCATGGGAGCCTTCTTTTTGGCCAATCGCACCGATATCAGTGGGGGATCAGTCATACCGGATATCATCCGGGGAAGTCCAGGGACCGATCTGGCGGCAGGGCTGATGCGGTGTGCAGGCTCTGGTGGGCAGACGATGGGCTCTGGTGTGAGCGTGCAGGTGATGGGCTCAGGCGTTGGCGTGCAGGTGATGGGCTCAGGCGTTGGCGGGCTTGGAGCTGGTTGGAGTGGTAGATCCTCCAAGTGGTAGCTGGATCCACAGGCCCACAGCGTGTGATCCAAAAACTCCAGGAAGGATAGATCGAGGTCCTTCACCAAAACTATCTGGGCGAGAGGGTCCCTTAGTCCACCCCAGAAACTTTTTTTCAGCTCCTCTTCCTCCAGCGTCACATCATCGTATAGACCCAGGTAACGCCCCACATATTCCTCAAGTGAGCGCTCCTCTTGGAAGAGGATAGGTGTTTCAAATGGGCTCACCTCTTTCTTCTTCCTCCTTCGGCCCATCTTCGGGTTTTTTTTTTTGTACTGGTCGATCGTTCTGTCAGGGTTTGTGCAGGTGCTGAAGACGAGGACACGGAATTTCCATATAATAGGTTTAATAAACCAAAATGAAACTTCCAAAAATGAAACAAGAACAAAACTCCAGGAAATCAGGATTTACACACAACCACACATGGACGACGATCGACAAACACTCAGGGAAAACACAGGGCTTAAATACACTTGAAATGATTGGATAATTAACTGAACACAGGTGATGAGACTGAACACAAACGAGGAGCGGGAAAACTTAACAGGACTAAACCAAAAACCACAAAGACAGGGGAAACCAAGATCACAAAACAGAACTTAAACACATCAAAACGTGACAACAGGGGAGCTCTAAGCACACGTAACGTCTCTAAAGTGGATTTACATAACCATATACATCTTAAACAAGCTTATTTAAAATGTCTATTTACATCTGAAAGGAAAATACTGTAAGTATTGGCATATTGCAGATGAGCACATCACAACATGAAAAAGACATCTGAGTGATTTATGTGTGGCATTATTATAGGACAACGTTAATTCACTGTTGTCAACACTGTTGACATTAGACAAATGTGCTGTAAATAAGGTAAATAAACATATCTATAAAGTAACTAAACATGTTTTTATTCAGACTGGTGTGAGCACTGAGGATGAGGAGCCCAGAGCTGAATCCTGGAAACGGTGCCATGGATGAGACGCTCCATCTCTCCATCTGCCCTTATCGCCTCAGATTGTGAAGTGCAGCAACAAGCTCCGGCACGAAGGCACGGTCACCTCTGGTGAATTCATCAGAATAAAGCCGCAGAATGGGAACCGCTGTGTTGAGATGGCAGTATGTGGGGTTCAGCGCCTGTAAATACATGCTTGTTTGAATAAAGCTTTGTTTCATGTGTTGTTGAATTGTATATGCATTTGTTTATTGTGTGATGGTTACTTTTATTTGTTCTTTTACTCATTTATTCATGTTTCGATTGTTGTCCACTTCCTGCTCAGCTACTGTTCGGACGCTCCTGCTTACTGCTCCGCGCTTTGCTCTATCGCTTTTATATTTTTTTAAACATTTTTAATTGCTCTATCGGTTTTATATTTTTATATTTTATTTCCTTTTATCACCTAATTTTAACTTCAGCAAATCAGCACAGTGCTCAAACGCTTGATTACTAGAAAAAAGCTGAATTCTTTTCTCCGACCAGCCTCCCACATTCCGGGGAAGAGAAAACACAACTGCCTAAATTCATAAGGATAAGAGAAAATGCCTCTTCTGGAATCTACTTGCTACTAACTGCCAGAGACTTTTACAAAGGATTGCAGTTCTTGAAACAAAGTTACTTATGGGACCACCAAACCAGACGGAACACACAACAGACCTTCATCATGGACGCCCTCAGCATACAGCCGGTGAGTCCCATGAATCTAGTGCTCCAATACAGGCCATACTGAGTGTAGAGAAACAAGCCGATCGACTTACAAATCGATGGCACAAACAGGGAGCGAGACCCAAAGGCACTCGAGACATCAGATTGTCACAAGCATCACATATTGCCACAATAGCATCCTCTACCCCAGATACGGCTCTGACAAGGATTGCAAACACTTGTCTCCTACCACCGCCTATACATCTTGAGAATTTGAAGTATTGTATGAAGAACAGTATGTATGAAGAACAGATTTGAAGTATTAATGAATGAGGATGTAGTATTAATGAGGATTGAAGTATTAATGAACAGGGTTGTAGTGTTTCTAAATTTTATTTGGGTAGCTACATAGGATGGCCTGGATGGGTGTAGGATTTCCCGGCCTGAAATTGTGTCCCAGTCCGGCCCTGCCTGCATGGTATGCAGTAGAAAAGGAAAATCTGAAGAGGACGTTGCAAGTTGTGGCTGATGTGGCGGTGACTGCTGATGGGTGGACCAGTGTGGCTCAAGACCACTATTTGACCGTTACAGTCCACTATGTGAAAGAAGGTTCCATGAAGGAGAACGTACTCCATACAAAGGCAGTCTACACGTCCCAGACAGGGGAAGTCATAGCAGAGTAAATAGGAGGCATTCTGGATGAATTTGAAATAAAGCACAAAGTTGTAGCCATCACTGTAGACAATGCAGCAAACATGGATGTGGCAGTGAAAAAAATTAGCATAATAAAGATTGGCTGCTTTGCTCACACACTAAACATTGCTGCTCAAAAACTGTACAATGTGGACTCTCGGTTAAAGCGGGCATTGGAGAAGGACAGGTATTTGAAGTGGCTTGTTCTGGTATCAGGCTAAATATCTTTTGTTAAGAAGTTTAATCTTGTTAAACTATGTGGACATTATTCAGACTGGAGTGAGTTACTGATGATGACTTCAGAAAAGCAGAGGAGTTTGTTCAAGTCATGAAGCTACTGTATACTTCAACACTTTGCATGTCCGCTGAAAGGATTCCAACATTGGGTCAGATTCTGCCCATCTTGGGGAAACTTGAGCAACACTTCACCATAAGTGCAGAGGATTCCACATTTACTCAGTGCATCAAAGAAAAAATATGGGGTGATCTTTCTAAAAGATACCAAGTGAGTATCATAATCATATTGATTTGTCAATTGTTTTCATAAAGTATACTCAGAAACCTAACTTCTATACTATGTTCTTGTCTTGCAGGGGGAGTGTATTCAGCAGATTTTGGAGGAAAGCACAGCCTTAGACCCAAGATTTAAGTCAAGAGTGGCAGCCGCAGATGCAGTGTGGGACAGAGTAGAGAAGGAGCTGATTAGTAGGGCCACACATCAGGTGTGTTTAATATTCTTATTACTGGTGATCGTTCTCCTCTTCCATTGTAGATCAAATCAATGTACACAATACCTGTTTCCATCAAATATAGAATAAAGGTGAAAGGACCCAGGCCCAGCAGCCCAAAGAAGACAATGAAGAGGCAGTAAGTGATGATGATGACTTATCTGATGAAGCTTGTGCAGCGCCTGCTACACAGGTAAATATATACAGGCATCCTGTTTCTTCCTGCTTCATTTTCAGAAGAAAATTAATATGTATGTTTGAGTCCGGCTACCCAGTAATGTTGCCTTATTTTGTTTTTATCTTTTCTGTTTGTAGAAGCGGGCAAAGCTTTCTGCCCTTGAGGAGATTTTTGCAGAGGAAGACATGGCGATAGAAGTAAGAGCCAAGAGCATGACCAGAACCTCAGAGAAGATTCAGGAGGAGATACAGCTCTACAGAGGTTTGCCATGTACACTATCCACAGTGAATCCAGCGACTTGGTGGTGGAGTATGAAAGACACACTGCCAATGCTATCGAGCTTGGCAGCCAGGTACCTCTGCGTACAAGCCTCATCGACGCCCTCAGAGCGTACATTTTCAACTGCTGGGGACACCATTAGCCATCACAATTTGATTTTGCACTAAAAGTGCACCTTTGCACTTTAGTTGGTTCAATATTAGCCTGTACACTGTCATTTGTTTATTTATTTATTATTTTTAATATGTTCATGTTCAAAAAGTTCTCTTTTTTTGGTAATTTTGGCCAGCACAACCATTTTTATTAGTAATGTAACCCTGAGTGAGAAGTGTTTTAATTAAGATGAAAAATTAAAGTTTTGTGTTTAATGCATTTTTGTTGATGTTGAAATGGATTTTATAAAAGATATGGTATCGAAAAAAGTATCGTTAGGAACCGGTATCAAAACTGAGGTATCGAAATTGGCATCGGATCGAAAGATTTTGAACGATACCCAGCCCTACCTCCTGGGCATGAAGAGCCGAGCCGTCTGCTGCCTGTCTGTCCTTCACCCTCTTCCCTCTTCTTTTCTTTTTCTTTAATAATTAGAGTAGCTAAAGATAAACTTAACAGAAATCGAATCTGAAGATCTTCTGTATTTTCCTTATGCAAACAAAAGATGAACACAATTAATAATTCCTTTAGCAGTTATTAACTATATGTACATAGGCTATTTATACATACATATGTACACATGCATACACAAATAAACTTAACATTCATATACATGCACATATCACCAGTAGGCCTATACTGTAGGCTACATGCACATCTTACACAGAAAACTCCTAAAACGCGTCACATAGGGAGGAACTTACGTCTAGTTTGGACTCTTTGTGTTTCGTCATCTGAACCTGAGATGGCAAGAGTTGAATTGACTAAATAACCAGTGTTTGCTAGCTAACAATTTGCTGAGTTCTCATTGTTAACTCTAATATCACATAACATGAAATACTCCATCTGAATAAATCGCCAACAGAAAGATTTACAAGATTTGGCCAACATTTATCCATTATTTGTTATGAAATCTTACCTTACCTTTACTTGTGCAGTTTTCCACCGTCAATTCTCCAATCAACAATCCTCCTCTGCCTTTTCTGTGCGACTAATTTTAAAAGTAAAGAGCCGGAAATAGGAAACCACCAACCAGCTTGAATTTAGCCTACTACTAATACAATTTGGTTAAAACAAAAATAAATAAATAAAAATAGAGATCAACTATACTTGACTTATCTCTAACAAAGTAGAAGCCTAAGGGTTTTCTAGCAAATTTATAGCAGATTTTTTTTGTCATGGATGCATAATAAAAAAGGGTTGAAAAATGTTCATTTTAAAATAACAGTAAAATGTTCTCATAGCAGTTTGTGCTGATTTGTCATTCATTTACTCACTCATAAATTAATTTTTATCTTAAGGCTATTGTTATTTTTTTTAAATTTCATAAAAATGTCAATATTTAGACAAAATGTAAGACAAATTAAAAATGTATTTGTTTATTTAGATTTTTGTTTATTAGAATGTCAGGGTCAATCAGTTTATAAGATGACACTGATTTTAACAAATATGTTTCTGGATAAACCATCTTTGTTAATCCTGCATTCCAATCAGCAAATCATATTTGAGTGACAAGTTTACACTTTATAATAATTTTATACAAGACTTGTGCTATCTGGGATAGGTCTAAATCCGAGTGATCACTTACATTAATGTTATACTGTATATCATCATACACTCTAAAAACTGCTGGGTTGAAAACAAAAAGGATCTAACCCAGCACTGGGTTATTTTAGTCCAACCCAGTTGGGTTACTGATTTGACCCAACATGTTGGGTTATGTTTTCTATCCAAAGTTGGGTAGAAATTACTAAATTGTTGGGTTGAACTGACTAAACAATGGGTTGAAGAATACAACCCAAATTATGGGTCATGGGTATCATTTGGATTAAAAATTACTTTTTTCACTTAACCTTTGCATTATGAAAGCAACTTGTACAGTTATTTTATAAAATTAAAGATAATATTCAAAACATTATTCTATCAATGCATGTTTGTATTTCTTATTTACCAATTAAAAGATTTTCAATTGACATGAGTTGGTCTTTAAAAATATATTTATTCATTCCATAAAGAATTTACAATTTAAAATTAATTCATTAGCAATTCATTAAACATTTAGTTCTGTTCTGTAGCTTTTTGCACCTCAGATTTCTGGTCAAATCTAGTTGTCAAATCAATCGCAAAGCTCTTTCCCGTTTTAGATGTGTTTTGTGTGTTTTTCACGGCATTCACGCTGAAAACAAATGCTGCCGCTCAGTCTTTTTGCCACTCAGTGGGCGTGACCGCGTTCACTCCGGCCGACGGTGACGTCATGCGCATACCCTCTATTAAGGTACTCTCATATTCTGTTCACCAACCCAGTGTCTTTAAGAAATGTAAATAATGCCTTCCTGGTGATTCTTATCCCCTTTCCTTCTCCTTCTGTTCCCAATAACCCCATCAGATTCCATTCTCGTCCTGCCTCCTAGCCATCATGAAATACCTGTCTTGCCAACGCAAACAATATACAATGCAAAATTAAATGTTCAACATTTTCTTTAATCCCACAGTTTTCTCATTTTTCACTATTCCTTTTCCCCAATAAAAACAAGGTGCTATTCAGACCTGTATGATCTACTCTCAGTCTTGTCATTATTATTTCCTCCCGCTGGTCCTTTCCCTATAAACCATAAAATAATTAGACCAACATTTACTTGCATCAAGCGCAACTCTGTTGGTATTTTTATAATTAGTATTGATATAATTATTACATTTAATGTATTGCCACACTTATGTGAATTATTATCATAAAACTGAATATTAAGCGTTGTCAGGCTTGTATTTGTGCTTAAAGGATAAAACAACGCCTCTGTGCGCTGCTCATAAACACGGCTGCTGTAACTTTGACCTGCCACAAGATGGCGCTGTTTTACATTTACATTTAGTCATTTAGCAGAAGCTTTTATCCAAAGCGACTTACAACTGAGGACTAAAGCAAGCGAGTCATCGTGAAGAGGCAAAAACAACGCCAGAAGTGCTCAAAATACACAGTTCAGGCATTGCTCAGACTAGCATAAGCCAGATTAAAGGAAAGAGAAAAATTTTTTTTTTTAAGTGCTCACGGATGAGATGAGTTTTCAGCTGTCTTTTGGATGTTGTCAGGGATTATTTTTATTTATTGATTTGTTTTTTTATTGCAGAACTTATACATAACTAACAGCTCAGGGGAGTTAAGCAAGGTGTACAAACAAACAAACAATGGTACCTAACAGAAAATAAATATCCTGGGTTTGCATACATCAAATTATGTAATACATACACAAAAAAAGAAAGAAAAGCATAATAAGGTCAAGTCATGACTTTGAATAAATCATCATAATGCATAAAACATGTTGCACTTTTTTGTTATTTATAAGTCTAAGGGACGAAATAAAAGAGTCAAAATCAGCAAGAAAATGAGGAAAGCTCAAAGGAGATTTAAGCCATTTTTGCTTGTGGATGAAGAATTTTGCATACAAGATAAAGAAGTTAACAACATACTCATACAGGAAAGCAACTTTGGATTTTCAGAATAAAAAATAACCTCTTTGAGAGTGAAGGTGTGGGTCACATTTGTAGGGCTAAAAACAAAAGAACTTAATTTAGTCCAAAATCTATTGGTTACATTCAGAGATGTATAGTAACGAAGTAGAACTACTTCACTACTGTACTTAAGTACTAAAAGGCTGTATCTGTACTTTACTTGAGTATTCTTTTTTTCTCCTACTTCCACTTTTACTTCAGTACATGTTTTCGATGAGTTTAATACTTTTACTCCGATACATTTTTTATGTGCTGCATAGTTACTCGTTACAATTATAAAAATCTTACGAATCATTCCAAACCCACATACTCACTGCCAGAGCAGTAGATGGCTCTGTCACCACGTTTGATGAAGCTGGCTCATCATTGAGCGAATCAAGCGATCAAGAAGAGCACGCGCGCTCGTGCTCCTGTTCTGCCTCTCGCTCTGCTGCCTGCCTCCAGTGAGAACACTTGAGATTTGTTAGTTTTTTTTCTAGATGGAAGAACCAGAAACACCACCTTCAACTTCGAGTGACCGTGGCGGTGTTTTCATTTGTCGGAGTGAAAGATAGCCTAATTAATATAGAATGTGCGAGGACGTCGACGCACTGAATCGTTCTTTGTTTTTAATTGTTCAAAGATAAATTTAATTTTACCTTGACAAACTATACATCATTAAAGGTGCAATACCTCCGATTTTCATACCGCTAGAGGGCGCTACATTCAAAACAACAACAACGGCTTTGCTTGATGACGACCTGGAGGAACGCGGAATGATGGGAACTGTTGTTTTCAACTCCATCGTGATAAATCAGTCAGACGGGAATCGATAATTGCTTGCCATGGATGAGGTAAAGTTCGATTTCTAAAAATGTTGCGTTTCATGACATGCTCGTTTTTAATTAAACTGAAATAACCGCAAGAAAAGTAAGGGTTAAAAGTAAATTACTTATCAAAGATGTTACTGTATTATTCTAGAATTGTGATAACAAAGCGCATTTTACCATACATTCTAACATACCCACATCATTTGCCAAAGGACTGATCGATCCTTATGTAGAACATCGTATGTATTTACATGGCTATAAACACCAGACGTGATAAATAATGTTAATAAACTAAACATAAACCTAACGCAAAAATATTTTTCTTACATACACATAACTATTACCACATGCTACATTTGTAATATAAAAAATTAAGCATGCTGAATCACAACTTCTATGTGATTTTGGATTATGCATTCTACATAACTATTTAAAAATAAAATCATTAGACACATTTCAATGTTTTTTATGCATATGTATTGATTGCTGTCATGTCATATCTTTTTGTAGTCTATAATGACTTATATTTTTGTATTTATGTTGCAGGAAGACACAGATAGATCCACATTGGAAGTATCCATGACAAATACTGATGAGACCTGGAGTCCTCCCCAGAGCAGCTGCCATGATGCATCACATGGAAGAGCAAGAGGTCTGGACAGAGGAAAAAGAAAAGGGATGGGAAGAGCAAAAGGGATGGGAAGAGCGTACAGAGTAGAAGAAAATACTGGAGCTGTTGATCTCAGCAATGTAACAAGAGGAAGAGCAGCAAGTAGACGCAGAAGGTCTACAGGGAGAAGACAGGCATCAAGAGGGAGAGGAAACACTGCATCATCTGGACTGTGTGAAGAGGACAGATTGAGGGTGTCTCGGCTGCAAGAGGACAGGATTCTGATGACCCAAGTGAGTATGGACACACTTCAAATTTCAAAAATAGTTTCAACGTTTGGCATCAACTTTTGTAATGTGTAATTTCAGAATCTTATTGGAAATATGAACTTGGCTGAAGCTCAAGGTCTCCTGCTTAGAGTGATGAATAGAGAACCAGGCCTCATCTTTGATGCACTCCAACCAGCTGATCATCAAGAGCAACAACAATTACACGATGTACCCCGATGGTGTACTTGTACAAGATGCATAGAAATGCCGTCTGATATAGAAAAGAAATGTTGTGGCATGACAGAGAGCACATGTGTAAGCATTTTGCCCCATATGTCGTTATACATATTAGATGAGCAGGTATTGCGTTTGTCACGTCGTTTAAGAAACGACATTTATGCCATTCACGACACACAGGAACCTGGGGATGATAACCGTGAATACCGCTATGCTGCCTACAGAAATTTTGTCTTGTGGCAATGTGGTTCACTTGGTGCGGGAAACCGCGTTGTCATCCCTAGCTACTGTGTGCGCAGAGTACGTGAGAAATTCCCTGACCCAAATGCACAGTACACTGGATTCATCGCTGCTGTGTTGTAGAAGCATGCTGCTTAGTCAAGTCCGCCTATAAACAATTTTTTTTTTGAAAGTAATTGTTTTTTTTTGTAGTTGTTATGTAAAATTATTTATTCAATGTAACATTATAATTTCTACTTGTATGTTGTCTTACCGGTTTGGTAAAAAATAGTTTTGCCTTTGTGCACTTTAAAATGTTTGAATAACAATTATAACGTATTTGTTATTATATGCTGCCTTTTTCTTTTAAGAACCTGTTTATAGAGGTGTAATGTAAATAAAAATACTGTTTTTGTATTTTTGCAAGATTTATTTTAAACAAAATAAAATAAATCACTAAGTGTGAAATGATTTCCAATTTATTTACAAGTTTGATAAATTCTCAAAGGTGTAATAGTTACAAACTATTTTATATGTATATACATAGGAATCAAGTTTCAGGTTAAAATGAAAAGAAATAAAAAATTGTTTTGCTGCCTCATTTGAAGGTCAACATCTGAACTTTGGTTTGTTCAGATTTCTGACGTTTTAGCTCAGTGTTCGTCTCTTGCACCTGGTAGAGTACAGCTTGCTCCTTTTATAAAAAAAAAAAATTGTGAAATACGATTAAAAAGAGCAATCTTTAAATGAGCAATCTTTAAATGAGGCATAACGTTATACAGATGAATATCAATAGTAATTAAAAAAAATGTACTCATACACACTGTTCAAAATTAGGATAAATTACTTAATTATATTCTAAATATATATAGAGGATTGCATAAAATTTCAAATGACACACGCCTTTTATAGAAGATGTTTTCCTGTACATACCTATGCCTCTACTGACATGTGCCTCCAGAATGCTGTCAACTGAAGGAGGTGGGACACTTGGAAGGAGGCCCAGTCTCCTGGGGTCCTCAGGCCTCAGAACCCTACGCTTTGGCATACCCACATCAGCTTGGAGTCTTGTGCGCACAATTTCCGCTTGCAAATCAGGAATGTAACTGTAGTCTTTCGTCACCTTCAAAGCATATACAGTCCATCGACCAGTTTTCTTCTGGAATTGTTTGCGATAGCTGTAATAAAAAGTATATATTTTTTTTACCAAAAGACACATCGGAAGGATGATATATAAAGTTCCACTGAAAGTTATGAGAGATGGAAAATAAAATGTTTAAATCTTACATCTTTTGCCCATTTTTGTTGAGCATTGACGGACGATCCTTGTGGTGGTTATAATCAAGCAGGGGCGGCGTTTGCGTATGGCAGAGTATGGCCATTGCCATACCCTAGCAGTCAGAGTTCAGATAAAACATCAGCTGATGATGATGATGATGCTCGTTAAAGATTTTAGAAGGGCTTTTTAAACCCCCTAAATTTTCACCCCAGCCCCCCAAAAATGTGCGTTTCGTGATCGCTCAGTCAGTCGTCACCTCACCTTTAAAAGTCATTTTAAAAAAAGCTCATCTCAACCGGCTTCTCCGCAGCGTCAGCGTCAGAACAAAAGCAGATGAAAACGTGCATGCATTTATTGATAGACCGTGTAGGCCTACAGTATATACATCTGTGTTCTTTGTTTGTCATAAATGCAGTTTACATTAAATGATGCTGGAGTAATTAAACACGGTTTCCCACTGTAAAATGTGGGCTTATTTATTTATGAAATATTCATTTCATATTAACGAGTCTCAATTTCTTCACTTGCAAGAAATAAAGCTTTATTTTGGAGATCACCATGCTGATTGCGTGAGCAAAGTGTGCAGTTTTCTTTAAATCACGCAGCACACACAGAATGGCTATATAGGCTACTTAATTGCAGTCTTGTGCTGTTTTATAAAGGCACAAAGCCATATCACGGTTTCGGTGTTGGGAAAAGGGAGAAGAGAGAGTTCGGCAAAAGGTGGATTCGACTCGGGTCGAACGCGTCAAAAGCTACTTTCAAGCACCTCACGACGCCCTCGCCCTACGCCACTGTAGATATTCAGTGAAAGGTATCTTTTTGCTAAAAAGACAGGCACGTAGTGCAAATGAACGCTCTCAACTCACGTTCATTTTACTGTATCTGGTTTTGTTTGTTTGATAACAATGTGGACGGAGCGTGGTACAGATAGTTGCCCCGAATTTGATTGGTGAATAAAACTTGAAAAAAGTTGTTGTGATGCCAATCGCCTCCGCGATTCTGTCTGGCCTAATAAGCTGTGAGCTATCCCTATTTTCTTTCCCTCCTGACACAACGCGTTACAAGTTAACAGTGCTGTGTGCATTTTGTTAATGTGAGGTATATCGTTCGGTAATGTCGGTAATTTAACGTTATGCCAGAGGGAATGCCATACTCTAGGTTTTTGTGAAACGCCGCCACTGTAATCAAGAGCTGCAAGTAGAGTTCTTGCCTCGTAGACCGGTGGTGAGAAGCTGAACCGCTTGCTGACGTACATCAACAAATGGTTGTGGAATGATTCCAGCTCACAAGTTGATCTGGAGAAACAAAGTAACATATGTTAAAATTTTGAGTAGTATTCAAAACATTGAACATGTAGTAATGACTACTGGTGATGACTAATTTCATTTTTAAACAGACATGAAGGTGCTTCCATAAGTTACCTGAAAGTTAGATATCGGTGGACATTTCTGAGCCAACTCTTTTTTAGAACTATTGCTTCTAGTGCCTTGTGAGCTTTGGAACCACTCTCCAGCCATTGCTTGTCTTGGATTTCAGGCAGGCTACCATGCAGGCAGTGGCCTAGGTACCATTCGTGCTCATTTGTAACGTGGTGAAGCACACTGCTCCATAGTTTCTAAAATACAAATCTTTTAATCAGACCATGTAGTCAAAGTACATATTGTCGGTACTGTAATGTGTATGCTGTCCACAAATATAATATTATCCTAAAAAAGAATCTCAGTGCACATGGAAGCATTGTACTTTTAACATGCAAGTTTGTTACATGGATTTCTGCTACATGGAGTCAAACACATTTATAGATGACTACTGGGCGATATATTACTTACAATAAACTGCTGTACCGTGTCTGCCTTTTTACAACAGAACCAGAAGTGATTCACGATGTCCTTGACCCAGTGCAGCAGGATACTTTGTCCAGAATGCTGTGCCTCCTAAGTATGCATATTATAGATGTGGTTGAATACATGTAAACATTATCTTAACAAATCCGAAAAATATATAGGTTCTAATATTTTATACAAAATTAAAAAGATATAAACATACAGCAGTAATCTTCTTGGCTAGGTTCTTTGCTCCATGCCATATGTCCCATGAGTGCAGAACTCCAGTGTCCTTATATCGCCCAGTTATTGGATCTTGTAAAGAATAACATAAAAAAACAGACATTTTTATTACATTTTTTAAAACTAAATTATTTAATTTACTTTTATATAACATGGGAAATACTCCAAACTTACTCATAATAGATGAGATTTGTGTGTGTGCATCTGTACATATTTCTGAGATCCGCACTTCACTAAGAAGCTTGTCCATTGTGGTTACAAAAGCCTCTTTCTCCATTCTTACAGAATTACGATTGGTCTGCCTTTTATCGATAGTGACAACCGAGATGATTTCCTTAGAATCATTCTCCATTGCTGTGTACGAGCAATACTGGGCACAGTATCCGGGGCTATCCATTCGTCCATCAGCTGTGTAGTGCAGAAAAAGTCAATAAATAATTTTTTAATAAATTCCATAAAAACACACATTAAAATTGTAACGTAACTTGTGAAATAAACAATATCAACAAATTATAGAATCTTAATCATTAAAAAAATAATTTTATGCCTAACACCTTTCAGCACTTAGAATGACATGTATTTCATAGTTATTTTTCTTTTCACAAATGCCATCAGAGTCAGACATACCTAAAACAACTACACCATCCTTACTCTTCATACGCTCAATTGCAGCACATCTGTTGTCCTCCCACATGTCCTTTATTGCTCCTAAGCAATAAGTATCCTGGATTTAAAAAAAAAGTGTTCTTTCCTACAAAGCCCATGTTCATGTAATTAAACAGGTGTGCCACTTTGTAGTAGTTATTTCCCGAAAGCAGAACATTGGTGGCCATCATGAAGTCCCCTGCCTGCATGCCAAATTTGAATATAGGCTGTGAATTCCAAGTCCTAACGTTGTGTCCATTTGAACATATCTATAAGATAAAATACACAAGACAGATTGCAATGGATATAAATAGCAACTTATCTTGTATTGAATAAAATGAATATGGATTGCAATTAAAAAACTTTTAAAGTGTTCTTTGGAATTGGCAACTGTGTATTCAGTTATACATAATATAATTTTACAACATTTAAAATATATCTTGAAAATATATCTTGTTTTTCCTGACATGCACTTATAAAATATACAGAAAAAATGTAAATTAGTTTTTTATTACCCATTGGATGATACTTGCTGTTCCCCTTGAAGTCAGGTGGAATTCAAAAGGTGGTGAAGCCTGGCAGGCTTCACAGTTAACCAATGGTTGCTGTAGAAGCTTGACCAACTCCTTCAACTGTGCTTCATACACAATAGATGCCCGTTTTCCAATTATGTCCTCCTCACACAATACTTTGTTGCTTGCAGTAGATTTAAGGACATGATCGTCAGGTAGGGTTATCACTTCATCTTCTTGTGCAAGATGAACGGTCTCTTCGAGATCAATCACTTTAAGCTCATTGATTTTTCTGAAGTCATTAGTTCCTTCACCCGTTCTGTAAACATATTTGTTAAATATTTCAAACATTGTATTAGTTACAATATGCATAATAAAAGATTGTTTTTTCACTACCTTCATGTTATTAACCAAAAAAAAATTGTAATGTTCTTGGGTTGGCATTGATGCCATAATCCTAGATAATTTAATAGTTACAGTAGGTCCATCAACTTATATTATTTTGTTTTATATATTTTTCAAAACAAAAACATGCTTCATGCAGACAAACCTAAGACAGATAGGGGGAGCATAGTCCTCATCAGAGTTGCTTTCCTCACTGTCTATTTCCCATGATGTATCATCTTGGTGTTTAAAATCAATTCTGCAAAAAACATATTATCAGTTTAGTACTGGTTGAATTAATACTAAAAACAGTTACTAAATACAATGTACGGAAAATTACAAAAACGTGAGTAAAGAGCAAACTGCATTTTGTAATAATGCATGTCACCACTTACACTGTGTTCTGAAGATCATTGGCATCTTCACTCACAGTAATGGTGGACTCATCATGGAAGCTCATCTTTGAAAAACTGCACCACACAAAGGAAAAAAATTAAAAATTAAAAATAATAACTGTAATTTATAGGTTGTGGAGCCCAACTACTTGATAACACACACACATATATATATATATATATATATATATATATATATATATATATATATATATATATATATATATATATATATATATATATATATATATATATTTTATAATATCTTTGTATAGTAACACATGTAAAAGTCACCTTTCATGTAATAGCTGTTCATCGCTTCCTGCTAAAGAAAGGTGTTCAACTCCAGGCTCAAGAAAACACTGGTCTCTGTAAAACATGATAAATTTATTCAATGTAATTCTAATAATAAACTATGATGAATTATATAAAACAAATTTGCCAAAGCCTACCTAACTGATGGTGAGTCACTGGACGAAGCTATGGTGGAGAGGGTTTGAAGAGGCATTCCAGGTCTCTTGCAAGGAGTTGACGTGGCTGGTCCTCCTTTTTGGTAACTTTAAAAAAAAAAAAAAAACAATGTAATGTACATTTGACATATCATTTCATGTCTTGAAAGTATTAAACCACATTTAAAGTTTCACAAAATTAACGTTACAGCCAACAATTAACAATCCGAGAAGTATTCGCGGTGAATATGACCTTAATATTTTTCTCATCATATACACAGACAACACGACATTCTAACAGTAATACCAATTGTTTTGCATCGTTTACTGACATGCAATTTTAATACAGAACACAGTGTTACTCACCTGTCAAGTAAAACACATGCAAGATCGGCGTCTCTTTCTAGTTTGAGTTTATCACGAAGTTCTCTCCATTTAAGAAAAGCCACACCGATGTTGATCCTGGTTTTATTTCTCTTCTTGTCCCAAATTCTTCTTGGGTCGTTTGGTTGTCCCGTTCGTTGACGTTTGCGTTTATGAGACTCAGAACCAGGTTCAATCGCTAAGGTATAATTGTGCTCCATTCCATAACCAATACGCGAAACAAGCGGACGTTTGTTGCTTCTATGCTTGATAGACGCTAACGCACAACTACAACTTACGCATTTGTCCAGGACTACACGCAGTACGAGCGGAAATGTCGGAAACCAATGGTAAAGCGATGACGCGATTGACTTGCGACTCCCAGCTCACCCCTGCTCACACGCCCCGTTTCCTTGGTTCAAATCTCAATCTCAAATTTCAACATTGTTTGAAACATTTGGAATATTGTAAGTTATCATCTTAACTAAATATATAACACTGGCCTTGTGATTTTGGGATAGTTTAATGCAAAAATCTTAGGTATTGCACCTTTAAAAAGATATAAGACTCAAGTTTCAGTATTTGACCAGTATTTTATTCTGAGAAACTTATAGTGACAGTTATTTCTTAATTTGTGTCAGGAGTAATGATAAAATGAGTCGATACCTTTAATATGAATTATGAGCGTCAGCCGCTCCCATAAAAAAAAAAACCCTCCCGTGTAGTCGTCATGAAAGCGCTTGACCAAACAATGTCCCTCAGGGTTTTTAACTTGTGCAGTTAAATATTGATCGATTTTCAGAGTTACGTCAGATGTCTTTAGAGAGCAATAATATGTATTAAATTTATACCCAAAATGGGCTGATGTAATTATTATGAGTTTTGGATACTGTGATATACTGTATTTTCAATCCATACTGCAGCCTGGGGCGCCCTGTGCACATTTAGTCCATATATGGAACACAGAGCCATATCATGTGACATTCCAGGAACTCCCTATTTTTTACAGTCTATGTCCCTGACATAAAGTTTTCTTGAGCTGCCCCAATGTGCATACTATCCATCCTAAATAGTATGTGACATTAGTAATTTTCAATACTATTTAGGCCAAGTATGCACATTGGGACGCAGCTATTAATTGCTGTAACATGCAGATAAATACCCAGTAAGCTGTGGAGAAAAAAGGCACAAGCAGGGAAAAGAAGGGCGAGACGCTTTACTACATACAATACTTGTACTTTTACTTTCAGTACTTGAGTAGTACTTTTTTAAAAAAACTACTTGCAATACTTAAGTACAATTTTTTTTTAATACTTTAGTACTTCCACTTAAGTATGGTGCTTAAAGAGCACTTCAACTTCTACTCAAGTCACTTTTTTGATAGAGTACTTGTACTTTTACTCAAGTCTTTGTCTCTAGTACTTTATACATCTCTGGTTACATTACAGTCACAAAATAAATGGGCGGCTGTTTCCTCAACAAAACCACAGAAAGAGCAAGTTTCATCAATATCAGAATATGTAGAGATAGAAGAGTTAACAGGATAGATCTTATGAAGGATTTTATAATGAATTTCCTTAACTTTGTTGGATACACAAAATTTACTAGGCAAAAGCCAGGCCTTTTTCCAGTTTATGTTTGTTACAAGGGATCCCCAATTGAATTGACCCCATGGAGTAATCTTTCTCTTCAATTGAAAAAGTGTACGAATATTTCTGTTGTTGCATTTTCGATCTAATAAATCAATACCGCCCAAGCGTAAAGCCGGATAAACACTGTTACCTTTATTGAAGCTAAGGTGGCTTTTAATTCATTGGATTAAGCCTGTTGGTAGAGCTTTTATCAAGGTATGTATTTTATTCCTTTGGTGGAACAGGAAAGTTATGGAGATTCAAAAATTGCTTATAAGTTAGAATATGACCAAAATCATCAAAGACAGATAGAATGCAATTAAAGTTAATGTTAAACCATCTACGAAAAAAGAGAGACTTATTTCTAACGGTTATATCCACATTGTTCCAAAGGAGATCTTTGTGGGGGAAAAGCTATGGACAAAACACAGTTTCCACGAGAGAAGGCATTGCTGATGAAAGTTAGATAAGGAAATGGGTAACTTGCCAGGCAAAAAGTTACACTTTAATAGGAAAGATAGACCACCAAGTTTGATGAAGATATTATTAGGAATAAAGAACCATAACGACATGGGTTCACAAGGCATCTTTTCAGCCAGTTTACTTTAAAGGTGTTCATAGTATCAGCAAAGTCCTAAAAGTCAAGGCCACCTTCACCTCTGGAATTAGAGAGTACTTCTCTTTTTCATTTGTGAGGTTTATTTTTCCAGATGAAATCCACAAATATTTAGTTAATTCCCTTTATAGCTTTATCATTGATAAACAGAGAGAGAGCAGGGTATACAAAGCGAGAGAGCCCTTCCACCGTAGAGAAAAGACCTCTACCGTATAATGAAAGATCTCTCTGAAGCCAGATGTTAAAGATGCTTTTAGTTTTGATCATTTATCAGAAAAGTTTCAATGGTGTCTGGTAATTGCAATTTTAGTGATATGAATACCTAGATATTTTACACTGTTTTTAACTGGGATACCTTCCAAAGATGTCTCATCTATATCATGAATTGAGATAATTTCACATTTAGAAATATTGAGTTTTAGACCCGAGGCATATGAAAATTGTTCCACCATTTCCAAAGCATTAGATAACTGTTTTTTATCCTCCAAGAATAGTGTGGTATCGTCGGCTAGCTGTGCAATTTTAAACTCCATATCAAATATAGAAATTCCTAACAACCTTTCATTTTGGTTAATCCTTAGACAAAGTAACTCTGTGGCTAAAAGAAATAAAAACGGGGAGATTGGACAACCCTGTCTGACTCCATGATGGATGTCAAACCTTTTAGATGTATCAAAGTTAACGATCACTGAGCTATTAATATCTCTATAAAAAATGGTTACAGTATCGAGAAATGATTTGCCGAATCCAAATAACTCTATAGTACGGAAAATAAAGTTGTGTTCTAAGGAATCAAAAGCTTTGTAAAAGTCAAGAAAAAGTATGAGACCCTATGATTGAATTAGATTAGAATAATCCAACACATCTAATACTAACCTTATATATTAAACTAACCATATTAAAATCACCACCCAAAATCACTTTAGCTACATGATATTTAGACATCAACTCATTTAATACAGAGTCCAGCTCTTCCAATAATTGTGAATTTTGTGAGAGTGAGCAGTACCCATAGATGTTGCCTAAAATAAAAAATGCATCTTCTAAACAGGTAATAGTAACCACCCAGTGACCATCCGTATCCCTTACGGTATTAAACTTTCCTTTAAATGTATGAGTGAGAATAGCAACTCCTGCTGAGTGGTTGATCCGTGAGTCAACCAAATGTCCTCTATTGACTCTTCCATAACTCTTCGTCCTCTTTACATGAGTACAGGATTTATTTACAAAAAATAAAGATGGCTTTTCTTTTAACAATGTTTCGTAGTCCTCTGGCATTTATAGAAAGTAGTTTCATTAACCACTAAAAAACAATTATCTTTACGAGAGAAAAAACAAGCAATAACAGCTTCTGCCTCTTTAAAGTGAATTTGGAACATTTTAAAGTCATTACAAAGTGCTTGTGTTATTCATGAATGACTGACTGGGTTAATAATATACAATTATTAATTATTATTAATATATGATAAAACCCTGATGAGGATGTAATTCAGCCCTATGAGCAGATATTCGTTCGGTTCACATGACGTCACTGTAGCTTTGCGCCGCCATCTTTACGACCGACGGTCTCAGTAATGCCTGCAATATGTTGTGTAGTTGGCTGCAACAACAGCCGAGCCGAAAGAGGAACCCCGAACTGGTATTTTTACATTTGTACTGTAACTTGCTGATCTACCTAGCGGGACACGAGTTGGCATGCGCTGCATCATGTCTCATATTGTGTATAATGTCTCATATTTCTGTGCGCACACACCGACCCGAAGCGTGCGGCCATAGACCCCTATACAGCACGCGAGGAATGAACTGAGCTCTGTTTCGTGTTGAATGGACAAATACGCACAACATTATGTTTAAATGTCCTTTTTGGAGAGTATTCACTTAAAATATGTCGGTTATGTCTTACACAGAGTTGTCATCCAGTCTCTTTGGTAGAGAGAGAGAGAGAGAGAGAGAGAGAGAGAGAGAAGAGAGAGAGAGAGAGAGAGAGAGAGAGAGAGAGAGAGAGAGAGAGAGAGAGAGGAAAAACAAACAAGCATGCAAATGGAAATGATCGCGACCGGAAAAAATAGAGCTATTTTTTTTAAATCGTGCAGTTAATTTATTATTACTATCGCGACAGGCCTAATCCAGATTAATGACAGCTAGCCATGAGCCGTGGCTATAAGATACCAGCTGTTAAGTCACTAGCTAACACTCGCTACCTAGTCAAAGCAAACTACCACCGAAATCATACATTTGAATTTTTTTTTTAAATAATACCTACATTTCACATGATTAAGTATAAATCCGTGTTAGCCAGGTGCCGCACTTTTAGCCACAGTGTATTTATATGCATCAGTAACGTTACTCTTGAAAGCCTTCAGGGGAGGGGTTATGCATAATATAAACAAACAAATTGGGGCAAGTATGAGGCAGATAATAGTGGACAAAATAAAACTGGGGGTAACAAATAAGGATCGTAGCCTAAAATTAATTTTTTCTCCAGTTATCTCTGTCTCTCTCTCATTCAAACGGGCAGTTTGGGCGCCCATAACGGGCGAGATCGGTCGTAAATATGGCGGCGTTCTATTTGGTATGACGTAGGTGGCATCTATGAATAGCCAACACAGGTATCAGCACCGTTACCTGAACAGATCTTCTGACCCTTTAAAGCAGCAACAGAAACAGAAGCACAAGGTCAGAGTTTACAACAAAGTCCTAGTGTGGCTCCGTGGGAAACATCTTA
The DNA here is from genome assembly GCA_036326025.1 of Chrosomus eos. Classification (NCBI taxonomy): domain Eukaryota; kingdom Metazoa; phylum Chordata; class Actinopteri; order Cypriniformes; family Leuciscidae; genus Chrosomus; species Chrosomus eos. The sequence continues at coordinate 791,845 of JAZAVI010000010.1, read as the reverse complement.
AAGGATCTCCACATCCTCTATGAAGGCTCGGGTTTCTCTGAAAAAAGCTGGCTTTCCTTGTTTCCCCTCGCTTCTTCGATGCGGGGCCACAGCCTTCCTCGGGTCTTCTTGTCAGCCTGAGTGAGATCCTCGCCGAAGCGGAGCCTCTTCTCCCTCAGGAAACTGTGGTTTCTTTTTGCTGACGTCATCCCTCGCTGTGCGGAAGGCAAAGAGGATAATCACAGAGCGAGGGTGTGTGTTGCCGGTGTCCCTCCTTCCAATTCGGTGCACGACATCGATGGCTTGACTCATATTTTGGTTAGGGCCTATTTGCTGACGAATGTCTATCACCTTTCTTTTTACATGTTCCTCCCCTTTCCTCTGGTAGCCCATACAGCCTTAGAGCCCATCTCCGCCTGTCTCTTTCAGTCTCAGTGAGACGAATTTACATGTTTTTTTATAGTTCCCTTATCGAAAAGGGAACTTCGAGATGCGTCGAAACGCTGCGGGAACGCCTTCTGCGTGAATGCGTCTGAAGCATCTATGCCAACTAGTCCAATGGAAAAAGGGAATGAGCGTCACGGGCGGGTGACGTCATGACCAGGAAAGGATAAGAGCACTTCCGCTGCTCGCCGGCATTAGCTTCTGTGCCTCAGCAAGCGATCTGTGTCAAACTGTCCCTGTCTATTTATTGTTGTCTGTTGCAATATTGTTGGTATCGTTATGGCGAAACAAATGTACAAACAGTGTGTTCCTCCCTGCCCACGTTTATTTAAACGGGTGGGGACACACACAGCTTTGTGTCATTTTGTTTGAGAGTAAGAGCATGCTGAGTGCTAACATTGTGAAAGTGAAACTACCAGATTAGCATGCTCTGCTCTCGCCTGTCACTCTGTATGATAGTGGCAGGCTCGCGATTCTCACGGGATACAGGACCCGCGTTTGCCGAGGCGGCGCGGAGAATGCATTCCTGGGGATCGCAAAAGGATCTTTTGGAGGGGTGGGAGAACGGTCCGAGGGCCTTTTCTTCTTCCTTACCCGGAAGATCCAGCTCTATCTCCCCGGTGTTGGAAGCACGCTCTGCGGTTTCTTCCGCTCGGGGACAGAGAGCCCTTTTTTCCTTCATATTCTTCCTCCGAGGAGGTTTGTGTTGAGAATATTGAAAGTGAAAGCAAGCACACACACTGTTGAATTAGATTCGCCATCTATTTTTCCAGTATATGATGAACTGGTGGAGGTTTTGTCCCGTGCTGTTAGTAAATTAAATATTTAATGGCCAGCTGAGAAAAAGGAACGCTCGTCTTAAGAAACTTGACGAGCGTTTTCTTATTTCTATCACATTATCTCCACCACGAGGCTTCCATTTTTTCCCTGATTTACACACTGAATATTTAAATTATGGAATAAACCGTATTTATACACTACTTTCAGCCCTCGTGTTAAATGTTTATTCAAGATTAGAGGGTTGAAAGATTACGGTTATGATATGATGCCCCAGGCTGAACAGAAATAAAAATAGGAAAATGCTATTTCCCTTATCGAAAAGGGAACTTCGAGATGCGTCGAAACGCTACGGGAACGCCTTCTGCGTGATTGCGTCTGAAGCATCTATGCCAACTAGTCCAATGGAAAAAGGGAATGAGCGTCACGGGCGGTGACGTCATGACCAGGAAAGGATAAGAGCACTTCCGCTGCTCGCCGGCATTAGCTTCTGTGCCTCAGCAAGCGATCTGTGTCAA